>OY743188.1:21034030-21491530 GCA_963555705.1 Ligustrum vulgare
CCAGGATCGATGTGACACAAATAAATTGGACTGAGAAAATATAAATACGCAAAAATAAAATGCAAATACGAAACACAAAGATTTACGTGGTTCAGCAATTTGCCTACGTCCACGGACCCACACCAATATATTTCACTAACTCGGAAAAATGAGGAGTACAAAAATACTACACTGTATTTTTATCTGCCTATGCAAAGGCTATTCTCTCCAACTCACTTTTCTCCCTATTTTGTGAAATGCCTCTCTTGTGTTGCTCTCTACACAAGATCACTCTTTGTTGTGGTGGTGTATTTTTCATTGAGGTTTTGCCCTCTATTTATAGGGAAAGTTTGGACAAAGAATCAACAATGGAAGGAATAAAATAGGTGTGAACATATGAGGATTGTAGGCTAATGGTGTCTTACCAAATAGGTGTGAACATGGACTATTAATGGTGGCTTGCCAATTTCAACAAAGTTGGCTTTATTTTCCACATTTAGCTCCATTTTTCAACAATCTCCCACTTGGGGATAAATGTGGCTTCCCCTGAGATATCTCCTTCTTACAACTCTTTGTGAAATATGGTGTGAGTCATTTCCTTTGTCTTCACTTCAGAAGACCAATTGAAGCTGAGCACAGCTCCAATTTTTCCTTTGTTACTGTCTTGGTCATCATGTCGGCTGGGTTCTTGCTACCCTGGATCTTCTCTAGTGTTAATACTTCATCCTCTAGAAGAGACCTGATGAAGTGATAACGGAGTCCAATGTGCTTGGTTCTAGAATGAAATGCTGAATTCTTTGCCAGATGTATCGCACTCTGACTATCACTGTGCAAAACATTCTTCTCCTGACTGAATCCCAATTCTGCCAACAAACCCTGTAACCAGATCATTTCTTTGCTAGCCTCGGTTACTGCCACGTACTCTGCTTCTGTAGTGGATAGAGCAACAATCTTCTGTATCTGCGAAATCCAGCTAACTGCAGTAGTACCTACTGTGAAAACATAACCAGTAGTGCTCCTTCTGTGATCTACCTCACCAGCAAAATCTGCATCTACAAAGCCTTGTAGAGTCACCTCGCCTCGTCCAAAGCATAAGCATCTATCAGTAGTTCCCCGTAGATATCTTAATATCCACTTTACTGCTTCCCAATGCTGCTTTCCTGGATTTGCCATAAACCTGCTCACAACTCCCACTGCATGAGCAATATCTGGTCTGGTACAAACCATGGCATACATCAAACTTCCAATGGCTGAGGCATATGGTATTTTAGCCATGAAGTTTATCTCGTCCTCTGTCTTAGGACTCTGATCACTAGATAGACGGAAGTGATTAGCTAGTGGCGTGCTGACAGCCTTCGCACTGCACATGTTAAATCTCTGCAGGACTTGACTAATGTACTTGGCCTGAGATAACTGCAAGATACCCTTCTGCTTATCTCTGAAAATCCTCATTCCGAGAATCTGCTTCGCTGCACCCAAGTCCTTCATTTCGAATTCTGCTGACAGCTGCATCTTTAACTTCTTGATTTCGTCCATATCTGAGCCTGCTACTAACATATCATCGACATAAAGTAGCAAAATTATATAACTGGACTCGAATCTCCTGAAGTAGCAACAATGGTCAGCATTACATTTGAAGTAGCCATTTTTCTGCATAAATCCGTCGAACTTCTTGTACCACTGTCTCGGGGCTTGCTTTAAGCCATACAGGCTCTTCTTCAATTTGCAAACGAGCTTCTCTTTTCCTTTGACTGAGAAGCCTTCTGGCTGCTGCATATATATTTCCTCCTCAAGGTCACCATGGAGGAAAGCAGTTTTTACATCTAACTGCTCCAAGTGCAAACCCTCTGCTGCAACAATACTCAAGACTGATCTGATTGTTGTCAGCTTCACAACTGGCGAAAATATTTCCGTGTAGTCAATTCCTTCTTTCTGCTGGAAACCTTTGACCACCAACCTCGCCTTGTATCTCTTTGATCCATCATGTTCCTCCTTGATTCTGTACACCCACTTATTGTGTAGAGCTCTCTTCCCTGTAGGTAACTCGGCTAGTTCCCACGTCTGGTTAGAGATGAGAGACTTTATCTCATCTTTCATTGCAAGCTCCCACTTGCCAGAATCACCGACCTGACATGCCTCATGATAGCATTCAGGTTCACCTGCATCAGTAAGTAACATGTAACTCATGTACTTTCTATTTGGAACATGAGGTCTGGTTGACCTTCTAAGAACAGGGACTGGAGACTGTGATGCATCAGTCTCTAGAACAGGCTCCTGTAACTGCAGATCCTCCTCTGTCTGCTGCGACATACTACTTTCTGGAGCATCCAACTCAACATATGTTGGATCATCATGTACTGTGTCATCGGACTGCATTGCATTTCTGTCCTTGTACATAACCTTCTCGTTGAATATGACATCCCTGCTTCTGATGACCTTTCTGTTCTGGTCATCCCATAAGCGGTAGCCGAACTCATCTCCGCCATATCCAATGAATGTGCACTTTAGTGATTTGGGGTCTAACTTGCCCCTTGCCTGGTCACTAATATGTGCATATGCGACACATCCAAAAACTTTCAAGTGGGAAAGTTTTATTTCTTTTCTGCTCCATACTTCCTCCGGTATCCTGTACTCCAACGGTACCGAGGGTCCTCGATTGATCAAGTACACCGCTGTGTTGACTGCTTCTGCCCAAAACTGTTTGGGCAAGCCTGCATGTAACCTCATGCTTCTGGCTCTCTCCGTTAATGTCCGGTTCATACGTTCTGCAACTCCATTTTGCTGTGGAGTCCCTGGCAACGTCCTCTCCATTTTGATGCCATTCTGGTAACAGAACTTCTTGAACGCCATATCCGTATATTCTCCTCCGTTATCGGACCTCAGCTTCTTTACTCGCAATCCTGTTTCATTTTCCACCATAGCTTTCCACTTCTTGAACACATCGAATACTTCGGACTTGTGTCTCAAGAAATAAACCCACACTTTTCTCGAGTGGTCATCAATGAAAGTCACAAAGTATGACTTTCCGCCAATGGATGAAACTGCGGTTGGTCCCCAAACGTCTGTGTGGACTAACTCAAGTTTCTCTTGCTTCCGAGTTCTGCCACTAATGTTGAAACTCACCCTGGTCTGCTTCCCAAAGATGCAACTCTCGCATAAGTCTATATCAGTAGACTGAAGCTCTGGTAGTTTCCCCTTTGCATGCATATACTTGAGTCCCTTCTGACTCATATGCCCAAGTCTCTGGTGCCACAAGTTTGGGCCCTCCTTGCTTTTAGCAACTGCAATTGTCACACAAGCATCTGCCGTTGTGTAGAGGGTGCTAGTATCCTTGCCTCGAGCGATAATCATGGCGCCCTTGGTGATCTTCCAGTTATCACCAGAGAAGGTGGTGACATGTCCTTCTCCCGACAATTGCTTGACGGAGATCAAGTTCTTCCTCAATTCTGGAATATATCTCACGTCCTTCAGCTTCCACACAGATCCATTGATCTTGATCTGTACATCACCCTTTCCGACCACGTCACACGGTTGATCATTACCGAGATAGACTCTACCAAAATCACCCCGCGTATAGTTTACAAAAAACTCCTTGTTTGAGGTAGCATGAAAAGATGCTCCGGAATCAATCATCCAGTATTCCGTTTTTCTCTCCAAAGAGCATATCAAAGCATCGTCCGCTTCCTCTTCCACAACATTGACTTCTGTCCTGTCCTCCTTTTCTTTTGGAGGTGCTGTGCACTGATTTTTGTAATGACCGGTCTTGCCACACTTCCAACATTCCACAACCTTTGTCTTGTTGGAATTGTTTGGATTTCTGGACCTCGATCTGCCACTTCTGAATTTGCCGTTGCCCCGCCCATTTCCTCTGTTGGAACTTCTGCCTCTGCTTTCCACGTTCAACGCCGATCCTGAAGTTGAGGCACCTTCTGATTGTCGTCTGATCTCCTCCGTTAAGATCATGCTTACGACATCATCGAACTTCAATTTTGACTTTCCGGCAGAGCCACTAATTGCTGTGACTGTACCATTCCAGCTGTCTGGCAACTGCCCAAGAATTAACAGAGCTCGAACTTCATCACTAAAAGTGATTTCGACTGTGTTTAGCTGGTCCGTCACTTCATTGAATTCATTTAGGTGCTCCCCAAATCTTCCGCCTTCGGCCATCTTCATATTGAACAGCTTTTTAATTAAGTGGACTTTATTTGCTGCAGATGGCTGTTCGTACATGCTAGAAAGGGCTGCCATGAGAGACTCTGTCGTCTTCTCATTTTTTATGTTGAAGGCCACTGATTTTGACAACGTCAGCCTGATTGTGCCGAGTGCTTTTCGATCAAGCAACTCCCAATCCCCCTGGCTTATATCTTCTGGCTTTTCTTTTAGTGACTTGTATAGATCCTTCTGGTACAGATAGTCCTCCATTTGCATTTTCCAAAATCCAAAATTTGAACCATCAAATTTGTCAATTTTGGATATTTTCTCATCTGTCGACATTGTTCACACTCAATCACAAAACAGTCTAAAGAAATCTTTTCTGATGTGGAAGATCAGTCAAAGCTGCAACCACAGAGCATACTAAGAATTTCAAAAGATCTCAATGAGCCAAAGCTCTGATACCAATTGTTGGGAATTAGGACGCAACTAATCCCGCCCAGGATCGATGTGACACAAATAAATTGGACTGAGAAAATATAAATACGCAAAAATAAAATGCAAATACGAAACACAAAGATTTACGTGGTTCAGCAATTTGCCTACGTCCACGGACCCACACCAATATATTTCACTAACTCGGAAAAATGAGGAGTACAAAAATACTACACTGTATTTTTATCTGCCTATGCAAAGGCTATTCTCTCCAACTCACTTTTCTCCCTATTTTGTGAAATGCCTCTCTTGTGTTGCTCTCTACACAAGATCACTCTTTGTTGTGGTGGTGTATTTTTCATTGAGGTTTTGCCCTCTATTTATAGGGAAAGTTTGGACAAAGAATCAACAATGGAAGGAATAAAATAGGTGTGAACATATGAGGATTGTAGGCTAATGGTGTCTTACCAAATAGGTGTGAACATGGACTATTAATGGTGGCTTGCCAATTTCAACAAAGTTGGCTTTATTTTCCACATTTAGCTCCATTTTTCAACACTTATATCATGATATGATAGTCATTATTTTACTACAGGCTCCCATTGTAGAGGAAAACGATGTGGTTGGCTTTCAAGATGAGGCAGAAAGGTATATTAATCTTCTAAGAGGAGGATCTGACAAACTAGAAGTCGTATCAATTGTTGGTATGCCTGGTCTTGGTAAGACGACACTGGCTAAAATGATATTTCGTAATCGTACAGTTGAATATGATTTTTACAATCGTATATGGGTTTATGTTTCCCAAGATTGTAATAGAAAGGAAGTGTTCCTTACCATTCTGGATCATTTTAACAAGGTCAGTGATTACACGCGTAACATGACTGAAGAAGATTTAGCTAAAGAACTTTGTACGTGTTTGGGAAGAGAGAAGTATTTAATTGTCATGGATGACGTGTGGAGCGAAAGTGATTGGAAAAATCTCCAAATTGCTTTTCCTAAGGACGAGAAGAAGAGTAGAATCTTAATAACTACTCGTGACCAAAATGTAGCCAAGCATGCCAACCCTAACGCAGAAGTCCATAATTTGCGTTTTCTAAACCATGAAGAAAGTTGGACTTTACTTAAAAAGAAAGCGCTTGGCTCGGAGTCGACATGCCCAAGGGAGTTGATAAAACCTGGACAACATATATCGACTGAATGTGGTGGACTACCTCTCGCAATAGTGGTAATTGGTGGAATTCTACTCGAAAAAGGTACCGAAAGTCGTCAATGGGAAATTGTTTCTAAAAATGTGAAGGAATATATTACAAAAGATCGTCAAAAGACCGTGGAAAAGTTAATAGCATGGAGTTTTTATGAACTACCTCACCACTTGAGAGATTGTTTTATCTACTTTGGTATGTTTCCGCAAGACAATCCTATCTCAGTGCGGAAATTAATTCTCAAGTGGATTGCCTGGGGATTCATACAACAAATTGGGGATATGAGTTTGGAGACTATTGCAGAGGATTATCTAGAAGATCTTGTCAACAGGAATTTAGTCATGGTTGAAAAACGAAGGTCTGATGGCAGTATTAAAACATGTCAGGTTCACGACATGATACATGTGTTTTGCAAGACGGAAATCGAAGATTTTTACTACGAATTCAAACCATCTGGTTCTGGTCAGATCATCGATTCGGCTTCCAGCAGAATGTACCTTTGCCTCTCCATTCATCCCCGTACTTTAAGGATTATATCTCCATCACAATTTGGTTCAGACGTTCGGTCTTTTTTGTGTTTTTCTGATGTATTAGAGAAGGAGGACATTTGTGCCATCCCCAAAACATTTAAATTGCTTAGAGTATTCGATGTCGAACACATAGGTTTGCCTCGTCTTCCACCCGGCTTCACTGAACTAGTTCATTTGAGGTACATCGTTCTCTTCATCCAATTAACGATCCTTCCTAAAGCCATTGGCAGCCTCTGGAACTTGCAAAGTCTTATAGTCAAGACGTCATCAGCTGGCACCCTTGAAATCAAAGCAGATATAGGTAAATTGATTCAACTGAGGCATCTAGAAACGGATGCATCCACAACATTGTCGACCCCTCTTCGTAGAAATTCTTTGGAAAAGCTAAGAACTCTTTCTACTATATCAACTGAAGCTTGTACAGAAGATCTCTTTGAGGGGGCTCCGAATCTAAATAAACTGGGTATTCGTGGGCAATTGCCTGAACTCTTCCAAGTCAATGGTGAGACCAGTTTGTTTGATAACGTGACGAGGTTGAATTCACTTGAAAATATGAGGCTATACAATGATGTTATTGTGTCAGATTCTGAAAACAAAATTGTTAGCCTTCCCAATAATTTCCCACCAAACCTAAGGAAGCTAACACTGGAAGGCACCCAGCTTGATTGGAGGCACATGTCTACACTGGGAAGGTTGGAAACTCTTAAGATCCTCAAGCTGAAAGAAAATGCATTCAAGGGGAACTGGTGGGATCCAATGGAAGGAGGTTTTCAAGCTCTCGAAGTCTTGGATATTGGAAGGACAGATTTAGTTTCTTGGAATGCTTCAGAACTTCACTTCCCAAGTCTCAAGCGCCTTTATCTTAGACACTGCACTTACCTAAGAGAAGTCCCGCTCGACCTGGCAAATATTTCAAGCCTCTGGACGATGGAGTTATTCTGGACCACCATATCAGCAGCTACTTCTGCCAAGAGAATTAGGGAAGCAAAAATGGGCAAGGAGCTCAAACTTTCCATTTATCCTCCTAATCATGATCAATGATCTCCATTTATTCAACCTCAAAAATGCTACACTCCCAGGTAATGATTATCTTGCTTTAAATTATTTTTACATATTACTGAATTATTGTATGTGAAACTAATTTCTAGTAAAGTAGTATATAGCTGATTGTAATTTGGAACTTCTGGTAGACACCCAACTTGCTTTATATTTTTATTACTCTTACTGAAATCTTGATGTGTCAAGTTTCTAATTCCTCATGAATCAGCTTCTTAAATATATATATATATTTCCGTTGTATGAATTAGAAGTATTAGAAAACAAGTCTGTAGGGAGAGGAGATTTCTTGCTTTAATTTAATTTACATTAAATTACATACGAAGGAATTACATCTTTCAGTTATAGAGTTTAAATATTAGAGTAGAATACTAGAAATAGAATTATTCAAAACATAGCTTAAAACATGATTTGTTGTCAAAAAGTTCAATATTGAAAGATCGATAAACATAATTTTATATAATATAAAATATTTTTTTTCGTATAATTTGACTCTGATTTGTGCAGGCAAATAATTCAGCAAACAACTGAGGATGCTGAATAAATGAAGTTTAGACGGTGGCTTTTCTTCAGTCTGGTTGTTCTTGCTTGATTCAAAAAAACTTTGCATTTCATTTTTATTATTATGTGTGGAACTTCGTAATTGCATTTCATTTTAATCGTTGTGTTGAACTGCTGTTTGTCTTACTTGTGTGGTTTGCCTAATATGAACATTGGGTTTGAATTGGTGTTCCATCTTTCTATCTTAATTACTTCTGTGGTTGCCTAATAAGAACAATGGATTTGAAGTGAGAAGTGAGCTTGTTTGGATCTGACATTTTTTTTTTCTTTTTAAATATATTTTTGTTGTTTGGAAAAATAAATAAATATTGAAACGTATATTTACTACAGGATATAACAGTACCAAATTGGGCTTTCTAAGATGGGAAAAGATGGACACCTAAAAATCAGTTGTACAATTGTTTGGCCCATATTTGGAAAATAATGTGATTTTGAATAGTATTTTTGGAGAATGTGTGATTAAAAAATATTTGAAAAGTAAAACATGGCAGACCTGATTAAGATGGATGGTTGAGATTGAGTATTGAATAAATTTGATTTTCGTGTGCTTTGTGTAAGCCAGTAACGTAATATTGAAAAGTTAAAAAAAAAAAAAAAAAACCTGACTACTGTGTTAACGATTTAGTACTATTATTCTTTTTTTTTTTTTTTTTTTTTAATTTTACTTTTTGGTTGCGTCCTTGCTCACAAAACCAGATTAATACTGACTAGAATTAAGCGTATAAGAAGAATGCAGGATTTCAAAGTGACAATTGAGTAATGCAATTGATCACTGGAGGAAAAAAGAAAGTGTAAAATGACGCAAAAAAGAAGTAAAGAACCAATCAAATCCAAATGGCACCACAAATAGTCCACAACATTCACTAAAAAAAGAGTTTTAACTTTACACTTTAAAAAAATAAAAAGGTTGAGAATCCCAACCTTAGGGTCCCCTATTCTTTCCTGTGTCTTGATGAAGAATGTAAATCACAGGGTATGTCTTCCAAAATATAGGGTGATGACTTATCTTTTAACTTGGTAAGAGTTGGATTCGAACCCCTGATCAAGTGAGGCTGATTTTTAAACCACCCTCCCTTTCACCACTGGAAGATGTGTCCTGGGGCCAACTTTACACTTTTACTTTTGACAAAATGTATGTTTTAGTAAAAAATAAGGTCATAATTATGTTTAAAAAATATTAATAATTCATTTTTTATTTTATTTAATAATTTGTGTTATTTGATCACAATTTAATTCAATTTGAGTTACAAAAAAAAAAAAAAAAAAGGTCAAAACTATCACTAATAATCGCAATACCACCTCAACCTATCTTCGACGTCGCACCACCATGTCACAACCTGTCGCTGATGACACACCACCGCGTCACAACTCTGATGCCATGGTCACACACGATCACAAACAGTCACAATTCCGAATTTGTTTAAGAACTTATGCTATTTGGTCAGAATTAAACTCAGTTTGAGTAACAAGTGGCACAATTATCAATAATAGTCCAAATATATGGGGGAGAAGAAAGAGGATGGCATTATAGTGTTTTTGGTTGCGTGTGGGGGTGGGTGACGCTGGGAGGGAAGGGGAAGAAGAACAGTGCTGGAGGTTTGGTTTTCGAAGGAGGACGAGAATGGGGTTGGATATAATTATTCTATTACTTAATTATAATAATATAATATTATATTCCAAGCACAACCTGATTTTTAAAAATTTACACTAATGATCGTATAAGTGAATCATAAGTTAAATAGCAAGTTTTAGTTAATTTATATATCTATATTATATTAATAAATATCTGAGATTCTTAATAAGTGTATAAAATACACTTATTTATATCCTAAAAGTAGGATTTTATATGTTCGTTTGAGAATATTTGTGATTCATTTTGTTATTATTTGTTTATATTTTAGAAATATTCTAAAATCGAGAAAATAAAGGAATTGAAGCAAAGACAAGTCAATTGGATGATAAAAATGTTAAAACTGTGCAAATGAAAAGTTGTTGATGTCAATAAAGGGTCCAAGTGAAAGAAAAGTCGAAAAAAGAACCAAATTGGAAGAAATCAAAAGTTCGGGGATCAAATTGATTCAATCAGAAGATGAAAAACTCGCTGTGAAATAAAAGGATGAGGACCAACTTAAAAGAGACCAAATGATGAAATTGCCTCCTAGCTGGAAACCGCGCAGTTGCATGCCCTTTACAGAATTAAACATAATCGAAATTGGAATAACCACAAGACCGCATGAATTTTTACTGCGCGGTGGCACGGTTTGTAGACTTGAGGCACATTTTTGGGGGTTCCCAACTTGTTGAATTCAAGTCAAAACACTGTCCAATTGTTGAGGAATCCATGCGAAACCAAATCCAAGATTGAATATCAAAGATCACGAACAGAAATATGGTGATATTTTTTCATTCTTCTCGTGAATTATTTTAAATAATGTTTTAACTTTTTAGGCTAAATTTTTAGTGTTAGGATTATTATGAAATTTTAACTATTTGACTCCATGTTTTGATCTATCGTTTATTTTATATAATTTATGGGTTTGATGCAATTGATATGTGTTCGTTTTATTCATGCAATTATTTGACCGCTAGTTGTATAACGTCGTAATATTTTTCTATGTTTGAAAGAGTTCGAATTTATTAGACCAGTATTAATTGTTACAAGGTCCGATAGGGGATAGAAATATACTCCTATGCTTTGTGTAATCCTAAAAAGTATTCACCAAATGATCATGCTTTTCTATATATTTTAATTGTCATAAAAGATTTATATATGTCTAAGTCCCTAACAAACATGCTTTATTTGAAGAAACAATTATATGAGTTGAAAATAGATGATGATATTGATGTTAGGGAACACTTGAATAAGTTTAATAAGTGCATGACTGAGTTGTTGAATGTGGATGTGAAAATTAAGGACGAAGATAAGACTATTATTTGATTGTTTTCCTTGCCCAAATCATATGAGATGTTGGTGACCACCTTGTACTTCTGATAACAGGTAGAGCGAGGTGAATCACGAGGAAGAAATTATAGTCAGAGGGATCATTTTCAATCTCGTTCAAGGAGAGACGTGGAGTGTTATTATTGTCACAAGAAGGGACACGTTAGAAGATATTATGACGAATTGGTAAAATATCTTGAATTGAGGAGGAAAGGTAAAGAAATCTTAGAGAATTTAGATTTTACAAATGTGGTGGAGGAAAATTATGATCATGAATATTTTATGTGTTGCTAATGATGAAAGTCTAGTTAGTGATTGGTTTCTATGTTCTGGATGCTTTTATCACATGTGTCCAAATATAGATTGGTTTGAGAATTATAAGTCATGTGATGAGCATCATGTTTTTGTGGCTGATAATCAAAAACTTGAAGTCAAGGGTTCGGTTACTGTGAAGGTGAAGATGTTTGATGGAGTGGTGAGAAAAATAACAGGTGTTTTGCATGTCTCAAGATTGAAGAGAAGTTTAATATTGTTGGGAATATTGGACACGTTGGGTTATAAATATTCTGTTAGAAGTGGTGTGATGATTGTTAGAAAAATTATGTGCCAATAATTAAAGGTGAGAAAGTTGATAATTTGTACAAGCTCATATGGAAGATAATTTTAGGTGGAGCTGCCAAATTGGAGTCATACTGAGGGGAGTCGCTAAAGTTTGTGAAGTGGTCAAGATGAGATTTATGGCAAATGACGCGAAGGTTGAAAAATTAGTTCAAAGATGTCAAAACGAAAGGTGACGTTTCTTGAATCTTTGAATACTGTTCATGCTTATTAGAATTTTGGGTCAAGGTGGAGATTGTTGGGTTTTGACTCAAAATAATTTATGGACCAAATTTATTGTTGGGTTAATTGTACAAAATACCAACTTAATGTAATAAAACCGATTTTTACTTCTTAAAAAGGGAGATTTGAAAAATACTTTCTTCCCTACACCACCGGCTGCCTACAAGCCATACACCAACTCTCCACCGCCAACCACATCAACTACCACCAAACCACCGCCACCACCCGCATCAACCACTACAAACCCACCACCACCACTGCCCGCATCAACCAAACCATCACCCTAACCACCTGGTCGACATCTTTTCTAGTAGCAGATCAAAGTGATGATCAATCAGTAATATTTCTTGCTTGTCAGAAGCTAAGATGTACTTGACCAGAACACAACTTTCTTATCAAATACACTACTCGACAACAAACTCAGTCTTGTTCTCCCATGACACTGACCTGAAAATGAGGTTTAGAGGGAAAAATGAAGACAATAGATGATGTAGTTGAGGGTTGAAAACCAGCATGTTATCTCACTGAAGTCACAGTAACTTTACGAAGCTAGAGAACCTAAGCCCAATGGTACAAGCACGAAACTGATAACGTACTAAATCGACCTGCGAAGCCGAAATCCACCACACCGAAGAAGGAGTAGTTCGCTAGCTTCGATCCTAGTAGTTTCCAGATTCGAAATCAGGTTGGTTGAGCACTTGAGCTTATGAATATGTGGTCTTGTTCTTGCAGGAGAGGGGGAGATCTCGTTTGGATTTTGGGGAGGTTTGTTTGGATTGGGCTACCTGAAAATACTGTAGAGAATAATGATTAGAAGCTGGTTGATATTATGTTTGAGACAAAGTATCATAAAAATTTGTAAAAGTATCAAGTTGTGATACTAAAAAAAAAAAAGTGTACAAGTGTTTTGTTTTATCTCGAAGACAAAGTATCATAAAAAATTTAAATTATCAAGTTGTAATATAGAACAAAATTGAAAAGTATCATAAGTATCACATTATGATACTAGAAAAGATTTAAAAAGTATCATAAATATCACATTGTGATACTAGAAAAAATTGAAAAGTATCATAAATATCACATTGTGATACTAAAAAAATTGAAAAAGTATCATAAATATCATATTGTGATACTAGAAATAATTGAAAAGTATCAATACTGTGATACTAACATATTTGAAAAGTATCATAAGTATTTTTCAGTTTTTAAGATTTTATTATAAGTAATTTTTAAGTTTTAAAAAATTTAACTAAATTTCAGTTTGATCTCTAAAATTAGGGTATTTATGTGAACACCCCTTTATTGTTTTGAGTAATTGAAGTTGGCCCATAAGGGCACTTATCTTCCAACTTGGTTTTACATATATTGTAGGCAGCATGCACGTTTTATGAGGGGAAAAAGCAATGTTTTCAGACTCGACCCGGTCAACGACCTGACCAAAAGATTGGGTCAAGGGTCAGAGGGTTAACCAAGAGTCGACCCGGGGTCGATTGGAGATTAATTAATATTAAAAAATGTATTAAAAAATTCAAAAAATCAATATATATATAACTCGGGTCCGGGTCGACCTGGGTCGTTGACCAGGTTTGACCAGATAGGGTTTTAAATGTGACCCGCCTCGACTTTTGGCCCGAGTTCCTGGTTTTCGAGTCGACTCGGCCGGGTTGGGCTTGAAAACATTGAAAAAAGAATGGTAGCCAATTGATTGGATTGAAGAATAAAAAGGTGCCAAATCTAGTGAAGGAACCCACTTTCTGTGAAGTGCATCTTGGTCTTCGAGGACTCTGTCAAAAAACATTGAAGCAACCGTGAGATGAGAGTGGCTGTGTGTTGGAGAGAGAAAAAGAAAGAGAAAGAAATTTGAGTTTGTTGTTCTTTCTTTGTGTGAGGAAAAGTTAAAGATGTCAATCCGGGTGGTTCGGGCTAGGTTAGCCTGCAGCATAAAAGCCCGGTAACGGCCCGCTTGAAAAAAAATCCTGCCCGCTGCGGGTCCCAGGTCAGCCCACAAATTTCGAAATGCAACCTAAGCCCACCAGCTGGCCAATCTGGGTCGAGTCCATGCAGGTCACGGTTCATTTTGATTTAGCCCATAGGAATAAAAACATAGATTTTTTTTTTCATATTTATAGCAAATTTTTTTTTGTCAAATTTCTGAATACAAAATGAATAAAATGATAAATTCTTATTTATACCATAAAATGTTTACATAGAATTTAAATTTAAATTTTATGTTATATGAATTACTTTTAAATTTGAAAATTTAAATAAGGCTCTATTTGGCTAAGAATAAAGAGAATTGAAATTATTTTGTTAATTTATTTGTGTTTTGTAGGTAAGATGTGTGGTTAAAAATTGGAGAGAGAAAATGTGAATGGTTAAAAAGTAGTATGGGAAACTGTGTAAATTAAAATTTATGTTTATTTTGTCTTTTTCCCAAACAATTTACAGTAGCCGAACACTCCCTAAAATATAAACAAATGACAATTAAATGCTAAATGTATTTCTAATTACTATTATAAAAGAACATTACGTTTCTTAGCTATTAGAGAGAAAAAAAATAAGATTTTACTTTAAAAGTTGTATTAGAGTTTATAGAAGAATGGAGATTTTCAATGTTACTATATATTTAATAAAAACAGTTTTTTTTCCTCACCGGTTAACTGCGGCTTACGAAGGTTTGACCCGCGAAACATGCGGTTTACAACTTCTTGACCCGTGAACTGCCCGCACGGGTCCCAGGTCGATCGGGCCAGTTTTCACGGGTTTGGTCGGCCCGTTCATCTTGACACTCTAGGAAAAGTTGTGAGGATGAAAGAAAAATTTTATGAGTGAGTTTCTTTCATTATCAATGAAAGGTGTTCTTCTCCTGTGATTGTCGACAATCAATTGAGACACGTTAAATTCTTTGTTTTGTCTTTTGTCCAATTATTTGTGTTTTGTGTTTTCGTTGCCTTTGGTTGATTTGTGGTGGGAAATTTGATTTTTACGAACACGTTATTTTTGGTACTTAGCATGCAAAAAGTGTCCTAAGTTTATTCTTAATCCATGACCAATTTAGAAGTTAATTGTGTTGGGAAAAGATTCTATTGTGAAAAATGCAATCGGTTTGCTATGTCTGGAAATCCAAAGTTTATTCTTAATCCATGACTAATTTATCGACAAGTTGTTGTATATTAAATCTCCCAGAGTAAGCTTTTCATTGCAAATGTTTAATATATTAACTTCAAGATTCAAGTGAGGGCGATTGACAGTACTAATAATGCATGTTTTTTTTATGTGGGATCGTGACCGATCTAATAGGAAAGATTGCTGCTAATTTGAGAAATGAAATTCCTGCTGTATATTCTGAAAAGCACAAGTTAAGTTGACACATTATCATTCAGAAATTAACATATACTGGAGTATTTGGCAACACTGTAACAATTTCTAAATTATTTTTTTTGTTGTTTTTTAGGTAAGATGCGTGGTTAAAAAGTAAAGAGAGAAAATTCGTGTGATTAAAAAGTGATTTGAAAAATTATGTTATATATAAAATGATTTATAAATTGTAATGATTACATTACAGAATTGAGTAATTCTAATTTTCAGAACTCAATGGGTCATTCCCTACCTACAAAGATTGAGACTTTGGGGGTTCTATTTAAAGTGCAAGTTAAGGTTGACAACCTCAATGGTCGTAGTGATGTTTTCACTAGGGCAACGGATGACCTAACGTCACTTCAAAATATGTCAAGACCTTAGCTGACTTTCTATCAAATATAGAAAAAACCGATGTTGAGGAGGAGAAGGTTGACAACCTCAATGGTATTAGTTACAATTAATGATTTATAACGCACATTTCATAATTGTTGATGTAACTTTATTTATAACTATCAAACTAAGTCATATTCTGCTTCGAAGATCTTAAAGGTTTCATCATCAATGGATGAAGTCAGCGACGGATCCAGCCGGTGTCGAGGTAGCGCCGCGCTACCTCGATCTCCGACCGATCTGTTTCAGAATTTTTTTTTTTTGAAACCTGAGATTTTAGAATGATATTTAGATTATGTGATTTAGTTTATGATTCTTTGTTTGATTTCTCTCCGATTTGTATGTTTATGTAATTTATTTTCAAGTTAAATGTATTGGCTGAAGTATGAAACTGGTGAAACGGAAGTGACAGAACCAGGTGCAAGAGGAAGAAGATGAATCATGAAGTTGGCTGGACACTTGGAGACTGGACCTTAATTCATTGTTTGGGCCTTATAAAAGTGGCCCAAACTCAAATTATTTTATTTTTTGGGAAAATTACGCCCGTTCATACCTATATTTTAAAAATTTTTAAAACCAGTTGTTTGGAAAATAATTATGAAAATCAGGTATATTCAAATTCAACAATCCTTATAAACGACTTCAGCTCCTTTGCGTGGATTCATGCATTCAACCATAGTCATGGATTCAACCAATTTGTCGTGTAAGCAACTTAATAAACTCCCTTATATCAGATCCCATCTCGGCTCCAATTACCACCGCCCCAAAATCTCCTGGTTTTTCCTCATTAATACAGACCTTCGCTTTGCGCCACTCTGGGAACCTAGGATATAAAAGTTCTTCTTCGACCCAAAGGTTGTATCTTATTGACAGATATTTTGAGTTAAATTGGCTGAAAGAAAAGGAGAAGTTGGAGGCGGTGGGAGTAAGCCTCGACGACAACGCTCTCCCTTGGTTACAATGGACAGAGGCGAGGAGCCCAGTCCATTAAAGAGTCGGGATCAATTCAGACTACATCTACTGCTTCGATTCTGCACACAAGAGGGAAGCTCCACGCAGATCCTTCAGTGAAAGTTACCCCTACAGATGGTGAGTTTAAGGATAAGATTATACCCTCTAAGAGGACTTAGAGATCTGGTTTCAGTTGCACGTAGGCTCCTCTCCACTACAATGCTTGATGACCTTGCTAATGCGTACTTTGCGTTGATAACTTGATATCACAACATTGTATTCCGATTCATTTGTTTAACTATATAATTTTCTGTTTGATTTGAGAAAGTTGTAGAGTGACTTGCAGTTTATATTGAGATCCTATTGGATGAGCCGAATCTATGGGATAGGTATAATGCCGAGGACATAATGTGATGCTCCCAGAAATGGGCGTAGATCAATTTCGAGTAGGTTCTCGATTTTTTACATCAACTCGAAAAGCACGCATTGGTGGTGGTCAAGAATTAGTTACAAACTTACAATTGCTCCACTTTAATCAATTAATTTATAATTTATATGAATTTCCTTTATATTCTTGAACCCCATTAATGCATCAAGAAAAAAAAGTGTTCATAGGATTCTGGTTTTATACAAGTGAAGAACAAATATGTCTCTGCTCAGCGATCTCACCAACTTGGACCTTTCTGAAAGTACTACTAAGAAAACCATTGTTGAATATATATATGGATTGGTGGGTCTGGGATGGTCCTCATAAGCAAAGCTAGGACTCTCCCTGGACTAGTAACTGATCCTTCAAAGCTTCCCAAGTGGTAGCAGCACAGGTCAAGCCCCTGGCGAGGACAGTGAAGTCATTCCGTATCCTCAAGCAATATTCCCAGATTCAATCCGGAGAGAAATCACATACTTGTATGATTGCAGAGACAACCATCCTTTGGAAACCATGAGACCAGCATCCATTATTTTGCTTATGTGAAATATTATCATTTCAAGGTGTTTCAGACAAATTTGTTCCGTCACGTTTGTATGGTATTCTGTCTTTGTTAGGTCGTTGTCTCCAACTGGAACTTGTTCCTAAGACACATTTACTAGTTTCATTTTAGAACAAATATATAATCTTTTGAGTAAAAAAGAAAATAAAAATAAAAAGGATTAGTTACAATTGTAACAATTGTAATTAATTACAAAATAAAAATAAAATTACAATTGTAATTAATTGTAAACTATAATTGATTACAAAGTGTAACAGTTAAGTTACAATTGCAGTTGTAATTAAAGGTAATGTAACTAATTCAATTAGTTTTAGCAAAAAAAAAAAAAAAAATGTCATGTTTTATAAATTCATTAGTTACAAAAGTTAATGTAACTAATTCAATTAGTATTTAATTACAAACTGTCAACATGATTTACATTGCCTGATTACCTGATTTTGGTAATATGTTTCATATTCTTAAAATTACTTTTAAAATGTCTAATATTAAAAAATAAGCCCCTTAAAATTTTGTATTTGTGTACTTAATCCTTATTTTTTTGAAGTCCCAAACTTAAATTATTGATTCACTTTGTTTAATTGATATTTTTTTGGTTAATTTAAAGTTGTGATTGTAATTTTTAATTTTGGGGAAAGTTATATAAACATGTATATTAATTTTAGATTTTCGAAATATAAGAATTTAGTTGTGCTAGTTAATTGTTTGTGCTTAATTTGTACAAGTTTATGACTCAATTAAATAATAATAAATAATTTGGCTATTGCGGCGATTGAAGATCGTTGGTCAACGATAATTGCTCTAGCTGAGATCTGGTCCTGAATCCACTACTGGATGAAGTTACAACACTGTCTAAGACTGTAACAGTTAATCAAGGTTTGTTGCACATGTAAACAAATGTTGTTCATAAAAAATCAAAATCAAAATCAAAATTATTATTATAAAGGAGGAGAAAAACTGATCGCATTATCTATTCATATTAGTTTCATTTACATTCGTAGTTGAAATTTGAAAACTTTTACTTCATGAGTTTTTGGATATTGAATTATGGGTCATATTATTTATTGTGTTTTGCTAACTCATAGTGTTCTTCTTTCAGTTATGGGTAATGTTATTTATCCCTTGTTTGAGCCCCATTTTATGGAAAAAGGTTTGTAAATAATGTGATTTTGAATAGTATTTTTGATAGAATGTGTTGTTAAAAAATTTTGAAAAGTAAAAAATGATAGACTTGACTTAAATAGATAATTGAGATTGAGTATTGAATAAATTTCATTTTGAAAAAATGGGACCCAAACTTTGTGTTTGTTTAACTTAGAATGTTCTTCTTTTAGTTTGTTGAAAATTAAGTATTTACTTATTTAGATTTTCCAATATTTTGCATAATTCAAAAGAAGATGATATATCAGATTGATTTTTAAGTTCAAAACAAACATAATCAAATGGAAAATTATTGCAGGAGATCTCTGGAAAATTTATAATAAAAAAATGGTATTATAAATAAAATTTGAAAATGCATGCTAAGAGCATCTCCAATGCACTTCGTGAATTGGGGCTGACATGTGATAAGTGTAGTTTATACACTTATTTATCTATCAAAATTAGGATATAATATTTTTCTTGAATAAATTCTATGTAATTGTTATTATTTACTATTATTTCAGGTTTTATCCCAAAATCAAGAAAAGTGAGGAATTGAAGCAAATACATAATAATTGGATGAAAACTGGAGTTAATTGAAGACATTTTGAAACTCAAGGGCTTAATTGCACAATTGAAGACTCAATGACCAACTTATTTTATTTGAAAGAATTGAGAGGTTTAAATGATAATTTATTTGATTTGAGCTTATGGCTAAATTGTGTGTATATATATATATATATCTATATTATATATTAAAGCAGAACAGCCGTCAAAATTTTTCCCGCCCATTTTCAGTTTCCATTTTTGGAATTTTTTTTTTTTTTTTTCAATTGAATTTCCGGAATTGGAAAATGAGTTGTTGACAATTAATGAGACATTTAATGTGGGAAAGTGTGTAATGCATTGTAAATAGGCACTTGACTACATGTATTGAATGCTAATAATTTGTCTACACTCTCTCTCTCTCTCTCTCTCTCTCTCTCTCTCTCTCTCTCTCTCTCTCTCTCTCTCTCTCTCTCTCTCTCTCTCTCTCTCTATATATATATATATATATATATATATATATATATATATTTCCTGTAATTTTTATGGATCCTATAAGAAATAATTGTTGACATAACATTTATTTATATTCCAATTCATTCACTTCACTCATTAATCCATCCAAATTTGTAATTGTTTTAACACCGATGAATCATTTCATTGTACGTGTTTTTCATATTTTGAAAATCAAGCTAATTATATTTAGGTAACAATATTCATACAACACATTTTTTTAAATTTACACCATAATTTAATTGCAAGATAGATCTTCGGTATTTGTTTAGTTTTGCTTTTATATTCTTAACTTTTTTTAATCGCATTGTTATTTATAACATTCAATTAATTAATTAATTTTATTTCTAATCACAAATTTTATTCAAATATTCTGCTAATTTGCATTGAAAGGATGTGCAATATTTTTTTTAACTTTTGTATTAATTATTTATTTTGATTATTTAAAAATATGAGAGATAAATAAGTGTTTTTCGCCAACAAAACAAATATATTGAATGAAAATCGTCTCAAAAGACAAGATGTGAAAATTAATAAAGATTTGATGATAAAAAAATTACAAAAAATTTTAATATAACTATTATAATTTGAAGTAGTTTTATTGTTTGTTCTTTTTTGTTTAGTTAAAAATATTAGTGACAAGTAAGTTTGTTTGCATTAATATTCATCATTAATTGCTTTATAAAAAATAAATTTTATAAAGAAATTAATACATTTGGAAAACTACACATTAACTTTGAAAAACAAAAATAGCTTTACTTTTTCGTGCATTATTTGTGCATTAATTAGATTAATATTTTATTAAACTTTAATATTTGTTCTTTTTTGTTAATTTAAAAATATTGGTGACAAATAAGTTTGTTTACACTTCTTAATAATTTTTTTTCCAGAAAACGGTAATTTTTTTTTTTTTAAGAAAACGGTGACTATTCATTTTTTTTAATTATTTGAATTATACTTGCTAAATCAACGTAAGAGGTACTTATGATAATTAATAATTTATTGAAATTAAAATTAATTATTATGTCATCACATTAATAAAATTTGAATGGTATTATGGAAATCATTTTACGTAGTGAAATTAATTACTATGTTATGGATGACGTGTTGACTGTATTTGGCCCCTGTTGGAGACCCATTATTTGGAATAATGTTGTTTGAAATAGTAAATTTTTTGGAGATGTGTAGTTAAAAATTGGAGAATATTTTTGAACTTATGTGTAGATTATTTTATTGGTATATAATGTGTGGTTGAAAATGAGTTTTTAAAAAATGAGACTTAAAAATAATAGGTACCAAATAGGGGCTTGATGATGCGTTTAGTGCAATGGGAAATGAAATTGAAATTATTAAGGATGTTTATTTTAATACTTAACAACGCTACTCCAAACAATGTGCAAATATATGTTATTTTCGATAAAAAAAATAATATCAATTTTTTTTTTTGAACAACAACTTCAATTTTTTTTTTTTTTAATTTTTTTATGAAAAAATGTGGAAAAATTAATAATTATTTACTACTTAAATATATAAATTGATTTTTATTACTCAAAGAAGCTATTATAATTTGAAGTAGTTTTATTGTTTGTAAAATTTTATTAATTATTTTAATATATTATTTTTTATGCATTTTGTGTACGAGAGAAATCTTATATTAATCTTATTATTATTATTATTATTATTATTATAATAGGATAGTTGGCCCATGTTTTCCCGCCTAAACTGCTCTCCATTTTTTTTTTTTTGCCTTCCTCACCGTCAAATTGTGGCAGTTATTTATCTGACTTATGATGATGAGGATCAGTACATTGGTACTGACAAATTGTTTAATCTTTTTTTTTTTTTTTATCTAACTTTGTTTAATCAATTCTATAATGCATTGATTCATTAATTGGATCATTTTCATATGGATTTCAAGGACAAATTATATAACATTCAAGAATGGAAAAAAAAAAAAAAACCATTTCCGTTTGAGAAATAGAAATTTTTTTTTTTTTTTAATTTTTTTATCATTATTATATTTTGACATTCTAAAAATATCTACAAAAATATTATTTGTAGCGTTGAACAACATTAACGTAAGAAATAAAAAAAAAACATTGTTATTTTCAAAAAATAAATTTAATTCACGTGTAATTCTTTTTCATGTATTGATTGATGTTCTGCACAATTAAATTGAAAAGTTTTAATATCCTAAATTTTAAGGATCATAAATTTTGAAAGAAGTGTTTTGTAATTTACATTGAATTTTGCTATTGAAACTTTTATGTTTATTCATATTCTTTCTCATAAAATATAAATTTAATTGTTTTCGTCGTGTATTTCTCACATTTTCATTAATTAATAATTATAATTTTTTTTCCCGTGCAACGCACGGGTGCGTATACTAGTAAACATTCATATTGCTAAAAGAAAAAAAAGAAAAGAAAAAAGACACAGCAACCTAGAGAAAAAAGGGGGGCGGACTGCTGGGCAGCTTTGGATAGATATATACACACGGAGGGGGCGCAGCCGTCAAAGATACACATAGCAGAGGGAGTTGAGAGGAAGAGCAGCCGACCTGAGGGGAGACAAAATATATATGCATAAGGAGTCGGCGGTTGAAAAATAAATAAATTAGGCAGCCGATAGAAAGTTTAAAGGCAGAGAGGTTGGAATACTATTCTTGTGGCTGGTTTGGAGAGTATTGGCTGGGATATAGATTTATATATACACAAGGTGTGCAACAAAGCTTTGGGGGATTGATTATTATTGGAGTATATATTGATTGGTGGAGGTGGCTGGTTGAAAAGAAGAGGCTAGGGGACAAGAATTGAGGTTTACATTGAAGTGTTCAGTTGTGTGATTTTGGAGGAATAAGTTGGCAGCAACATTGTGGGAATTCTTGGAAGAAAAGTGGTGATGTAACAAGGAGAGAGCCGGCTGGGGTGATTAATTGGGGAGAAGGAGATAATGTTAATTCTTCAATTCTTCAAACTCTCGGTTTTGTTCGCATTATTTATCTCATTTTCTTCCAAAAACATGCGTAGCTAAATTTTATAATCGGAATTGACGATATAGATTTAATGTTTTTAGTTTGATTTTGATTCTCAAGTTGGAACTTTATTTTCATATATTGATTTTATTATTGCGTTTAATGCTTGAATTGCTTGATCACCAATTCATGAATTAATGATTGTTTTCATAATCCGTGAGGTGAGTTAACAATTAGATCACGTAATAAAATCCGGCAATTTCAACAAAAAGATAGAAATATGAATTTTTGGTTGCATGTGGTCACTTATGAATTCTTAGGAAATTTAATACATTTAGCTAAGGAGAACTCTGACCCGCTGTAGAAATACATGGTTGACTTAGTTAAATAGGTCTAATTTGAACTAGAGAGAGGTAAATTAGATATATGCGTGAATTCGACCAAATACAATTTCAGAAAACAACTTGAGATGAGAAATTAAGCTACAACGTTATTTCGAAATCGTTAGTCCCGATATTCATTCAATTGCTAAAAATCCCACCACTTTGTTTCTTACTTTTATTAATTGCTTTTAGTTTAATTTTCTATTTTCATTTTAATTGCATTGTTTATTTTATTTAATCTCAATTTTATTGTCGTTTTTGGATTGTTTGGTATTTTATTTTCTTAGTTAGTTTTTGTTTTAGTTTAGAAATTTTAGAATCGAAGTAAATTATAACGAATTAACTAGTCCTCGTGGGATCGACAACCCTGACTCAAAAGTCCACTTTTACTACTTGTTAGCAATATCGTGCACTTGCGATATTCTCACCAACAACATGACAATGAAATTGACGAACATCTAGAAAATGTGGATAAACTGAAGGAGAAGTATAAAATTTCATATCCAATGTTTCTGTCTACATTTAAATATTGTTGATTATGTGACATTTTTTTAAATTTAAAAATAATAATATATATAGAGAGAAAATGCATTTATATATATCTATTTATCTATAACATTATTTTATTTAGCTGTTAAAGTAATTATAAAATAAAAACAAATGCTGACTCATCAGGTCAGACAGAGTTTCAAGATGTTGACAGAGCACTCGACATTGTCAATTTTTTTTTTCAACAACGTTAACTTAACATTGTAATTGACATTATATATTGGAGATATATTTTTAAGGGGTGTCTACACAAATACCCTTATTTTAGGGATCACTTTGAAAAATACTCCCAAACATTGATTAAAGAAACATAACACACTTATTAATCTTGAACACTGTATTTTTACGTTCTAAAACCTCAAAAGAAGAGAAAAATAGAATTCCTTGCAGCTTATGCATTCCACGGTGTCGTCTTCCAAGTTCCAATTGAAAATCGACATTGAATCTGGTTTCTTGCCCAAATCGATCCCAGGGACAACTTCCAACCCAGATTTCTTCAATTATTTCTACCTAAATCTGCAAAGAAATCATGGCTTGTTCGATTTCTGGTTCATACTTTCTTATTGTACAGATTCTAGCTTTTTTTGCCAGATTTTATGCATCCGAATTAAGTTTTCGACTTGGATAAAAATTGTAGATAGAATATTTTAATGAAGCTAATGCATAATTAATTTGGATATGTAACAAGCAATTAAATCGTGGTTCTTCTACCTCGGTTGCTATCAAGTGCAATTTTATAAAATTAATTGGAATGGTACCTTAATTTATTTCTTGATCCAGTCTTTTTATTAACTAATTTTATGCAACTAGAATGAGATTATGCTTCTTATTTTCTTTGGTTAAATCAAAATTATTTTTCTGAGAGGCATTCGTGGCCTGGTTTCAAGTTATTCCCTCTGAATTGGAGAAGGAAGATGAGAAGGAATAGTGGAATCCGATCGAGCTTGTGCTCACTGGTGGATGTGGTCAACAGTGGAGCAATGAGTGAAATTCCAGGGTTCAGTTACAGCATTGAGATCTAGCAATCTTGAGTGCAATATTTGAAGTAGATTCTGCACTCTTTTGATTAAATGCTTAAACATAATCAAACCTCTTCTTCTTTCTGACATTATCATCTTCTAGTGCAAGATTCAGTAGAAATATTATGTTAGTGAGTATAATTTGAAGATTTCTGGAGGGAATTTATAACTAGATTGTGAAATGAATGATAGGCGTATGTACTATGAAGTTTCTATCTAGGACTAGGATGAACGGCATGCATGGGACCTTTGTGACGTTACTGCAACTGTACTGTGTTTGAATTGCTGCATTTTAATGGGTAATTCCTACTGCACTGGAGAAGTGTCATGCTGTCACTTTTTTTTTTTTTTTTTAAAGTAGCATCTGACCACTTTTTCATGTGAAGTTAATGAATGCAATGGGCTTATAGACATCAAGCATGGAGAAGTATCACGCCGTCACTTTTTTAAAAAAAAGTCACGCTCCGCCACCTTTTGATGTGAAGTAGATGAATGCAAGGGGCTTGTTGACATCAAGCATGGAGAAGTGTCACACTGTTACGTTTTTTATAAAAAAGTCGCACCCTGCTACTTTTTCATATGAAGTTGGTGAATGCAAATGATTTGTTGAGATCAAGCATTGAATAATTAATCAGACTCCCATTGATAACAGGGTAAGTGGGATGAGCAACTTGCTAATTTGCAAGGATGAAGTTGGTGTGCAAGGTGCTTGTAATATCTCTTACATGAAAAAGTCACAAACCGTCATTTTTTCATGTGAAGTTGGTGAATGCAATGTCTTTACGAAATTTCGTATGTGAAGTTGGTAAACGAAAGGGCTTGTGAAATTTCTTATGTGGAAAAGTGATAGAATGTCACTTTTTTTTTTTTTTAAAATTCGCAACCCGTCACTTTTTCATGTAAAGTTGGGGAAAGCAAGTGAAATTTCATACTTGAAAAAGTGACAGAATGTCACTTTTTTTATTTAAAAAAAAAAAAAATCGTATAACCGCTACTTTTTCATGTGAAGTTGGAGAATGCAAGGGGATTGTGGAATTTCTAATGTGAAAAAGTGACAGAATGTCACTTTTTTTTTTTTTTTTTTAAAAAAAGTAGCATCCCCCATGTTTTCGTGTGAAGTTGGTGAATGCAAGGGAATTTTGGAATTTATAATGTGAAAAAGTAGCACCCCTATGTTTTCGTGTGAAGTTGGTGATGCAAGAGGCTTGTGACATTTCGTAGGTGAACAAGTGACATAATGTCACTTTTTTTTTTTTTTTTTTAAATCTCATCCCTCCACGTTTTCAAGTGAAGTTGGTGAATGCAAGGGACTTGTGAAATTTCGTATGTGAAAAAATGAAAGAATGTCACTTTTTTTTTAAAAAAAAAGTCGTATCCCCCAACGTTTTCATGTGAAGTTAGAGAATGCAAGGGGTCTGTGAAGATTTCGTAGGTGAAAAAGTGATAAAATGTCACATATTGTTTAAAAGTCGCAATTCGCTATTTTTTCTTGTGAAATTTCGTATGTGAAAAAGTTATAAAATGTCACTTTTTTTTTTTTTAAAAAAAAAGAGCCGAAACCCGCCACTTTTTCATGTAAAGTTGGCGAACGCAAGGGGCTTGTGAAATCTCATATGTGGATAAAAAAAAGTCACAACTCGGCACTTTTTCATGTGAAGTTGGTGAATGCAAGGGGTTATTAAAATTTCTTATGTGAAAAAGTGACAGAATGTCACTTTTTTTTAAAAAAAGTTACAACCCTCACTTTTTCTTGTGAAGATGGTGAACACAAGGGCTTGAGAAATTTCTTATGTGGAAAAGTGACAGAATGTCAATTTTTTTTTTTTTTTTAAAAAGTCCCAACCTGTCACTTTTTTAAGTATTGAAGCAGTCATTAGGACTAGTTGCAGGTAAGATAAATGGCTTGTCTTTTGCAATTTGGATGAAATATTGGTTTGGGACTTTTAGAACGTAAAATTACAGTGCAAGAAGTGCTTAAGTGGGGTATTTTTCAAATCAGGTTCTTAATTAGAGTATTTGGTGTAATTTGCCCTATTTTTAACCCATTCCATCAATTTGCTAACATGTCAAGTCCTTTTTCCCAATGGATTGATGGTGTACATGTTAAGTACTCTCTCTCTCTCTCTCTCACACACACACACAGATCGAGAATAGATAGAGAGTTGGCAACGGAGATCGCCTCTCTCTCACCAGGTCCGCTGTCGGTGATTTGCCGGCGAAACGCCGCTGTCGAGTGGCGACGAGTAGAGTGGTCATGCAAAGGGTGATTTTGTGTGGCTTTTGGAGATAAAACCGAGGGTCACCGAGGTTGGGTTCGTACACTAGAGTTGTGATATCCAGCCAAAAATTAGGTCGAGGTAAGAAATTGGATTTCTGAGTTATTTAGTTTTTCTTGGTTTGTTCTGATTTTGAGTTAGATTGAAGTGGTGCGGCGGTTGTAGGAGGTGGTGTTGGTGGCATTTTGGTGGTTCAATTTTGGTTGGCAATCATGCGGTTGGGTTGGCGGCAGAAGGTAGTGACTGGGTTTGGCGATGGCAGTATATGCCGAGTTCGGCTATGGTGTTTCAAGTGAAGTTTTTGGTACTTTGGTTCAGTTGTTTGGCTGTGTTCTGGGTTGTTCATTGTGGTAGTGATTGATTATAATTGGGTGCAGCTTGTGGTCTTTGCGTGTGGACGAGATGGGCAGAGGTCGTGAAGGTAGCGGGTTCATTCGTTTTGGTTAATGAAGTTAGAGTATTGGCAGTGGAACTGGTGATGTGCGTAATAGCATTTTTGCTAGATAGAAACAATAACCAGAGAGAGGAATTATCGTGAGTTTGAGTTGCTGTGGTGAGGGGTGAGTTCTGTCGTGAATGGAGTTATAATGGAGGAGCAGTTTAGCATTTGATTTGAGTTGAAATTGTGTAATCCTATCAGATAAGCTTGGATGAGGGAGATGATAAAATTGAATTCAGGATTAACAAAAAATAATTGCCAGGATAATTGTGAAATCAGATTGATAAACTTGGATTTTTTTCTCTCGAATTTTGAAACGAAATTAAGCTGGAATTTAATTTGGATAGAAATAAACTTGGGCTTTAAAAATTAAATTTTGAATTTTGGATTTAAAAAAAAAAATAATAATAATAATGATCTTAGAACATTTTTAATCAAATTTGAAATTTGACTACAATTAAAATAAATTTAAATTTCACTTAATTATTGGCTAGATGAATATTCTTTTAAAATAAATGAGATAAGTTGTAGCGACACGCCTTTATAATATTTTATTTAAAAGTAATGAAAAATTTTCGGTCGCTACATTTTAAAACTAACAAACTTAGGAAAAAAAAAATCAAGTATTAATTAGTAAATAACAAATACAATATTGTATAATATAAAAATAATTATCCATTACATATTAAATTAAAACTAATAATATATTTAAATAAAAAAGTTATCAAACAATAGCTTGTGTTCGTCCATCAAAGCCACCCCACCCCACCCCACCTTACCTATCAGACCCAACCCCCACCCCAAAAAAATATTTTTTTCTTCTACTTTTCCACACCCCATCGATCTTGACCCGACCCCACTCACCCAACACCCTATCCACCCCCACCTACTCAATCCGACCCCCACCCCAAAAATTACTTTTATTCCTTCTACTTTTCCACACCTCACCGACCCGACCCTATCCCGCGCACAATCACCTACCCCACCCCACCCCACCCCACCCCACCCCAAAAAAATATTTTTTTTCCTTCTACTTTTCCACACACACACACACACACCCACCCACCCCTCCCTGACCCTACACCACCACCCACCCACCCACCCAACCCCACCCCACCCGCAAAGTCACAATTGGTCACACAAAGTCATATTTCAGTTACAAATCGCAATTACAAATTTAATCACAAATTTCACCGCAATCTCACCCACCAATATCCCCACCCCCACCTTACCCTATCCTGCAAAGTCACAATTGGTCACACAAAGTCACATTTTGGTTACAATTATAAATTTAGTTGTGAATTTCACCTGCCCCACCCCCACCCCACAAGTCACAGTTTGTCATAAAAAGTCAATTACAAATTTAGTTGTAAATTTAATTGTAACGGCCACCTCACACCACCCCACTCACCCACCCACCCACCCACAAAGTCATAGTTGGTCACATAAAGTCACATTTCGGTTACAATTACAAATTCAGTTAAAAAATTCACCCACCCCACACCGCCCGACACCACCCACCCTACCCACTCTACTCTACTCCATTTCACCCATCCCTACCCCACCACAATCACATTTGGTCACACAAAGTCACAATTCGGTGCCATATACAAATTTAATCGCAAATTTAACGCTGTACCCCACCACGTAAATCACAGTTGGTCACATAAAGTCACCGTTCTTAGAAATTACAAATTTATTGAAAATTTCACCCCCGCTCCACTCCTATCCCACCCGCCTCCACCTGTAAAGTCACAGTTGGACACACATATTTACATTTTAGTTAAAATTACAAATTTAATCGCAAAAACTAACCCCTCCCATCCCATCCTAACCACCCTACCCCACCCCACAAAGGCACAGTTGGGTACAAAAATTAAAATTCGATCACAATTATAAATTTATATTTTACCCCGCTCCCACCCTGCCCCTCCCGTAAAGTCACAATTGCTCACACAAAGTCACATTTCAGTCACAGTTGTAAAATGTAAATTTAGTGGCATATTTCGCCCAACCCCACCCCACCCCACCCCACCCAATTAGTATGTCACAATTGGTTACACAAAAGTTGCAGTTTGATCACAATTACAAATTTAGTAGCAAATATTCACCATTCCAAACCACCCCATCGCACACCACCTCCCAAAGTTATAGCTGAGCACACAAAGTCGTAGTTAGGTCACACAAAATCACAGTTTAATCACACGAGGTTACAGTTTGGTACACATATTCATATTTGATACAACTGTAGGTCACATTATGTTGTCGTCCAATGGTCACACAAAGTCATAGTTGGTCACAATCTCTAATATAATTTATCAAAATTATCCATATTTAGTAAAAATTATTTATTTATTGGTCACAAATTACTCGTTTTCTTGGTCACATATCAATATTTTTTTTCACAATTACTTAATAATTTGTCACATTTCATACTCATAACAAGTCGTACAACTTCACATTTAATTGAAATTTTGGTCATAATTACTTAATATTTCATCACAATTATCTACAATTGACCACAATTACTATTCAAATCTCCCACCCCACCGAACCCTAATTCACCTTCACCTTCACCACCACCGTCCAGCTGCCGCCGTGACCAGCCACCACCAACGTCTCAAGATTTGCATCATTTCAACAACTAGAAAATCCACCGCCTAAAATCACCACCAACCACCTGCCACTGACTTCGAAATTGCACGCGTCCCACATATCTTCACCTTCAAAAAAAAAATTGCTTCCCTACACTACCATCGTCTCAAGATCTGTAGCAACAGCCTAAAATCACCACCGACGACTTCAAAATTGCATCCCATAGATCTGGCTTGTACCATCTCAAAAGTTTCAACACATAAACTTGTCGCACCAAACGCCACCATCGTCTGAAACCACAACTCACCACTCACTGTAACCACAACTCACCACCAACCACCAATATCTCACCACATCCAACAAATCGAAGGAGAAGGCCAAGTTGAGTCGGCAACGGAAGTGCAGCAGCAGAATCGATGATGTGAGCGTAGCTTGCATTGACGACGCGAAGCGGTCACAACATCGATTCTGCAGGGTGGAGGAGGCGGAACTTGAGAGTTTGAAGGTGCACAACGTCGCTTCTGTGAGCAACTGTCTGCTACGCGAGGGAGCTGAAGCAAGTAGTGGCCATCGCATACTGCCTCCTCCTCTGCTGAATGCTGATTCCGGTGGACATCCCAGCTTCAGCGAAATGGTGGTAGTGGCCGGATCACATTGGGTGGGGGTTGTATAGAGAGAGAGAGAGAGAAATGCCTGAAACGGTTTTGATATTATGTAAGGATTGATTGGTATAAATGTTTTTTTAAAAAAAATTAATTGGTAATTAGGACTTGATACTTATAACTTTATTATTAAAAAGTGATCTTTAAATGAAGGGTTTCATGTAATTTTCCCTCTAATTAATGTGTGGACTTTTATGTATAGATACCATGCCATTATTCCTAATTTCATGATGAGCCAAATTAGGTTAATAGGAAATTTAGTATATAAAGTTGGTTATGATCCTTGAATCACACGTACTATTCATTTTGTTCTAACATCCTATCATTAGAGAGAAAATAAGAACTATGTGTTGATTTGGAAGACCCAACCGCCATAATCGATTACCGTGCACCATATTTGATTAAGGTACGCTTCCACTTCAGTTATTGAATGTTGATAATTCCAGCATGATGATTTTGGATCATAGATAAACAATTATCTATGATAAATTTTCTAACAAGTGGATAAGAGCCGATCATCAAATTGGATTATCAGATCTGTGTTTAATCATATGGTATGGCTTGGATTGAAAATTCAAAATGATTCTGGAAAATTATGATTCAGTTAATTTCAGATTTCACGGTTAAATTTCATATGTATGAGATTTGGATTTGTGTGTACATGTTTCTGTATTTACGCATAGACATATATGAATTAAAGTCATATGGTGGTTCACACTGTCATATGTTTCGAAAATATATGTTTATATTGGGTTTTTAATCTAATTTTTTATATATTATTTATGATTTTCGAATTTAGATTTTGGATTTGTCATATTGGTTCCGGTTGTTGGGATTCAGATTTGTAAATCTGATTTTGGGTGTTGATTATCTATATGAATATATTGAAATAATGGTTTTGATCGGTTAAATGTGGATTCGATTTGCAGTCTCTCTGGTTTTATGGATTTTATGGTTTGGGTGTTGATTTTATGTGATGTTTAGTTTTGGTTTCGATGTGTGAATCTTGTTTGGAGAATGAAGAAGGTCGGAGATGGGGCGCTGCGGTGTGCGACGACGTACTGTGCACGCCTCTGTCGTTCGCGTTGTGCTGGATGGGTTCCAGCGTTGCTGAGCTCGACGCTGTGCCTCTGGAGTGCAGCGTCGATACTGGTGGTGCAGGGTGAGAGACGCTGGTTGTGGCGCTGCGTTCCCTGGTTCATTGGTGGCGGCAACAACTAGGTTTTTAAACCCTAGCTGTTGCGATTTTTTGGTTCAAGGGGCTTGTGCTAGAAATTTTAAAATTCCGAGGACTCATGTGCGATTTCGAATTTTTGGGTTTATTACACAATCAGGTCCTCTAATCTTATTAAAAAATTAAAGTTGATCCCTGAATTTTATAGTATTTATAATTGAGCCCCTAAGGTTATAAATTATTAAAGTTGGGACTTTCTTAAAGTTGTGTATTATATAATTCAGTCCCTAAAGTTTTTCAATTTTCGGATTCAGCCCGTAATGTTTGAAAATTCTTTAAACTGGTCCCTAAAGCTTGAAAATCTTCTGAATCAGTACCAAAAGTTATAAAATTCTCTAAATTGGTCCTTCAAGTGTGAAAATTTTCTATATTTAGTCCTTACCGTTTTAAAAATTTCTAAATTGGCTCTTAAAGTTTGAGAATTTTCAAAAATCAGCATCTAAAGATTGAAAATTTTCTAATTTGGCCTCCAAAGTTAGATTTTTGTTCAAACTGGGACCTAAAGTTTGCAATTCTCCTATATTGGCCAACAAGATTTTGGAAGATTTGCAATTATGTCCTTTAAGCTAAAGATTTTTCATAATTGACCACCAAAAGTTTAAGAATATTACAATTTGACCCTCCCAACTTAAGTATTGCTTTATTCTAAAGTTTTGAATTCTATAATTCAAACCCTAAAGTTAAAATATATGCAAATCAATGGTTTCAGTTTCAAATATTGGTACAACAAACTCTTTTGAGAGATATAATATTTGAAAGTGAGTTAGTTGAAACAACATGTTGCCAAAGCAACCTCTCTTGTGGATACTAATTAAGCAAACATCATTTCTCATTCTTATCTCATAAGAGATATTCTCTTCTCATGCATCAAAGCATATATTCACGTAATTTCACATAAGGCATGTAAATTATAATTTAAACTAATTAGTGGAGGCGAGTCTACCTCAAATCACGAGTTTGACAGTTGAGCAAGAAAGTTCACATTGTTCTTCTAAATGTCCAAGCGTCTCGTCTAGCCAATAATAAATAAACCTTAAAGTGATATTTGAAAATCAAATATTTTTGAAACAAAAGAGTTTTAAAATAAGAAAATAAAAGTTTAGGGATTAAATTAAAAATCAAACATAGTTGGGATTTATAAATATATAGATATCATTTTTAAATCAATATAGACAAAATTAAAAAGACTTTAAAATATGGGGGCTTAACTAATAACTTTTGAAATTTAGGGCTGAAGATATATATCTTTTTAAATCAATAAGGACTAAAATAAGTAACTTCTTAAAAAAAACGTGAGCTGAACTTAAAACATTTTAAACATTTAAGGGCTGACTTAAAGAGAATCTAAAATTTCAGGGTTTAAAAAAATGACTTTTGAAACTTAAAGAAAGATTTAAAACGTTTATAACTGTAGAGACTGAAATAAATAAGTTTGATACTTAGGGGCTAAAATAATGACTTTTGAAATTGGGGACTAAATTGTAAATATTAAAAATCATATTTTATATATCAAAACTTTCTCTCTCTCTCGTTATTCTCTCCCTCACCATCGCACAAATCAACAGAGGTGCGATCCACGTCGCCGGCAGCGATACAGCCATCGAGTGACGGTGGTGCGGTCGGGAGTGTGGGTGAGGCCGGAGTTTGAGTTTTGGTAGGTTTTTGTGGTGCGAGTGTGAAGACCGATTGAGGCTAAAAGGGGAAATTTTCCGGTAATAGATCCTGTAGCGAAAGGGCCTGAGGTCAAGGTAAGTACTCGGCTTCGATTCTTCTCAGTTTTGGGTTTTAATTTGGGTTTTGATTTTGAGTTTGGGTGTGTAACACCCCAAGTTCAAAAATTTTAAAACCTAGGCATGTTAACTTCCATTCACATTATATGCGGAAATAAAATTTTTAAACATTAAAATGCGGAAACAAATCATTTAAAAAATTCAACGTTTTCATTTTCTGTTCTAAAATTTTATAGAAATTTCGGCAGAGTCTCCTCTATAACTTGGACATAACCAACCTGTAGAGGGACATCATACCTACAATACATATGCAAATTCTCAACCCATTCAAATCCAACATTTAACATCCAACCACAATTCCAAAATTCGACTTCAACATCAATTTCCCAAACTCCTCAACAAAATAACTTGAAGTATAAATTTGTAAACTCATGAAACATGATAAAAACTAATCACAGGGAAATACCATAACTTATTTTAACTAAAACAGACAAACTAATCAAAAGAATTTATCAATTAAAAGAATAACCAATGAATTAATTTGAGAAAGCCCTTCATTTATTCTTAAAAGAAATAGAATTTATTAGTACTGTCTGAGTCAGCCGCCAAATGCTCTCCTCGGATCACCTAACTTTCATCACCTGAAATGTTGGGGAGGGATTGGGGTGAGCTAAAGCCCAGTAAGTAAACTTTATGCATGAATGCATGCTCATGACATGAATGCTTTAAAAATTTCCATATATGTATCCCATTTTCCTTTACTTTCCAGAACATTCAAACTTTTCAAACTATCACTTAACATTTCAAAACATTCACTTGACATTTCAAAACTTCCACTTCATTTCCATCGTGAGCTCACTTTTCAAACTCATACCTATACATACATAACAATATACACATTCCCATACATCAATACTCACACACATATCACCATTAAATCCTTAATTTAAAGTAAATTTCGAAAATCAACAAGAACAGAAATCTGAAAATTGTGAGGAAGTTACATATATACTTACTTTAAATTCCTACATACACCAATATATGCATAAAATTCAACATATAAAATTGTGTATGTGTGTGAGTGGGTGTGTGTGTGAAAAAAAAACCGTGTGTGTGTAAAACCGTGCAGCGGTTTCATGCGTGTGTGTGTGCGCGAGAGAGGGGGAAGGGAAAATGAGTATTACCGTGGTGGGGGTGCACGGTGGTGGCCGAAGGTGAGGGAAGGTCGCGATCGAGGGAGTGCCGAGGGAGAGGCGACGACAGGGAGAGCTGCGCGGAGAGGGAGAGACCGAGTAGGGAGAGGCGTGAGTGAGAGAGTGATTTAGGTTAGGTTAAGGTTTTTAATCTTTTGGAATTTGCAAATCAGTCCCTCAACTCTTCTCTTTTGTTTAAGTAAGTTTATAAGTTCTATTTACCCTCGATTGACAAAACACTTTTCCCCCAAATTTCAAATTGGCATAATAAAATAGAAAATAACGTGCTGAGGCAATAAAACAATTATTTACATAGAATTGCACGTAACTAATTTAAATAACCAATTTATAATCTTTCAAATTGGTACATTGATCGAGCCGGCGTCCAAGTTCTTCCACTGCAAAAATAATTTCAATTATAGACGTTAAAGATCAAAAAATCATAAATTATAATAACATTCATCACAGTATTATGTGAAATTTAAAATTGCACGAGAAATGAAAAGCGGTCTTACAATTCCTTACCCTCTAAAAGAAATTTCCTCCTCGAAATTAAAATTTACCAAAAATATGTGGGGTACTTAGTACGTATTCCATTATCACGTTCCCAAGTATCCTCCTCTAATGCATGATTCCACCAAAGAACTTTAACTAGTGTTAAGTCCCTTGCCTGCTTTCATTAGGATTCTCACAGGTGATTCTACATAAGTTAGATCCTCACATAGATCTAAAGATTCATAGATGAGAATATGAGAGGAAACTGAAATATACTTCCCAACTTCGATACGTGGAGCACGTTGAGTACCCCCGATAGTGTCGGTGGCAATGTAATCAGATAAATTAGGTCACTCATCACTCCTACCCTCTCAAAGGGCCAACAAAAAGGCTCAACCTTCTTTTCTTCCCGAACCTCATAATTCACTTCATTGGAGCTACCTTCAAAAGGATCATTAAGCCTGCGGCAAATTCCAAAGATTTCCTTCTTTTGTCCACATAGTTTTTCTGTCTACTCTTTGCATTTTTCATCCCCTGACGAATTATTTCAACAACTTCAGTTGTCTGTTGTACTATTTCTGGACCCAATAATCTTCTTTCTCTTACTTCATCCCAATGAACTGGCAATCTACATCTTCTATCGTATAGTACTCAATACGGATCGAAGTTTAATAGCTATTGTTGTAGGAGATCATCAACCAACATTATCCCACTTATGAATCCATCCACGAACTTTCCATTTCCAGCCTTTCATAGGATCTATTCTGACGTCTAAACCTTAATATATATATTGATTGATCACATTCTTAAAAATAAAATCAAGATTGACCAAAATAAAACTTTGTAATCCAGAATTAGTGAAACTTGACGTCCATACCGAAATATACAGTAGAAATACTAAAAATTTGACATAATCTTTCTGGAAAGATTTACATACGAAATCCTTTCTGAACATGCTGACATTTCTTTTAAAATCGGAGGATCAAACTTAAATCCTGAAATCCATACTTATATATTGTAATCAAGTATTCAGCATTATACACTCATCTTAAAACTAAAGCCAAGGTACTAACTTAAAAATCTATGCTTTCAAAATCATCATAACAACAATACTCTAACCAAGTATTTTATAAATAAATCATTGACCTATCACCCATGACTAAAAATTTTGTGATTCATATAGAATTCCTCATCAAGTTTACTTAACCCAAAGATACAATCCCATTATAAGTAAAAGTCACACAACTGACCTCAAATAATCATATCAATCTCTCTAACTTAATAAATTTTGGATTCTGCCATTGTCACTCTTTCTGCACACTACTCCATAATAAATAATCATTGTGAAGTCTTATTCTCATTTTCCACAAATCCTATCTACTAGGACAATTGCCTAAAATTTCATTTCTTATTTTTGAATCAAGATACCATCAATAATAATCTCCACAATTTCATGGTATGTACTATCATAAACTTTCCTCCGATCAGATGCATTACTTCTGCAATACTCGTACAAATCTAGGACCTGATAAAGTTTCTTTCATCAATTTCATCCAACAATCTCTCATATGATATTTTAGTATCATCAATGAAAACTTAACGTACATCAGTGAATCATTCAAATTACGATGAAACCTGATTTATTTTCCATGACTGAGATTCATCTTTCTTCGAATTCCACTTAAAACCAAATATAACATAACTTATTCATGGAAAGTCAACTTATTTCATAATCTCAATACATCGTCACCTTCAGTTCTCCCCATAAGAGCAATCGCATTATTCCTTATAATTATCTCTTGTACCTTTTATATTCAAATGACCTTATGACAATCATCATTATCTCACATAATCCCAAATCTTCAATCATATGTCCCCAAATTCTAATTCAAATAAATGGTTACTCCTTTAAGGCATCTCACTATAAAATACTTTAAATATCTCCCAATAATGATAACTGACTTTCCCAAATAATCATATTGCATGTAAATAACCAAATCTTTAACACATCATCTACCAATCAACTTCCAAAATAAATCAACAATATCATCACTTACCATCATAATTTATAATATTCTCTAATATAAGTGATCATTTCTCACTAAAAATCAATAAGTTCCTAAGAATAATTAAAATTCTTTCCAATAATGCCATAACATTTGTCTTCACTCATCTTTTAAAAATATGACTTGACATTTCCCAATATACGCATCAAGTCATCACATAACTTCATGTATACCTTGATATCCCAGAAAAATCAATTCTTAATTCCTCAACATAACAATTTCAAATCATAGTTTCCAATATCAATATCTCACTTCCTTCAATACATTAATTGGCTCAAATGACCACCCATTAGTCATACTTATAAATATATGACACAAATCATAATCCCAAAATTTCTTAGTTACAAGACCAAACAACATTATAAATTTCTCTCAAAATAGAGAAATAATTCACTTACTCGAACACAATATCCATTCCTTAATTCCCAATAATTAAGAATCAAATGTTTAAATCTCAAATTTCATAATTTTTCTCATACAAGTCTCAATAAAATCATATCACTCATAATCTCAACATCTCATCACAACTTCATAAAACTAGTTTTGCCATGTCTAAAATTAATTATGCAAAGTCTCATAAAACCATCGTTCTTCTTCATGTATAGCTCCTGAGCACCCCATGGCAAAAAGCTAGGTCGAACAAAACCTTTGTCCATGAGATTCTATAGTTGCACTTTGAGCTCTTTTAAGTTACGAAGGAGCCATCCGATATTATACCTTGGATACTAGAGTTGCGCACTTAATCGATGACTAATTGAATTTCTCTTTTAGGTGGTAAATTACAAAGATCTTCTGAGAACATCTTTAGTCATTCTCGAATAACAGAAATTTGTTCGAGAGAAGTATTCACCTTAAACACTTCAATTATTGCAACCAAGTAGGCTTAATAACTCTTATTCATCAATTGACTAGCCTTCATCACTGATAATATCGAAATAGAAAGTTTCACCTTTACTTCAACAAAGTGAAAAAGGGTTTCATTTGGAGGTTTAAATACCACCTTAACGTATCCAGTGATTGAAACCTTATACCGTAATAATCATTCCATTCCTAGCATGACATCAAGTTTGTGGGTATTCAGTGTTATGAAATCCATCATCTAATCCTTCCCATTCACCATGGTTGGGGAAATTTCTCAACGCATAACTTTAGTTCAACAATTCTTCAAATGGCGTTGATAATATAAACTTGGTCTCCAGCTACTGAGAAGGGTAAATCAGTTTTCCTATAATTGTGGGACTATCAAATGAGTGCGTAGTCCCGAGATCAAATACGATAAGTGCTTAATACTAAGTTTGATGACTTCTCAACTTCTCGTTTGGACATTGTATACTCTCATGCCGATATACCATTCATATCCATTTCTTATTTCACAAAAAAATCTAATAAACGGCACCCAGATTTTTTTTTTTATAACCATTATTTTCTCACTTCCTCATTTACATAACCAAGATATACTCGTCATAATCACTGACAACATTCTTAACCTTTCACTTTCCGACATTACACATTAACATGCAAGAATTTGCAATAATTGTAATATCAATTAACATTTCATAATTTAAACAAAAATTAACTTACCAGATGATCGAGGGAGAAGCACTTGAGACGTGACTCAGTACCCGAACCATTTTCAAATAAATCTTAAAAGTCTACAGAATCGCTTTTAAAACTCTTAGCTCTGATACCAAAAATGTAACACCCCAAGTTCAAAAATTTTAAAACCTAAGCGTGTTAACTTCCATTCACATTATATGCGGAAATACATTTTTTAAACATTAAAATGCGGAAACAAATCATTTAAAAACTTCAACGTTTTCATTTTCTATTCTAAAATTTTATAGAAATTTTTGCAGAGTCTCCTCTATAACTTGGAGATAACCAACCTGTAGAGGGACATCATACCTACAATACATATGCAAATTCTCAACCCATTCAAATCCAACATTTAACATCCAACCACAATTCCAAAATTCGACTTCAACATCAATTTCCCAAACTCCTCAACAAAATAACTTGAAGTATAAATTTATAAACTCATGAAACATGATAAAAACTAATCAAAGGGAAATACCATAACTTATTTGAACTAAAACAGACAAACTAATCAAAAGAATTTATCAATTAAAAGAATAACCAATGAATTAATTTGAGAAAGCCCTTCATTTATTCTTAAAAGAAATAGAATTTATTAGTACTGTCTGAGTCAGCCGCCAAATGCTCTCCTCGGATCACCAAACTTTCATCACCTGAAATGTTGGGGAGGGATTGGGGTGAGCTAAAGCCCAGTAAGTAAACTTTATGCATGAATGCATGCTTATGACATGAATGCTTTAAAAATTTCCATATATGTATCCCATTTTCCTTTACTTTCCAGAACATTCAAACTTTTCAAACTATCACTTAGCATTTCAAAACTTTCACTTGACATTTCAAAACTTCCACTTCATTTCCATCGTGAGCTCACTTGATGTAACTTCTAGTCAATCAGAATATAGTGGGCAATTACTTATTTGGAACCAGATTAACATTCACATTTCCACCGCAAAGCGGTTTAACATTCACTTTCCCACCGCAAAGCGGTTTAACAGTCCACCGCCGTCAACCGGTTTAGCAATCGTCACCGCAGAGCGGTTTAATATTTGCCACCGTCAACCGGTTTAGCAATCGTCACCGCAGAGCGGTTTAATATTTGCCACCGCCAAACGGTTTAGCAATCGTCACCGCAAAGCGGTTTAATATTTGCCACCGCCAAGCGGTTTAGCAATTGTCACCGCAAAGCGGTTTAATATTTGCCACCGCCAAGCGGTTTAGCAATCGTCACCGCAAAGCGGTTTAATATTCACCACCGCGACAGCGGTTTAATTCGGGTACGCCGGTCCCCCGCGCCCCATTTCCCACTCACCTTTCATGGCATAGAAGTTCACTCATTCTTTCTTAAAAACTTGGGATACATAACTTTTGAACAAACTTGCACTTTGACACATTTCTTTCATTTTAAAAGCATTTGACTTCCCAATTTCGATGCCAATGCATGCTCGATGATGCAATGACATGATAATGTGCATGCTTAAACATTCTTCTCAATGACATATTGTAACGACCCAAAATTTTATAGAACTTGACCGGTCGTGCAAGCTTTATTTCCTTTATAGTTTATAATTTTATAAAGGATCTTGTTAGTTAAAAAAAAATCGAAGCAAACCATATGAATGAAATTTTTATCATTCAAACTCAATTTAAAATATATCGTTGAGACTAATATAATACCAAACTCTATTTTAAAAGAAATCGGATCAGTTAGAGCATTTACGTATAGCATGTCCTACACTTGCCTGCTTGTAGAATTTGGAACAATTCACAAATTTGATTTAAATACTAGTCCTAATGAAAATACAATTGATAGAGACGGAACATTATTCTAATAATGTCTACTAGAATGCACCATCATTGTCAAAAGAACTAGGTGTCAGGCTAAAGTTTAAAATTTCCATAGGGGATAGATACGTACCAATTCATGAAGTTGGTCAAAACAATAAATGCGTAAATATCATACGTTCATGTAGAACAGCGTAGAAAACATTCTTAAATCCAAAATCAGAAACGGAACAATAGAAATATCCGTAAATTAACAAAATGAAATACTACTAGTAATAAAGTTATTTAATAAAAATTACGCCAGATTTAATTATTGAAATCCTTAGATCCTGGCATCTCGACACCACTGCATCAACCTCCAATCAACGATCCGTTCTAATCTGTAAAATAGTAGGGGTGAGTATATGGAATACTCAGTAGGACACGAAAATTATGGTGCTATCCCGAATAAAATATCAAACGCATGTGCCAAGAATATCATACCGTCATCATATCTTTAGAAAACCGGTAAGAGCTCAATCATATCATATCTTTGGTACCGGATGGCCATAAACATCATATCATATCATATCATTTACTTTCATAAGCATGATAAATTAACAACATGGAAAAATAATTTAAACAGGATAAAATCAACTGCACCTCGTTATCCTACCTTAAGTCTTTGAAAAACTTGATTTGCTGCTCACAAAATAAATTTTGTACTCCTTAAAACTGCTCAAGACTTGATAATATATTTCTTTCTTCGTAGACTATGAAGATTTTGGATGAATTCTATTTGCGTTTGTAAATAAAAATATACTTAAAGAGATATATATACACGTGAAGGAAGAGTGGTGATACTTGAATAGGATTGTGTAAAATATCCTCACGTCTCTATCATCATGAAATATGAAATATCTTATAAAATATACTTGATGGGACACATCATCATGAAATGTGAAATATCTTATAAAATATACTTGATGGGACACATCATCATGAAAGGAAGAGACCATTTCTATCCTACCTATCTAATCTAAAACCACTAAAATCTAAGAAACCTCATATTCTCTCTAAAATCTAAACGGCCATAACTTAACCATTATAACTCAAACACAAATAGTAAAATAACATTTATTGATAACTTCCTTAATCTTAAATAAATTAGGCTTCATTAATCCGAATCAAACTTTCTCGAGCCTATCATACATGATTAATTACAAGCTATCCAACGAGTCTAATATTGATATATTTATCAATATCTCATAAAAACTTATATATATATGGGGTAAATTGAAAGAAATTTTGTATATTTACCACTTAACCCCTAACCTTCAAAGCATGTATAATAGCATATAAAGAAAATAAATTTTGCTTTATGAAAATATTTGGGACCTTACAATCTCCCTTACTTAAAATATTTTCGTCCTCGAAAATTACCTTGGCTAAACAAAGAGTTCCGGATGCTGGGATTTAAGCTCATCTTCCTTCTCCCAAGTAGCTTCGTCGACACCATGATTACTCCATTGAACTTGACCAATGGAATCTCTCTGTTCCTCAAAATGTGCACCTTTCTATCTAAGATCTTTGTTGGAGCTTCATCATATGACAAGTCCTTTTGTACATCCAATGTCTGATAACTCACTACATGATTAGGATCATGAACATACTTTCTGAGCATCGAAACATGGAATACATTATGCACTGCAGCTAATTCTGGCGATAGGGCAAGTCGATAAGCCAAACCACCAATCCTTTCAAGAATTTCGAAAGTACCAATGAACTGCGGTCTCAACTTCCCTTTCTGTCCAAATCTCAATACACCCTTCATTGGTGCAACTTTCAAGAAGACTTTGTCCCCCACTTGAAATTCCAATTCCTTTCTTCTACCATCTGCGTAACTCTTCTGTCGATCTTGTGCTGTCTTTATTCTTGCTCTAATTTTATCAACTGCCTCTACTGTTTGTTCAATGATTTCTGGACCCAAAACTCTTTTCTCTCCAACCTCATCCCAATGGACAGGAGATCTGCACTTTCTACCATAAAGGGCTTCATATGGGGCCATACCTATAGTGGCCTGAAAGCTATTATTGTAAGCGAACTCCACTAACGGTAGATATGTCTCCCAATTACCTCCAAGATCCAAAACACATGACCTCAACATGTCTTCTAGAATCTGAATGGTTCTTTCTGACTGTCCATCCGTCTGAGGATGATAAGCAGTGCTAAACTTCAATTTCGTTCCCATAGCGCCTTGCAAACTCCTCCAAAATTTTGATGTGAATCTTGGATCCCTATCAAAAATAATGGTAACTGGAACTCCATGTAATCTGACTATCTCTCTGACGTATAACTGTGCGAGCTGTTCCATACTGAAATTGATTTTGATTGGTAGAAAATGGGCTGACTTTGTCAAACGGTCAACCACTACCCAAATAGCATTGTGACCTCTAACTGATCTTGGAAATCCAATCACAAAGTCCATCGCTATGTGTTCCCATTTCCATTCTGGAATATCCAACGGTTTCAAAAGCCCTGATGGCCTTTGATGTTCTGCCTTGACCTGCTGACAGACAAGACATTTTTCTACAAACAAACCAATCCCTCTCTTCATGTTCCTCCACCAGAATGTATCTCGTAGATCTCGATACATTTTTGTACCTCCTGGATGTGCAGCATACGGAGCAGAATGAGCTTCTTCCATTATCTCATTTCTTATATTTTCATCCTTAGGTACACACAACCTTCCTTTAAAAGTCAGTGCATTATCTGCAGATATTTCAAATCCACTTCGTTTTCCTGTACCAACCTCAGTCTTAATCTTTTGCAAAAAAAAAGGTCCATATTCTGTGCTTCCTTGATTCGATCCCTCAGTGTGGGTCGAATCATTAAAGATTCTATTCTTGCTGAAGTCTGTGTCGGTGGTATGATGACTTCTAACCTCAATTTCTCAAAGTCTTCTATCAAGTGTTCCTGTACTGTGGGTAAAACAGCTAAATGTGATCCTGTCTTCCTGCTTAAGGCATCTGCAACTACGTTAGCCTTACCCGGGTGGTAAAGGATTGTACAATCGTAATCCTTTACTAATTCCAACCACCTCCTTTGTCTCATATTCAATTCCTTCTGTGTGAAGAAATATTTGAGACTTTTATGGTCAGTGTAGATTTCACACTTCCCACCATAAAGATAATGACGCCATATTTTTAAAGCGTGAACTACAGCTGCAAGCTCTAAGTCATGCGTTGGATAGTTCTGTTCATACTGCTTCAACTGTCTCGAGGCATATGCAATGACCTTTCCATGTTGCATCAACACACAACCTAAGCCCTGTTTAGAAGCATCACTATAAATGACAAACCCATCTGAACCTTCAGGTACTGTCAAAACAGGAGCTGAGACCAATCTCTGCTTAAGTTCCTGAAAACATTTTTCTGTCCATTGGAACTTCACACCCTTTCTAGTCAACTGAGTCATCGATCTTGAAATCTTTGAGAAACCCTCAATAAATCTCCTATGATAGCCAGCCAATCCCAAGAAACTACGAACTTCGCCTACACTGGTTGGTCTAGGCCAATATGTTACTGCTTCTACTTTAACCGGATCTACTTCAATCCCGTGGGCCGTAACCACATGACCAAGAAAACCAACGCGATCAAGTCAAAATTCGCACTTCTTGAATTTCGCATATAATTTCTCCTTCCTTAAAGTTTCCAAAACTATACCGAGTTGTTTCTTGTGTTGCTCCTTATTCTTTGAGTACACAAGTATGTCGTCAATAAAGACTATGACAAATTGGTCCAGGTACTGATGGAACACTCGATTCATAAGGTCCATAAATACAGCTGGAGCATTGGTCAAACCAAAAGGCATGACGGTGAACTCATAGTGTCCATAACGAGTCCTGAAAGCAGTCTTTAGTATGTCACTTGCCTTGATTTTCAATTGATGATACCCTGACCTCAAGTCAATCTTCGAAAACACTGTTGCACCTCTTAGCTGGTCGAATAAGTCTTCTATCCTTGGTAGCGGGTATCTATTTTTGATAGTCAAACGATTTAACTCTCGATAGTCAATGCACATTCTCATATTCCCATCTTTCTTCTTTACAAAAAGTACTGGAGCACCCCAAGGTGATACACTTGGTCGAATGAAACCCTTTTCCAACAACTCTTCCAATTGTAATTTTAATTCTTGAAGTTCTTTTGGTGCCATTCTGTATGGGGCCTTAGAGGCTGGTGCTGCTCCGGGAACCAAGTCAATAGTAAATTCCACCTGTCTATTTTGTGGAATGCCAGGGAGATCTTCCGGAAATACATCTGAGTAGTCCCGCACAATGTTAATATCATGTATGGTCATTTCTGAATGTTTAGACCCAATGACATTAACTAGGAATCCTTGACATGACTCCTTCCTCAACATTTTCTCTGCTTGTAAAGCCGATACAAGACGAGGTAGAGACTTATACTTTGTCCCAAAGAAACGAAATTCTTCCCCTCCAGGCTGCTGAAATAATACTTCTTTCTCACGACATCGGATGGTTGCATGATTTAGTCCCAACCAGTCCATGCCTAATATAACATCAAAGTCCTTCATCTCCAAAAGATATAAATCAGCCTCTAATATTTTCCCGTCAATCTCTAATTTCAAAGCTTTAGTCATCTGATTTGTGCAAAGGGTTATTCCTGAGGGGATACTAACCTCTAATTCAATACCCGTTTCAACACAAGTAAAGTTAGACCTAGCGACGAAGGATGCAGATATAAAAGAATTTGTAGCCCCAGAGTCAAAAAGTACATAAGCAGGTACATCAGATAATAATAGCATGCCTGTGTTCATAACTATAGAATTAGACTTGGGGAAATTAACGCCATTTAAAGAACATAAATAGGTACTCAATTAAAATACCTGCTATTACGTTCGGATCCTGTTCTGCCTCATGTTGATTTAGTGCAAAAACTCGGGCCTTTCCTTTCTTGTTATTATCCTGATCTTCATCCCTCTTCTTCGGAGGCTCCATACAGTTAATCGCAATGTGTCCCGGTTTACCACACCGAAAACAAATGTTTTTCCCAAATAAACATTCACCCTTGTGGAGTTTATCACACTTAGGACAAGGTGTAATATTCCCACTCATCCCACCAGTATGAACTCCTGTGTTGGGTCTTTTGTTTTGCCAATTACGTTTGTCCCTGCCGTGGTTGTTCCACTTTCTTTTTCCTCCCGATTCCTTGCTCTGTTGGGCATACTGTTCGAATGTAGTCCTCTGATATGAAATAGCATGGGCCCTTTCCAACATTTCACGATATGAAGTAAAACGATGGGACATGATGATCATGCCAATCTCCGGGCGTAATCCATTTTCAAACCTCCTGATCTTCTTAACTTCTGTGTCCACCAGGTGCGGAGCATACCTTGAGAGCTGATCAAACTGCCTCTCGTAATCAGTAAGCGACATGTTTCCTTGCCTGAGTTGCAAAAATTCCGATTCTTTGAAGTCCCTCAGGGCCTGAGGAAAATATTTCGACAGCACGTCATCCTTAAACTGCTCCCAAGTCAAGTTACGTTGTTCCTGTTCAGTCCTAGTACGCGAGATAGACTCCCACCAGTGACTAGCTGCTCCAACAAACATGAATTCTGCGCATAGTACCTTCTGTGCATCCGAACAAGCAATGTGTCGAAATATGCGCTCCAGGCTCCTTATCCACTCCTCAACAACCAATGGATCAGAACCACCGTCAAAAGTAGGGGGCTTGTACCTTCGAAACTGCTCAACCACTGAGACAACTCCGGGAACATTCTGAGGTGCATTCTGTTGGGGCGATGGTGGATTCTGCCTACTCAACTCTTGTACCGCTTGCAATAAATCACGCATCAAATTCGTGTGGGTAGGGGGAGCCATTTCCTAGAATTTAATATCAAGTAGCTCATCATATCGAAACCTAATATGTTATGCTTACACTCTTATAATTATGTCACATCCTATTTCCTGCTTGCCTATACACCTATTTAAAATCATGGATAACATGCTTCACTTGAAATATAAGACTTAAACGTGTAGATAAAACTTACATATCATATAATTTAGGCAATAAGAAAACTTTCAAAAATTTGAGCAATAGGTTGAACTAAACATATCTTTTCTTACCCCTTTACGTACCCTATGATCGTCGAATGATGGTCGATTGGTGGTCGTTGAGTGCCAAGGATCATATATTTATCTTACTCCTCTATTCTTCCAAAATATATAATGCATATGTATAACATCACATATTAAATATCCTTCAATTTGAAAAATAAAATTGCATTTCTAATTCACACTTCAGTTTCACATATAATCAAATAAAATTTAATCGAAACCCATAACATACAATATTCAATTATTTAAGGTAAAAAAAAAATTAATGCATAAACCATTAAAATCAAATTGTGAATTTTTTTTTTTTTTATAAATCCACTGTTCACGACGTGAACAGTGACACGTACTGTTCACCGTGAACAGTGACGTAACTTTTTTTTTTTTTTTGCATAGGTCTACAGAAAAATTAACCTTGTTCTCTGATTCCAAACTGTAACGACCCAAAATTTTATAGAACTTGACCGGTCGTGCAAGCTTTATTTCCTTTATAGTTTATAATTTTATAAAGGATCTTGTTAGTTAAAAAAAAATCGAAGCAAACCATATGAATGAAATTTTTATCATTCAAACTCAATTTAAAATATATCGTTGAGACTAATATAATACCAAACTCTATTTTAAAAGAAATCGGATCAGTTAGAGCATTTACGTATAGCATGTCCTACACTTGCCTGCTTGTAGAATTTGGAACAATTCACAAATTTGATTTAAATACTAGTCCTAATGAAAATACAATTGATAGAGACGGAACATTATTCTAATAATGTCTACTAGAATGCACCATCATTGTCAAAAGAACTAGGTGTCAGGCTAAAGTTTAAAATTTCCATAGGGGATAGATACGTACCAATTCATGAAGTTGGTCAAAACAATAAATGCGTAAATATCATACGTTCATGTAGAACAGCGTAGAAAACATTCTTAAATCCAAAATCAGAAACGGAACAATAGAAATATCCGTAAATTAACAAAATGAAATACTACTAGTAATAAAGTTATTTAATAAAAATTACGCCAGATTTAATTATTGAAATCCTTAGATCCTGGCATCTCGACACCACTGCATCAACCTCCAATCAACGATCCGTTCTAATCTGTAAAATAGTAGGGGTGAGTATATGGAATACTCAGTAGGACACGAAAATTATGGTGCTATCCCGAATAAAATATCAAACGCATGTGCCAAGAATATCATACCGTCATCATATCTTTAGAAAACCGGTAAGAGCTCAATCATATCATATCTTTGGTACCGGATGGCCATAAACATCATATCATATCATATCATTTACTTTCATAAGCATGATAAATTAACAACATGGAAAAATAATTTAAACAGGATAAAATCAACTGCACCTCGTTATCCTACCTTAAGTCTTTGAAAAACTTGATTTGCTGCTCACAAAATAAATTTTGTACTCCTTAAAACTGCTCAAGACTTGATAATATATTTCTTTCTTCGTAGACTATGAAGATTTTGGATGAATTCTATTTGCGTTTGCAAATAAAAATATACTTAAAGAGATATATATACACGTGAAGGAAGAGTGGTGATACTTGAATAGGATTGTGTAAAATATCCTCACGTCTCTATCATCATGAAATATGAAATATCTTATAAAATATACTTGATGGGACACATCATCATGAAATGTGAAATATCTTATAAAATATACTTGATGGGACACATCATCATGAAAGGAAGAGACCATTTCTATCCTACCTATCTAATCTAAAACCACTAAAATCCAAGAAACCTCATATTCTCTCTAAAATCTAAACGGCCATAACTTAACCATTATAATTCAAACACAAATAGTAAAATAACATTTATTGATAACTTCCTTAATCTTAAATAAATTAGGCTTCATTAATCCGAATCAAACTTTCTCGAGCCTATCATACATGATTAATTACAAGCTATCCAACGAGTCCAATATTGATATATTTATCAATATCTCATAAAAACTTATATATATATGGGGTAAATTGAAAGAAATTTTGTATATTTACCACTTAACCCCTAACCTTCAAAGCATGTATAATAGCATATAAAGAAAATAAATTTTGTTTTATGAAAATATTTGGGACCTTACACATATGCTTTCATAAAGTAAATGAAATTCATCAAAGCACGTAAGTTGCAAGACAGTCATTTACACATAACTTTCACATTTACATTCAACTTTGATGAAAATAGGGGGAAGTTTACTTACCTGCAATCCTTAGTAATTTACTGTTTCTGAATTTGCAAGTAGAAAAGTCTCAGATGCCCGTGACGTCAATGTACGGAATATCCTAATTGTTCACATTCATTAATAAGTATAACTTTTAATTCACAATGTGACCTCACGTTTAGATTAAAGCACATAAAATAAGAAAGAGTTTCATGCTTCGAACTCCCAAAACATTACATTCTAAATCCCTAACATGCATAAGAACGTAAGATTATAATCAACGTCTCAATTTAACTAAAATTAATCAAAACAACCCATTTTAATAGTTTCCAAAATCTGAAATTCCATCTTAAAGTTCCAAATAAATTCTTAAACCTACAAAATACAAATTTCATAATCCTTTACCAAAAACAGTTAACTAAACTCCAAATTTCACAACTTTAACATTATACATTTACAATTAAAATTTAAATAATTCATCAAGGTTCCAAACAAAATTATCAATTTGACAATCTATGATTTAAAAATCTAAGCAAAAAATCAAATTCTGAATTGTAACTAAAACTTTGAATCGATATATATATATAAAATCTGAAATTTACATATATAAATTTTCCATTACCGAATCTGAAAGGTGCATACACACATACCTATACATACATAACAATATACACATTCCAATACATCAATACTGACACACATATCACCATTAAATCCTTAATTTAAAGTAAATTTCGAAAATCAACAAGAACAGAAATCTGAAAATTGTGAGGAAGTTACATATATACTTACTTTAAATTCCTACATACACCAATATATGCATAAAATTCAACATATAAAATTGTGTATGTGTGTGAGTGGGTGTGTGTGTGAAAAAAAAACTGTGTGTGTGTAAAACCGTGCAGCGGTTTCGTGCGTGTGTGTGTGCGCGAGAGAGGGGGAAGGGAAAATGAGTATTACCGTGGTGGGGGTGCACGGTGGTGGCCGAAGGTGAGGGAAGGTCGCGATCGAGGGAGTGCCGAGGGAGAGGCGACGACAGGGAGAGCAGCGCGGAGAGGGAGAGACCGAGTAGGGAGAGGCGTGAGTGAGAGAGTGATTTAGGTTAGGTTAAGGTTTTTAATCTTTTGGAATTTGCAAATCAGTCCCTCAACTCTTCTCTTTTGTTTAAGTAAGTTTATAAGTTCTATTTACCCTCGATTGACACAACACTTTTCCCCCAAATTTCAAATTGGCATAATAAAATAGAAAATAACGTACTGAGGCAATAAAACAATTATTTACATAGAATTGCACGTAACTAATTTAAATAACAAATTTATAATCTTTCAAATTGGTACATTGATCGAGCCGGCGTCCAAGTTCTTCCACTGCAAAAATAATTTCAATTATAGACATTAAAGATCAAAAAGTCATAATTTATAATAACATTCATCACAGTATTACGTGAAATTTAAAATTGCACGAGAAATGAAAAGCGGTCTTACAGGGTGTGTCCTTGGAGTTGGCTGCGTGCGGTGGTGGTGGCGGTTGTGGTTTGGGTGTGGCGATGATGATGATGGTTTGTGGCAGCGGGGTTGAGGTTGATGGGGATTTGAGATTGGGCAGTGGAGGTGGTTGGTTCGAATGAGTTGGGGGTGCTGTAGTGATGATAACGGTGGTGAATGGCGGTCGGTGATGATGATAATGATGATGATTTGCTTGTGAAATTCATGTTGGTTGGGTGAAAGGGCTGTGGCAGAGGCGGTGGTTTGACTGTGGCGTGCTGGGGTGGTGGTCCTTGGTTCGACCATTTGGTGTAGGTGCTACGGTGGTGGCGCTAATTGGTTTGGCAGTGGTTCGGTGAAGGGGCTGGAAAACGGTGGATGTGGCGGTGATGTTGGTCTTGAGTGTGGCTTGGTGGATTAAAGGCTGTAATGATTTTCAATTCTTGGATGGATGATGTGGATTGATGTTGGTGGTGTAATGGTGGATTGAATTGGGTTGATGGAGATGGTAGCTTTGTTGGTGGTGTTCCGATGGTTGGGTATGAGAAGTAGGTGGTGGTTCTTTGGTGAATTGACAGTGTCGTGTGTTGCTTGGAATGGTGATGGACTAGTGGAATATATTGTGTGGCTGAGTGTTTGGTTTATTTTGGGTAGAGTGTGGCAATTTTCTGGTTTAGGAAATGTTGAGAGATTATGCAAGGGATAATGGCTGAATGAGGGGAAGAAAGAGAGATTAAAGGGATGCATTCCAGTTATGGTGATTGAGTGACTTAGGATTAGTGAGGAAACATTTGAGGAAGTTGGTTATGGAAATTTTGCAAGATTGGGGAAGAATGTTGATTGAGGGGAAATGGATGAAGGAAGTTGGCAATTGAAATGTACAAAATTGATGGAGACGTGTGAAGATTTCTGGGAGAGGATTGTGGGATTGGAGAAGATGAATTGACTCTGATTAAATTTTGTAATTTAAGTTGAATGGCTAATTGAGAGGGATTGGGTAGAGATAATGGGGAAAATGTGCTTTATATGAAAATGGAAGTTGGTGAGGAAATCTTGGGATAAAATGAATGTGAATTGGTGATATAAAACATTTTGGACTTAAATAATTAAAATTTGGATTAAAATACATAAATAAATAAATAATGAAAATAAGATATTTTCATAAAAATTGAAATTGAACTATGATAAATTTAAATAATTTAAATTTTAACTTAAATGGCTAGACGAAAAATGTGTTTAAAATAAATAGGTAAAGTCGTAGCGACACGTTTTAAATAATATTTATTTAAATAAGTCATGGAAAATTCTTGGTCGCTACAACCCTACCACCTTAAAATAATTTTCGTCCTCGAAATTTAAAATTTTCTTGATCTAAATATATCTAGGTAAAGTCGTAGCGACACGTCTTAAATAATATTTATTTAAATAAGTCATGAAAAATTCTTGGTCGCTACATCAACGATCAATTATCAACGGCTCTAGCTGAACTTTAATCTTGGATCCATCCTTGATGACGATGACATGATAGAGGGGAACGGAAAGTACGCACCACAGACAGTGGCTTTCGTGTCTGCATTGCTAATCCAGAGATAATTTCAACCACATGGCCCCCCTATAATCTACATAGTGGCAATCTAAGTTAGAGATGCATAGAGTTCTCATCCTTTATGACCAATAAATGGAGATAAATCTCTTATATCCAGTATTATTATATGTTTATATATTGATATAAAGTATTATCTGTAATGTTTCTTATATTAACCAACCTACACCTACTGCACAAATAAGTCACAACTGTCTATTTGTTGAGAGCATGAGATCGTCCTTGTTGAAGCATTTTCAGTTTCAAACACAAGAGAACTTAAAAAACTGAAAGCAACAGTAAAACTAAGTAAGTCATAGAGATCAAAGAATGGTGTAGAAGAAATTGTTGACTGGAAAATAGTTGTCCGAAAGGATGGAATTAAGTTATACTCAAATCTAAAATTGATATTCGGTAACTAAACTCTAATCCTTGCTATTAGTATGGAATCGTAGTATCACTTAATATACATATTTTCCTATCACATAGAATTCTTGTGGTAATTCATTATTTCATCCAAATCTTTTCAATCATGTGCATATCATCCTCTAGGGTCCTCATTTCTTATTTCTTATGAATAATAAAACTTGAATACCTTAAACAATGACTTTTGAACAATGTGATCCCCTCTATGCTGACTCTTCTATACTTATTCGTACTGTAACTAAAAGAACATTTCATATGTTTTGTCCGTGTTATCACAACCTAAAATATTTAAATTCCAAGTTCTTCTCCAAAGTTCTAACATGTCTTGTTAACCTTAATCGCAAACCGTGTTTTTAGCAAATAAGAGATACCAAGGGGCATTATTTTGGATGTGTCTTGTATCCTCATCCATGATTATAAGAAAAAGATAAGGATTTATCATTTAATTAGAACCTTGAGGCAAACAAAATTTATCTCTATCAATTATTGTAAGGAATGATTGTATTTATACTCTTTTCACTAATCTTGAATTAGGTAAATGACTTTCACTGTGTATCTCTCCAATGTAAAATCAAATTAGTCAAAATAGCCAAAATAGCTTTCTTAATGAAACGATCATACCACAAACATGCTTTTCTTTCCCGAAACATACATATTCCTTATAACGAATATTTAAGAAGCTCTAGAACCACATCAAACAACATATCACCAAACACTTTCCTCCAATTTTAACAGTTCCGAATACGGCTTATAAAATTGAGCATGTCAAAGGCTAACGTACCGATGGGGTTTTTTTGACTGTCTTTTATAAATCCTTAACTCAAAGATGGGCCACCAGTTTATCCTCCCTCAAAAGGAGACTCGAACTCAGTCTCATTGGCTTGGGAAGGCTTTGCTCCTAGCACTTGAGCTAGGCCGTGACCTGTTTGAATTATATATACCCATAAAGTATAATTCACGACATTTGAAATAAAATATTAATTGATTGTATTAATATGAAGTTGCGTTTATCTACAGGTCGATTTGATATTACAGACTGAGTGTTTAAGTAAGCACAGAAAGATTCAATTTGTAATTCAATCTAAAATCAACTTTTAAGATCAGTAAATAAATATAGACAATTTATTTTGATAAGATCGTCTTGATTTTATTAAAGTTTATATTTGACTTTGGTAATAAAATTAAGAGTATGTTTGGAACGTATTGGACGTGACCACGTGAAATTAATTTGTGACATTGACCATACAAATTTAATTTCACTTGACTATCGTACGTGAGACCTTAATTCTAATCGGATAATGGATTTCGATTACTAACTTGAAGTTCTTTGAGGTATCAATGGGTGAGATCAAATTGCTGATCAATATCTCGGTACTTTGGGAATTAAAGTGAACTAACGAGGAACATATATTCGTATTATGGAATCCATCACCTTTTAAGTATGATCATAATCTCAATAGTTTTTTAGTGGACAGTTGAATTTGAGCTAAGTAATTCGACAGTGAATATTGAATTCTACGATGTGATGTGATCACATCGAACTGTCATATAGAAGATGAGAGTTGAGATTTTTTAAATATTCAGAGAATGGCACTTTTGTCAATTTAGCTTGCTCTGAATAATCGAGTTGATCGACGAAGGTAACACGTAAGAACGATAAGACAGAGGATATAATTATTGATTATTGTTTCAGAAATTTCAATTTTACTAATAGTGCAATCTCGTTCTTTTAGTGGAATGGAATGTGATTAATAAATTAATTTTGACTGATCAAGAGTTGACCAGGTCATAATTAATTTATTGTAGCTTAGTTTAATTGGGTACGATCAGGTTCCCTCGATGACTTCACTATAATAGGCTTGTACAAGCTTATTACGTGTATTGGACTGTGCAAAACTTAGCCTAGGTTATGATACTAGGGTTGGTAGGATTTAGGATTGTAAAGAGGTTATAAATAGTCTTCTGAGGCAATTTTTCTTGACCTAGTTTGTAAAGTAGCAAGACACACACTAAAGTGTGTAGTGTGTGCTTTCTCTTTGCGAAGAAAACCCTAATCTTAGTTTAATCCAGGCCTAGAGAAAGGTGACCACACACTTGCACAGCTGCCATTGGAGAACACCGGTGAAAGATTGAGGGTTTGAAAAGGTGACCACACACCTGCACAGCTAACATTGGAGAACATTGGTGAAAGATTGAGGGTTTGAAGCTTTGGTAGAATCAAGAAGTAGTGGAAAAGAGATTATTATAAATCCGTTACAAGGGTAATCATCGCAAAACTATTGATTGCACAAAATTATTTATTTCAACTCAAATACATAGAATAGAAAATCTTGTAACGGGATGATCTGTCATAAGAAATCAATTTTTGTGAATAGAACAACCCGGATTCCTAACAATTGGTATCAGATGTCATGTTTTTGATACTATTTTGTGTATTTAGGAACAAATAATTTTTATTTTATGTATGTGTTAGTAAAGAGCGGTGTTAGGATTATGTTATTTTTGTTATTTGATTATTGATATTTTTGATTGAACAAATTTATGGCCCTAGATTTTTTTGTGGTAAAATCTTGTATTTGTTTTGTGAAGTCATGTAACAAAGGGGGTGGATTACGATTCCATGTTTCCCCTTTGATTTTGATTTTTGCAATAGAGTTAGTGTTTTGTATTGTTGCAATTGTAATTGTAAAATTAGAAGATCAGATTTACAGGGTTTCAAATTGAAGGACTTGCATTGCAAATTCGAAGGACCAGATATGCAGTTTTAATTTGAGGGGTTGCTGATGCAATTTCAGAAGAAGGACCACTCTTCATCTTCTTCAAAAGCAAAGGGATCGAGAATGTAATTTTCGTGAGAATTTGAAAAACAGCAGAGACACTCATGGTTGTTGTTGATGTGGTCGACGACTGTTTGGTCTCGACTGCGATGGCAGTGGTAACGCGTACGTGCCGCTGCGATGGACGGGGACAGAATCCGCGATTTGTATCCATGTACCCGGTGCGAAAGTGCTCAAGGAACTGCTGTTGCGTGGTCTTGGCGGAGATGATAAGATCAGTGGATGCCGCCGCTTCTTCTGGTTCCATTATTTTCCAGCAATAGTGTGCGAAAAGCAGTAGCACCCGTGGTGCCTGGTTTGATCAGTGGTTTTCACAACTTGATGGCGATGGTGGCAATGGCGCACGAAGACCGCTGTGTTGTCAAACAGTGGCTTCCCTCCAAGGCGATTCCCCGGTGATGGAATGAGTTCCGGCAAATTGATGGAGGTTGGTGGCTGTTTTTTTTTTTTTTTTTGAAGGTTATGTAGCCATGCAGAAAGAGAGTGAGGAAGATGGATCATCTTTTGGGCCAAATTTTGTTTTGGATCAGAATTAACTTTGCCTCCATTTGGACTTGGAAAAGATATGGGTGAAATTAAATATGACCCAGAATTGTTAAGTTGGTCTATTTTGATTACTTTGTAATGTGGGCTAAATTGTTTAGTTGGTCCATTTCAGTGTGGACTGAATTTTACAATGGGCTGAAATATTTAATTAGATCATTACATTTTGGCATTTCGGCTGGAGAATGAAGAATTGCAGATTGGACCAGTTTGAAGATGGGACAGATTATTATCATTATTATTTGAAGAGCTCAAGTAATGGGCTGGACACTTGCAAATGGAAATTGAAGAATTGGGCCGGCTTGTGGCTCAATAGACTCTTTAATTAATTTTTAATTTTGTGTCTAGGTTTGGGCTATAAATTATGTTCTTGTTTATTTTATTATCGCATTTATTTATTACTTTAATTAAATTACGTATGCCTGGGCGTTTATCGGTTCGGTTCGGTTATTAAAGGAACCGAAACTGAATCGAAACCTTCAGTTCGGTTTCGATAAGGTTTCTTCAAAGACAATAACCGAACGGTTTCGGTTTCAGTTCGATTTTTCCGTTATCTTTTGGTTTTTGTTCGGTTCCAATTAAAAAAATTAAGTTTGATGCAAATACAAAAAAAAAAAAAATCTAATTGTTTGCAAAAATTAAAGGTTAATACAACCAAATAAGCTTCCAATTAAAATTAAACTTCAAATTCATGTAAAATATACCAAGAATGTGAATTTCAGAATCTTGATGGTTAAAACATTTTTTCTACTCTAAAATCTTTCTTATTTGAAAAGAAATCACGTCGTGGAAGCAAGAACATTTGAATCTTAGTAAAAGTAAATTCCACAAAATAATAATACTATAATATTGTATGAAATGACTTAAAAGTACTTACTATATTTCATAATAATAGTGTATCAAACAGACAACATTTCATACATTGTCTAAGTGTATATACATTAAAGTGTGATTCTACTCGGTGAAGATTGTGAGTCGTGGATTTCTAATTAAAATACTTTACCAATCTAGACAACATTTCTCAAATGGAAAAATTGTGAGTAAATTTATAATCTGACCCACTCTCTATACATTAAAACTTGGGTATAAATATATTTTGCTGTATAATTCAATGAAAAATAAAAAAAAAATGTTTTTATTGGTTTTGATTTTGGTTTTCGGTTTTGATTTTGAGAACCGATTGGTTTCATTTTTTTTTTAAAAAAAAATTCCGTTTCGTTTTCGGTTTCGGTTTCGGTTTTGAATTTTCTTTTCAAGAACCGAAATATTTCGATTTTTTCGGTTTGGTTTCGGTTCGGTTTACTCGGTTCCGATTTTTTTGTCCACCTCTAAAATTACGAATGAATGTCGTTAAATAACATGTCATGTAGATCGCATAAACATCGCTCTAAGTATTATACCGTCATGCATTGTTTTATATTTTATTTTCTTTCTAAATGTTAGATTAAAAAATAAATATGTTTATTAATAATTAAATCGATTTTAAGAGTTAAAATTGATTAGGAAATTATTAATTAAAACCCAAAAGTTCAAAATATTAAGTGAGTGATGGTGCAAATATTTTGAACTCACGACCTCCCCTAGTAGCCCATTAGTAAAATTTTGTGTATGCCTCGTGCTAATCTAATTAGTACCCTATAGGAGGCTGCACTGTTTTGGTTACTATATTGGGCCTATTAGGTGGTGATGTTTTAAATGTGAATTAATCATGATTACTCTATAAGTATCATAATTAATTTGATACTTGAAATATTATCAACGTAGGGGTTAGACACTTAAATAAAGGGCATCGAGAGGACTTCCTATAGAATATCTAAACAATGTCAATATTGGCCAAATTTTAATGACGATGAAATTAATATTGCATGAGATGCTAGAGATATTAATTTTAGTGGGGAATGTCTCTGCCTAACCATAAATCACATTTATTTCTCCTATAGAGAAATGTGTTAAGATTTTGAGGTTTTAGGTTGTCATCATATTATAGTAGTTTTGGGTCTACTTGTGCATAATTTTTATTCATGCATCATATATGAAAGTATTCATCATATATACAACTCGTGTTTAATTCATTTATTTTATTTGAATGTCGTATTTTCCACAACTAGTTATATGTTTAGACATTACCAACTAACTGGTGAAAACTGCAACATATCTGGTTATAATTCTTTCCACTTATAACATTTGTTCATTCTAGGATATCCTTGTTCAACAATAATCATAAATCTTCCAATGAAAATGGTGCTATTTTGATGGGATGGCTTGTTGCATAGTTTTGATTCTTATATCAAGTACTTTCCAATAAAAACATCAAAAGGATAACCAATTTTATTTTCACGATGGAAGGTTATTTATGATAATTTTGGACATCTTAATTATAGAGTTATACAAAATATGCTATCAAGCTATAATATATCTCTACTTATGAACCGATCGCATTTTTACAAGAGACCATGTGGTAAAACATGATTGGTCACATTAACGTAGTGGAGGTTCTACTTGCAAACATTGATTTAGGTGACATAATGCTTGAGAAATCCTTTAAGATATTCTCTCGTGGTTCAGTGTGGACTAAATTCACCAGGATGAACGTATCTCTAAAAGGTTCAACATAAGTTATTCATAGAATGGAGATTATTTTAAAGCAATTGAGAACTGATGGTATGGTGGACCCTCTAACCTTTTTTGCTTTTGAGCAAAGATAGGAATAATGAGGAGGTAGCCTTTCCTGGAAACTCAATAATGAAGTAAAACTCTATTCATTGTGCTATGGTTAGTAATTTAGTCTATCTTGATTATAGATTCTGGAGTTACTAATCACTGTTGCACGTTCTTGCAATACGGTCCTAGGTGACCAAATGGTTCAACGAGATAGAGTATACTATAAAGATAAGCACTGGTACGGTAATATGGAAGGAGTTGTTGGACTTTTGTGTTTGCAAAAAAATTTTGATTGTTATTTTATCTCTTTATTATTTGAGCAAAATTATTTGGCACTTAATCTCCAGTTATCAGTTGGAATTAAGTTAAATAATGCTCTTATTATTGAGAGACAAATGGTTAACAATCTTAAAGTCTTATAAATGGTTTCTTTGTGTAATATTACCACAAATGATAAGGGATAGGTGATTCCTTGTATTAATGAGCTCTTTGATAAAATCTTAAGAGAATCATATTTATCTAAATAAGATTCAAAGACTAGTAAAGGTAGATCTCTAATTATTTTGGAGGTGGAATCTATGTGGGCTTATGAATCTCATTTAGAGGGTAAAATGATTAAAATCTTAGGCTTGGTCTCACTTATCCAAAACTCGATTCTAATACTAGTAAGGAATGGACCTCGAAAGGATCAGATGTGGAATCTATACTGTTTTTTGAATCTTTTTAGAGGTTTAGTTAACCAAGAGTCCTCATACATTAAATGGAGTTAAGAGTTTTGGGATTAATACATTCCGATATGTGTGGATCCTTTTGTGCTCAATTTACGAGAGAGTGCGAGTAATTCATCACTTTTACTAATGATAACTCTCGATTCTATCCTTAGTATCTTATTGATCCGAAATGTTGAAGAAATTCTAGAATTTTGGACAGAAGTTGAGAAGTAATTAAGGAAATCGAGATACTTCAATTTGATCGAGGTTTGTGTATCTCTCATATGAGTTTATGAACCATTTATCAAAAAAGTAGAACAAGGTAATACCAAATCAATGATGAGTTATCCTCATTTTCATTTGGGAATGTACACCGGAGATAGTTAGGTTCATTCATAGCCTAGTACATTGATTCGTTTCCTGAAATACCCCTAGAGTTGTGGTATGGGTGCAAGCATTCAGATTTTGGGACTTTTGGCGCACAAGATGAAAGGAAGGATTGAAGAAATGGAGGCAACAATGAAGGTTTGATCATATATAAGGTATACAACGAAACTAGAAATTATTTCTTCTATAGTCCTCTAGTCAAGAAAGTATTTGTTGAGTAGAAATGTAACTTTCTTAGAGGATAAGACATACATAAGAATACAAATCTACAAGTAAAATTCTATTGGATAAGATGTTAGAATGTGGTTCAAACAGCTTGATTTCAGGTTCCCGCATAGAATTAATCTTGATGATTTGAACTTCATATGGAACCGATGGTTGCCAATCCTAGTGGGAGAAATGGGCAAGTGGTTCAACCACTATTCTTTCCTGGTGATCCCAATGGACAGGGAAAAATCAAAGGTTGTTGTCGAAGAAGTTCTCACTGTTCCACCTCCTCTTTATGATCATAGGGAGGTAGTGGAGAGGTTGATCCCAATAAGAGATATAACCAAGTAGTGAGAGGAGAGGAAGTAACTCTGTTTGGACATAATGGAAATACGCTTTCAACGACTAATTGGAGTGAGAGGGTTGTAAGACAACCTTCTTGACACTTATTCTATAAAGAGTCTTTTTTAGACAGTCTCTACTGAAATAAGAGAAGGACTCTTCCTCATTTAGGGAAGTGGTAAAAGTTATGGATTTGAAATCATGGAAGGTGAACGTGAACTCGAAATTGGATTCCTTGTACTACACCAAGGTTTAGATATTTGTAGACACATCTAATGGGGTTAAACCTCTAACGTAGAGGTGTGATGAGTCTTTAAGATGTTAAGAGAATGGTAGATGAGAAGGTTGATGCCTTCAACGTAAGGCTTATGGCTATGGGTTTGTGAAACCTTTCTCGCCAATTGCCATGTAAAAGTTTATTTGGATCTTTTACCCATTGTCGTTCATTGTGAAAATGAAGTATGACAGATGGATGTCAAGACGTTGTTTATTGAATGCATCTTGAGGAAATCATTTACAAAGTGTAACCTGATGAGTTCATACTAAAGACCATGAAAGTAAAGTTCAAGACTAACAAGTTTCCAACTTTGGTTTGGGTAATTGTTCAAGATATGGAATATAGAATTTGATCGAACCATTGCGATACATGTTCTTGATCAAAATCTTGATATATCTTAAGTATACTCATGTATACAGAAAGATGAGATGGCTTTCACGATTATTTATTTGAATGACACTCTACTTATGTGTGAGAGTATTTTCATTAAATGGTAGTTGGTACCAGCAATTACACTTGAAGGACTTGTAGATGATTGTCTATTTTTTTCTAAACGTCCATATTTTTCGGAGTGGGAGAAAAATGGAATAGAATAGTCTCAAGTTTCGTGTAATAATAAGATACTACCTACATTTGCAATATTTAAGTCCTGAAAGTGATAACTTTCTTTGTGGACTTTATCTATCTTATGAGTATTCTCCTAAGACTCATGATAAGATAGAGAAGGTTTCTTATGCTACGGCTATAGGAAACCTTACTTTGCACTAGATAGGTCATATCTTATGCTGGGGATATTGTTGGTGATTATTAGTTTGATCCAGGATCAGATCATTGAATAGAAGTAAAGCATATACTCAAGCGTTTTTGGAAAACGAGTAAATATTTGCTCATCTATTCAAGTTATGATCTGATGGATTAAAACTAATTAAGATCCAGGACTCTAGAGCGTTGTAAAAATTGGAATATAACTGTGAGATAAGGTGGTTAATTGGTTGCGTATAACACAAACTTGCATTGTTTGTTATACAACTGTGACTTAAATCGAAAGGAGTTACTATCTTGATTGAGAACAAGATCATTAACGTAATGATGATGTTGAAAAGATGGATGATTCGATGTTTCATGTATACTCTAAGGACAAATGGGTGATTGTTGGAATTATATATGCCCATAAAGTATAATTCATTACATTTGAAATAAATTATTAATTGATTGTATTAATATGAAGTTACATTTGTCCACAGGTCGATCTGATAATACAAATTGAGTATTTAACTTGTTAAATACAGAAAGATTCAATTTGTAATTCGATCTAAAATCAACGTTCACGATTAGTAAATAAATATGTACCATTTATTTTGATAAGATCTTCTCGATTTTACTAAAGTCTATCTTTGACTTTGGCAATAAAATTGAGAGTATGTTTGGAACGTATTGGACGGGATCACGTGAAATTAATTTGTGACACTGGCCATATAAATTTAATTCCACTAGACTATTATACGTGCTAACTTGAAGTTCTTTGAGGTATCAATGGGTGAGATCAAATTGTTGATCAATATCTCGGTACTTTGGATTAAAGTGAACTAATGAGCAACATATATTCGTATTATGAAATCCATCACCTTTTATGTACGAACATAATCTCACTAGTTCTTCTAGTGGAGAGTTGAATTTGAGCTCAATAATTCGACAGTGAATGTTGAATTCTATGATGTGATGTGATCACATCGAACTGTTATACAAAAAATGAGAGTTGAGATTTTATGAATATTTAGAGAATGACATTTTGGTCAATTTAGCTTGCTCTGAATATTCGAGTTGATTGACGGGGGTAGCATGTAAGAATGATAAGTGAAAGGATATAATTATTGATTCAATTATTTCAATTTTACTAATAGTTCTTTTAGTTCAATGGAGCGTGATTAATAAATTAATTTTTAACTGATCAAGAGTTGATCAGTTCATAATTAATTTATTGGAGCTTAGTTTAATTGGGTCCGATCAGATTCCCTCGGTGGCTTTACTGTAATAGGCTTATTATTTGTATTGGGCTATGCAAAAATGGGCCTAGGTTATGGTACCAGGGTTAATAGGGTTTAGGATTGTAAAGAGGTTACAAATAGTCTCCTTATAAGACTATTTTTTTTGACCTAATTTGCAAAGTGGCGAGACACATACTAAAGTATGTAGTGTGTGTTCCTCTTTACAAAGAAGGGGAGGGAAAATGCTGTTATGCTGCAGTACCGTACTTTCCACTTACCCTGTTTTCTTATTTATAGAGTAAGGATAGAGTATTCTAGAATTGGTGAGTTGGTGCACATGGGTGCTTTCGACTTTCCCTGTGTTATTTATAGAGTAAGGATAGAGTATTCTAGAATTGGTGAGTTGGTGCACATGGGATGTGAGAGGCGGGCTAACCATGACATTCCACCCCCTTAAATGAGCCTTGTCCTCAAGGTTCGAGTAGTTAATGTATTCAAGTGGTTTTTGTGGTGGTAAAAAAAAAAAAAAAGTAGACAGTTGGAGGGAATTTAAATTTGAATGAGGTTGGTAGATCTTATGGATATTGGTAGCAGTAGACTGATAATGGACAGGCCCTGCAAATGGACTGGCCCAGAATGTTGATTGGGTCGCTTGAATCCCCAGATCCCAGCTTCGATATTGGCCCATGACACATTGGGTTCGTTTGAACTCCACCGTAAACATATGGGCTTGTATCTAGAATGAATTAAAATGATGGGAAATTATGATATGGTTGTAGGCATTTTTAATTTTGTATGGGCCGAAAATTGACTGAACCATTTCTTTAATTAGTTTCAAACTCATTTTGGCCCCAAGTTCCATATCGTTGATGATGTTTCCAGCTTTTTCTTTACCATCTTCAATTCCCTTTAGGGATGGCAATTTGAACCGCCTGAACCGAAAACTGGTGTGAGCCGAACCGATGGGGACAATGAGACGGATATAGTATACAAATTTAATGATCCGATTTTTGGTAGGGAGGGTGTTGTAATTATTATGATACTCCAAACCAAACTGAATACCCGATTTAAAATTTGATTTTGGGCTATATTTATAAAACTTAAAAGCCTTAGTCATCCCTTGATTCCATTTAAAACTTAATTAACCCAGCGTCCCAACCCATATGACCAACCAAGGCCCAATAAAAATTCATTAACCTAGAGATATTGAAATCACAATTATTCATCTGAGATTTTGAATACATTACTAGGCGATGAGGCGAACTTGACTTAGAGATTACCAGTTGCCAACATAATTTTCGTGACCTTCTAGTAATAAGCTATGTTTTTTAGTTGGACTTGCTAATTTATATTTAAATAGTTATTAACTGCACCGAACCACACCGAATCGACATGCACACCGAAACAGCACTGGCCCGACTTAGGCTGTTATGGGTCGGTTATGGTATGGACAGAATATTGGTGGTTCAGTTATGGTTTTAGATGAACCGACACGGAACCGAACCGTTCCCATCACTAATTCCCTTCTCCCACTGCGAATAGAATTTTCCAATCCAGCTTCCATACTTCTTTTTCCCGCCATTCCCGCAAGGAGCAACTAATTCTTCATTTGCAAGGGTGGCAAGCGCATATCGCATTTCGCCCACGTAAATCTCTGCGCCAATAATCTGCTTCTTTAATTCTTTCGGTAACTCCAACATGTGAGTTGAGGGATCCCAATTATGATTTGGATCAGAGCCCATCTGCCATATTTCTTTCCTCTCAGCCACCTGAATTTCTTCGATTAAGGCTACTTGCTCATGGCTCAAACTTAAATTCAGGCCAGTGAGAAACTCCTACTTTGCTTTCTGCCAATCCATTTCAATTTTATTCATCTTCTTCAAAGCTATCTTTGAGTCAGTCATCAAAATTGACTTCAGGATAAACGAGCCTTAATTAGTATTGAGGCATAGGTCCACCATGTTGCTCATTTCGACCGCCTCTCCAACAACTTCCTGGTTTTGTTGGAGTTTAACAAGAAAATTTTCTTCACTTGGCGGACAAGTTCTTTGGTTGGAAGTGGTGTTTTTAGGATATGAATGAGTATTTCTTTGATAGGAGTTTTTGTAACTGCTGGGATTGGCTACTTGCCTTTTGGGTTTTGGAATTTCTGGGAAGGGCTTGTATGGTAGCTTCTTGTAGGAGGGAAACCTCAAAGGCTTGGAATAAGGATGTAGGTCTCTTCATTTTCACCATGGGTTTAATTTAATCCTTAAGGACACTTGTGAATATTGAAATGTAGAAACTCTCCGGTGCAGATGGTAGTAGAGCCATTACTTGGGATTTTAGCTCTTTGAAAAGTGCCTGATATTCTCCTACTCCATTCCTCTGTTTAATTTTACAAAATGCTTCAGTTACTCCTTTTCCAGAGGCCTCATCAAACCTCTTATAGATCTCTTTTGTGAAGATGCTCCAAGAAGCATTAGGAAAGTTAACAAAAAAACTTGAAACCATATGCCTGCTTTGTCTTGAAAATACATTTGTGTGATACCAACTCTCAAATCATCTCTAACATTTTGAATTTGGAAGTATTTTTGTGCCTTCTCCAGCCACTCTCTAGGCCCTTTCCCATTAAAATAAGGAAAATCTATATAACGCAATTTGTCATTCATCCCATCTTCAAGTGTATTCCCAGAAGTAGAGGTATAATTAGGCAGTAATCCACCTCCATTAAAACGGTGTATTATAGGAGTTTCACTTGTCTTATCCTTTCCGTGAATTCTAGTTCTAGCCTGCTCTGAATAACCAGTGAAAACGTTTTCCAAAAATTCATTCATTTGTTGTTTAAATTCATCAGTAATCCGGATCATCCTATTATCAAATTTGTTCTCCAAATTTTTAGTGGATTTAGCGAGTTGAGTTTCGATCTTACCTTCAGTGACCGAGCGCTTCTCCTTTATCTCATCAATAGCATTTTTTAGATTAAACATCTTTCCTTCCAATGGTTGCATTTCCTGATCAATATAATTAATGCTTTCTTCCATCACTTTGTTTCGAGTTCCCATTTACCCAGCTGAATCTGATCGCTCGATACCAATGTCGTGGTTGAGCACAAATTCAACTAGAACAGCATCAAAACCAACAAACAATTTTGTAGTAGCACCAACAAATACAGGAAAATATAGCCAGAAATAAAGATTGTGAGTATTCAAACTGGAGACTATAGTTGGTAATTGTGAATTATTTTCATTTCATATATTGATGGAGTCTATTATATTGCAAGAATTGAAATACAACAGAAATTCAACATTGACAAAAAATAAAATATGCAGCGGTATTGGTAATTAAATGAAGATGAAATAGAGAAAGGGTTGAGAATAGAGATAGAAGGCGATGAGAATCCGAGAGAAGGGGGAAGAGTCGTGAGGTAGAGAAGGGGAGGGAAAATGCTGTTATGTAGCAGTACCATACTTTCCACTTTCCCTGTGCTGTTATTTATAGAGTAAGGATAGAGTATTCTAGGATTGATGAGTTGGTGCACATGGGATGTGTGAGGCGGGCTAACCATGACACTCTTGAGAGAGATTAGGTAAAATTAAAGGCTTTCGGTTTGGCACTTGCATGAGACCGGTCTTCTAGCGGATAAACTTTCAGCAACAGCGAAGATGGGGTGGAAAGTTTAAGGGTTTGAGAGAAAGAGTGTTTGTTTGCTTCGAAGGAAACAAGAAGAGTATAAAGAAAGCGTCGGCGATGGTAACCTAGAAGGCGAACTCTCTAGAAGGAAGAAGAATTGACACTTTGTGAATGTGGAGTGGAAGACGGGGAAAAATCGTTCTGGAGTGCCCAAACGACGTCGTTTTGTGAGACCTCATTCTTACATCATCTATGATGTAAATTGAACAGTGCCATTTGCATATGATATTAAATTACTATTCACATTTTCATTTACCTTGGACGACGCCGTATGGTCTTAAAAACTCCACAAACTACATCGTTTCAAGAAGCCCTCCCTTGAACTAATATATAGGTCCATTTTTTAGGTTTTCATTCCAATTTCATCTCCCGTCTAGCATCAAAGTCTTCTCTAGCATTGTTATAATACCCGCACTTAATTCTTGGGTTTAACCACAAGAAATTTAAGTTTAGGGACTCAATTGGATGTTAAATATCATTTAAGGCTTTAACCATGTCAAATTACTCTTAAAGTTGAAATTTAGAAAGTATAATCATGCATTTTCTTCATAATTGGAGTGAATGGAAAATGAATGTGCAAAGCATGATAGGCTACATTATATGTAATCATTAGGAGCATATTATTTGAATAATATGGAAAAATATATGAATGGTTGATAGACTCCATTATATGTAATCATTAAGAGCATATTATTTGAATATGGTAAAGTATATGAATGGTGCTTTACTTTAGGAAAATGATGTGTTGGAATTAATAGAATGGAATGACTTTTGACCTCATGCCAACTTTCCACGCCTATTTAAAACCATCCCTTTTACACACAACTACACACATGCACATTTCTTCCAGTCTCCTTATACAATTCACGAGTAAGAGAAAATTCAAGGTGGTCAAGAAAGCTTTGGTCTATTTCCTATTACACTCCATTTTTCTATAAAAGGTAAGTATGCTATCTATGCTTGAATCATTACTATGGAATCAATTTCAAGAAATTATTATGGGTCCCATATGATATGATATGTTTATGATTATGCTAAGGGGACTGGAGTTTAGTAGCGCTACACATAAGAATTCTTACCAGTTAAGTTCGGTAAAATTCTTGTGTCTCCCTATGTTTATGATGATTATGATCCCTATGTTATTCACGATAATTATGCTTGGTATCCTTACTGGGATTTTATAGATCTCATTCCATGATATATCTTGATTTCAGAAAATTGGTCGTTCGAGGCAGTCAACATTGAAGTGGCAAAAGCGGGTAAGATTGATGAGATTATTGGATTGAAAAACTTTCAAATTTCTATGTTTTGATTTTATACAGAAACAATATTCGCTATTTTTTTTATTCCGCAATTAAATTATGAATTTTAAGTCTCTCTCTATTTATTCAGTTGTGAAATAAATTTTTATAATTTCTATTTAAGTCTCAATAATATGATTTAAGTTTCTTTTAGTGGCACTCAATGGGAAAGAATTCGGGTTGTCACAATTGTCGTCGCCCTTCTTTCTCATTTTGGATCTAGGTTTTCCTCCTTCTTTATGTGCCTCAATCCTTACTTTCTTCAAGTATATTTGGTTTGGATCTCAGATTTTCTATGTTCACGGTTCGTATATTAGATTTGTTTGTTCTTCTCCTTTTTTTGGTTCGAGTTCATCACATGATCTTAATCTCCCTTTCGTTGTTTGTAGTATGTTTCTGTTTCATATATTAGATTTAGGTGTCATTCTAATTTTTTTGGTTTGACACTAGTATAGATAGGCTCATTCGCGTCGGTTGTAAAAGACTATGCGTGTCGGTTATAAAGGCAATGTATATGGAAAAGATGCGTAAAATATGGACTTTACGCGTCAGTTGTGACCTAAACATTCTTCACATGTACATCATCAAATACATCGTCATCGAATATGTTTATATATCGTCGACATATACATAATAAAATTAAATAAAAAACAATTTTAGATTTTTAATTTAATATACAAATAAGTGAATACACTTACTAAATGAAAAAGATTTACATACACTCATCAACGCAGTATTTTGCCCATAAGTTTTGAATCTTGACGATTTCCTCCGTTGAGTAGTATTCTTTAAATCCCTACAAACAATAAAAATGAATAATTAGTTATATGTTAATAAAATATAAGTTATAATTAAAAATTCTCATTTTTCAATAACTTATACATTTTCTAACAAAGCGAGTTGAACATGATCTGTGACTATCTCATACATGTTTCTCATAATGTAATAGCCACACTCAAAACCTCTAGATTGCTGAGGACGCTGAAATATTTACATTGAAAACTAACAATAGTAATCAAAGTAAATAAAATGTGAAAATAATTCAAACATCTGTAAACAAATTTAAATATGTGTTTTCATACCTTTACATTTTTCCACGTAGTATTGCTTTTCGTCCTAAAGCCTCCACATGCCAAATACATTTTGAAAACTCTAAAGTTTCAATAAATAATATGAACCAGTTACAAAATAATAATAAGACTCATTTCCTACAGAAATTTTGGCAGAGTCTCTTCTATAAATTGAACTTATCCAACCTTTAGAGAGACCTTGCTGTAGAAAACTATCACAACTTCTCAACAATCACAACATAAATGCATCAATTTCACCACAATTGCACTATTATTTCATGAAAATTATCCTAACTTATTCGCTTATAAACAAAAAGCTTGACCAAGGAAATAATTACTTACGTGTTCAATATCGGCTTGATATCTATGTCATGCTTAAATGTAGCAGCCGAATCCAAGAAGTACACCGTATTCTTCCGAGGAGAAATCACTATCAACATCTAGTGATTCCTACGTATTAGGACCGTGTAAATACAATTTTAAACATTATATGATTCAAATTAGGTAAAAAAAAATAGAGAATATCAGTGGTCTTACTCCTCAAAATACGGTGTTAGAATGAATTTCTTAGTTTGCATTGCCTTCATGGTGTTGGCTATATAAGTTACAACACCATCTGCACTTGTTCTTACCATAACCGACGCAATGTGTGTCGGAGACATGAATCCAATCGATTTAATACTGTATTGGTGACACAAGTCATGGAGTTGCCTAAAAATAATTAAACCAATAAATAGAAATAAAATAATAATTTAAATTGAAGTTATAATTTGCGATCAGAAGTCATAAAATGAAAATATTTGTAGGATAGATGTATCCAACCATTTCATTGTAATCTAATCGGTGATGTCTCCGACTGTAACAAAGACAACATGATATACTTGCGTTTCATACATAACCAAGGAGAAAGATTGTAAATCATTAAAAGAACCGGACAAGTACTATGTCGACTACTCGTTTTACCTTGCGGGCTCATCCCATCTGTACATAGTCCAAGCTTAAGATTCCTATATTCATCCCTAAATTCAAGAAACAACCATTAATGTTCCTCCATTGAGGAGAATCGACCACGTGTCTTAATTTTCCATCTTCTTTCCTCCCATCAGCATGTCACCGTACGTTCTTTGAGTCATTTACATTGGCAAACAAATGTTTAAATTTTGGTATTACGGGTAGGTACCATAACACCTTTTATGAAGGGTTTTTCTTATCCTCACAATTACCGTTCACGTTCTTTCTCTTATACCATGATGCCCTACACTTTGGACACAGACGTAAGTCCTTATATTCATTTCGATATAGTATACAATCATTTGGATACGCATGTATCCTCTCGATCTCCATACCCATCAGGCACAACAATTTCATCGCCTCGTAGATAAAACTAGGAAGCTTGTTATCCTCCATAAGCATCTCTCGTAAAAGTTCTAATAATACCGTGAAACTCTTATCACTCCACCTATTGTTTGCTTTCAAGCTATACAATTTTAGTACTATAGTCAATTTTGTAAATTTATTACAACCAAAAAACAAAGGCTTCTCAGAATCATTGAACAAGATATCAAATATATGAGGCTTTTCAATGAATTCCCCTTGTATATCATGCATCATTTCATCTATCATATCATTCCCATCATTTTCCACATCATTATCACCAATATTGCTCAAATTATTCTCCTGCTGATCACCAACATCGTCACCAGTGCTCGTCTTGGGAAGCATACTCTCACCATGCCATATCTATCGTGTATAACCCATGACGAATCAAATGGCTCTTCACTTGCTCAAAACTACAAAACTTTCTAAGATTCTTACAATCATAACAAGGACACAGAATCATTGCTTCACCATTCTTTCTCCTGTGTTCTTCCGCACATTTCATAAATTCTTCAACCCCTTTTACATATTCATATATATTACGCCTGCCATACATCCAACCTATCATATCATTCCCATCATTTTCCACATCATTATCACCAATATTGCTCAAATTATTCTCCTGCTGATCACCAACATCGTCACCAGTGCTCGTCTTGGGAAGCATACTCTCACCATGCCATATCTATCGTGTATAACCCATGACGAATCAAATGGCTCTTCACTTGCTCAAAACTACAAAACTTTCTAAGATTCTTACAATCATAACAAGGACACAGAATCATTGCTTCACCATTCTTTCTCCTGTGTTCTTCCGCACATTTCATAAATTCTTCAACCCCTTTTACATATTCATATATATTACGCCTGCCATACATCCAACCCCGATCCATATCTAATGACCTATATGTGAAGATATAATTAAAAAAAATTATTAGTTTTGAGTTAATAGTTTTCATGATAGAACCTTAAACCAACTATATATTAATAATTGAAATCAAATACGATAATTTATTAGGTTATGAACTTCATAATTTTTCTAGGATATTTATTCTGTCTATTTATTTATTTAGTATGGTCAATTCTGTACTAGTGAAAATTACCTTAAATTATAATTTTCATTTTCATTTTTTTAAGTATCAAATTCTACAAAAATTTCGGCAGAATCTCCCATATAAATTAGACTTATCCAACATGTAGGAGGAATCAAAATATAACAATAAAACAGAAATGTTCAGTCTCGACATATTCAAAAGTCAAACACAACTCCAGTCAGACTTAAACATCATCAACTACTCCAAAATTAATCCAAAATCAATTCCCAACTCCTAAAAACTAAAACTAAAGATTTTATAACTTAGCACATCCTACATTTCCAATAGAACTCCAATAATTCAAATATTGCAATGTATTTATCTAGATACTAACTAAAAATCAACAATATAAAATTAACATCCAAATTAACTAAACTAATAAAAAATTCATTTAAACCAATTAGCATATAAAATCATAAATTCAATCATAAACTATCAAATCAAATAAATTAACTAGTTAATATACCCATACATATATATAAGCACATTTATAATATAAATACAAATTATATATATAATTTAAACTAGTTAATATACCATACATATATATACATATATACAAGCACATTTATAATATAAATACTGATGTGAACCCGTTCGGGATTCTCGCGGAATTATGTTGAAACGTCGCGAATGTTCCGAATTTAGGTTGAAACGGACGGTAACATTGAGACCCGAGCCTCACGACGCAAGAACTTAACGTATATTAAACCTTAGACCCGTTCCGATGCGAAAACAAGAACCAACATGGGGGAACGCCACAAAGGTTGTCCACACCTTTGATAAATTCAATTGGTGAACGCCACAAAAATATGATAATCTTTGATAAGTTCGAAAGTTCAATCAAGAACAATATTTGAGAAAAAACACTCAATCGAATTTTTCTTATTAATCAAAGTCTGCTGTTACATTGAAGAAATAACATATAAATAAGTATAAAGAAAGACCTAACAACTGGGTAGCCACTATAGAGGTACAAAACCCTAACAAAATAATTAAAAACAGAATTTATACTAAAAATGCGCGAAAACCCTAATTCCCGTCTGCATAATTGATTTGCTGTTTTGAAGCCCCGAACAATGGAATTTGGCCATAAATCCGCGGGCTCAAGGCTTAAAACCCATGAGTTTTGCTCAGTGGCCCGTTTCTACTCAAAAAACATATATTATGCAATTATTTTTGACATGGTTGACTGGATTGCACTTTGTTTGACTTGAATATTTTATCTTTCTATCAAGCCCGCTATGATTCTCATCATTCCCTCCTTCTTCAGGATGATTCATCCCGAATCATAGCTTTGTTCCTGATTTACAGCTGCCCCCACCTGGATCAAATGGAAAATTATGGACTATGTGATATGACTTTAATAGGTTGTGCTTCTTCAATTGGTAGACAAGAAAGTATTGGAACACAAGCTTGAATTGTCATGGTTGGTGTGACGCATACTCCCACGTATAATGATCAACCTGCAAGAAAGAATTAAGCAAAATAGGGTGGGAAATGTTAGTTTCTCCATGTACAAGGTATGGATCCTTGTACTCATGAGGAATCATCACCATCTTCTCTTTTTTTCACAACGAGACTATTTTCTTCCCCGCTTGCAATCTTTTCACACTCTTGATCAATATTTTTACTCTCAAGCCCAACCGCACCTTCCAATTCCCAATTCCCACACTCAAACACCTCCACCACATTTTTATCCTCTACTTCAAGATTCGCAGTTTTATCAACTACTTCAATTTTCAACTCTTCAGTCTAAATATTGTCAACATGTACCTCCTCTTCATGACTCAAATTTTTATTTTCTAATTCATGTTTCAACTCTCCCTCCTTCTCAGCAATCATATCCCGAGGCTCCAATTGTAAATCCACTATATGCTCACTTTTATTCCTCTTTTGCAATTTAGCTTCAACCTCCCTTTCACTCTCCTCTTGCCACTTAGCTAATTTTTTTTTCTGGCTCTTTCTGCCTTCATTTCCTCATCTAAATGTATTAATATCTTTGCCACCTCCATGAATTCATCCTTTAATCCCCAACCACCATCCCTCAATATTTTTTGCTCATCTTTTTTTGTCGCAATATTTTCTCTTCAAGTATTTGTTCCGGGGTTAACGACATGAGTTTAATATCTTTCCCATCTTTAACAAATTTGTACACATTCCTACCCTTATCGTAGAATGCTTTCCTTTCATACTTCCACATTCTACCCAACATAATGTGACAAGACTCTATAAGAGCCACATCACACCATTGTTCGTCGCTATATCTTTCAAGTGTGAATTTCACCCTAACCCCATGGGTTACATTTACCTTCACACACTCCTTTAACCACGTCATCCTATAAGGATTGGGATGTTGTAGTAGAGGTAAACCGAACCCTTCAACAATGGTGGTACTAACCAGATTAGAGAAATACTCTTTATCGATAGTAACATTGCACACTCTACTTCTCACACAACATCAAGGCTTGAAGGTAGGATTGAACTCATAATTCATCCTCTTATAAGGATTTCAAGAATTCAAGAAATGGAACGAAATATTTTGACAAGAGGACTAAGAAAGAATTTTAATTTTGACTTGGAAGGAAATGAATATCAAGAATTTAAGGAAATTCAAGAAAGAAGTTATTGAATTTTGGATTATTTTTAATGACGTTTCGGAATAAATTAAAAATAAAAAAAAATTTAATTTTTTATTTTTATAAATCCGAAAATTTTGCTACGAATACGGGAAAACAAACGAGACTTAATTCAGATGACAAACACGAAAAATAACGACTTTTGAATCTTTTTTTTTTTTTGGATATTTTCTTGACTAAAGACTCACAAATATGACGAACGTTAAGAACAAGAAACAAAGACTCGACAAACAAAATAAAAACTTGATATGGATTATTCTGTGAAGACTCTATGATAAAAACGAGGAATCAAAGTAGGATAGATAAAACTTGAATTTTGAGTTCAGCTCTGATACCAGATGATGCGAACCCGTTCGGGATGCTCCCTGAATTAATGTTGAAAAGCCCCGAATGTTCTGAATTCAGGTAGAAACGGATGGTAACATGGAGACCCGAGCCTCACGACGCAAGAACCTAATGTATATTAAACCTTAGACCCATTACTATGCGGAAACAAGAACTAACATAGAGGAATGCAACAAAGGTTGTCCACACCTTTGATAATTTCCAATGTTTAGAAAATCGGACCGGACCGATCGGTTTAACCGGAAAAATCGTAAACCGGTCCAAAAACCGGTCCAGTCAAGCCAAAAAACCGCATCTTTAAAAACTGGACCGGGATTCGGGTTTTTTCGCGGTTAAACCACAACCCGTTAGACCCGATCCGGGTTTTAAAATTTAAAAACCGGTTATGGGGAAAAAAAAAAACTTAAACTGAACTAGGGGGCGGCACCACAATTAGGTGCCACCCCCAATTGAAGGCTAACATAGAGGGTTGTGGAGCTATTGCTCCCATCCCACTGTCGATGTGGGATGGGAGCATTTCCAATTTTTTATTTTTATTTTTATTTTTATTTTTTTATTTTTTTCTTATCTCTTTTCTTTCTTTCTTTTTTGTTTGATTATTTTTATTTCTTATTTATTTCAACTCTCACATAGGTTGTTTAAATATTATTTTTCTTATTTTTTATAGGTTATAATATTTTGAAATAATTTATTGTATAATAAATTAACAACCATAAATCTATATTTTCTTTGAATTAGTAATTCTAAGTTTTAAAATATTGTTATATATTTTTATTTATTGTTTATTACTATTTTATTTTCATATAAAAAATATATTTTTGTGTATGATTTTCTCTTGTAAATAAGTATTGTTGATTTATTTGTAAAATAACTTATTTTTTGAATTTGTTTGAATTTTTTAAATATATTTTAAATTTTTTTTAATTAAAACCAATTCGACCCCGGTTCTATCCGGTTCGACCTTTTGACCTTTGACCCATTACCTTTTCCAGGTCGAACCGGTTTCTGATTTTTCGAACACTGATAATTTCACTTGTTTTGATCGCCACAAGAATTGAATCTTGATAAATTTGTTGTTTAAAGGGAAAATCATCACATTTAGATAGAGTAGAAACACTCAATAATTTTATTCATCAAATGTCTCTTTACAATGAATGGAAAATAGAATATAAATAAGCAAAATAAAACCCTAATCGCTAATGGACTCAAAATAGAGTTCTAACTAACCTAAAATAGCTAAAACTGAAAAATGATTTCAAACACAAAAGGAAATAAAAATCCCCGCAATTGGTGATAATCCCAACTTAAGGCCGTGACAACATCACTTATGGCCATGACTGTATTTCTGCTTTAGGTTTAATCTGTGAAAGTAGGAGTTACGGACCTATGTTCTTTTTTACTGAATTCCTCCATTTTACCCGAAAGTGACTTACGACCGTGAGATCCTCCGGGTACGGTCATAACTTTAAAAATCTTGATTTCTTCATTTTGATCCGAGAATGGACTACGGCTGTGAGATACTTTATTTGCGACTGTAACTTTGCTTCTTCTTTTTTTTGATTTCTCAACCCGATTCTCGGCTTGTCTTTTGGCTTGCTCACTTGGTTTAGTCTCGAACCTTCTTCGCTCAATCAGTGTTTGATCATTGAAGCTCTTCGAACGTGCTTGAAGCTTTATTTGGCTTGATATACAGTTCTTTCCATCAAGCCTACCATGATTCGTATCAATTGATAGGAGGCACAAACATGAATATATCATGTTATGCTGTGAAATGGGCAAAGCTTAATAGTTAGAGCAGTGGAAATCATAGATATAAGTACAAATGTACAAGAAAAGCAAGGGAAACCACATAATTTTAGAATTATTTTTATACAAATCCTAGTGATCACAAAGTGACTTCATATCTATAGCCTGCTAGTACACACACGCATTTCCATTCTACAAAAGTTTCCTTGTACAAAAACTATAGATGGAAGAGCGAGTACATTTGGTGCACTTGAACTAAGTTTCATAGCAAAATATACATCTTTATAGCGATAAAGTAGAGTTCCAAGTGTTTGTTCCAAAGGAATAATCTAGTGAGTGATCAAATTAGATTCCTAAGCACCTGTTCCAGTGGAATAATCTAGTCAGTGACATTGGCGTGTTCATTTGGTCATGGAGTTTGATCATCAGAAATTTCAGACTTGGCCTTTTTATCATCAATCTTGTAGGCGTCAGAAAAGTCTAATGTTTTCCTCACAACAGAAGTTGCATGACCTATGTTAACAGGTGGTGTTGAGGGAGTTTCAGCACTTCTAGAATCCATTCTCTGGATTGGAGACTGGGTCAGTGTTGGCAAAGCGTTTTGGTTTTCAACAATATAGATAATGGTGAATCTTCCTTCTCCGGCGCCTGAATCTGGAGTACCATTTTTTAGATGAATTGAATGTGAGATGTTGGTGTACCTAGAATGATAAAAGGCCGCATGTGTGGAGTAGATCTGCTTTGAAGTCATGGAAGATATGTGTGTCTGTGAATGAAGATGTTGGTAGATTAATTAAAAATAAATTAAAATGGTTGTACACATACCTTGTGGTCTGGTTTCATGAGGTTAGCAGATGAAATTTCCAAGAATCGCTCAGCAAGAGGCCCGATCATTGAGGCTCGTATATTCCCAGTTTCGTCCTCTACTTTGACGATGCAATGTGATGTAAATAATAGAGGCAATATAACAGAGGGTAGCAGGTGAAATATTGAAAGGACATTAAAATATGTAGAAATGTATATATTTGCATTACAGTATATTATGCAAGAATACCAACTGACTTGTGTTGTGTAAATTTGTCAAGTCTATTTTATTTATGTATTTGTAGTAGGTTATAAAAAACATGCGAACATCTTTATTGTGGCTATAGTATATAGAGCAAGAAGGGAAAAATTGTGATTTGAAACCTTGGAGTGGCTGATGTATTTGCATGCCTATAGTAGTTGCACTTGTAGATCTCATGTAACTTAGCAGTTGATCCTCTTTTACAGAAATTGCATGCAATATACCATAGAGGACTGGAGTTGTTAACCAAAGAGATCAGATCGCTCACCCAAAATTTACTTCCCTGTGGGTGCTACAATGGAATAGTTATTTTATGGTTTTGTGCAAACAGATTTTTTCTACAATGACCTAACGGATTGTAACTTTGTTATATATATTTACAAGGATAGTAGCTCACCTCGGTTACAAGGTCAGAAATTTGTTTAATGTTGTTGAATTTGTTCTGTGGTGGAGATGTAATTGTAGATGGCTTGATGAGCACATAATCTTGGAGTGAAATTATTTGCAATAGCATTTCACTACATTCTTTTTCCCTACAGAAAGAGCAATGTGTATTTTAGGTAACATTTTTTTTTCATAAATGGAAGAAGTAATAAAGTTGAATGTAAGTCTGGTGAATCATAAGAATTTAGTAAAGTGAATATTTTACCAGGTACTCAGAGAATTGAGCTTTGAAAAACAAGATTAATCTGAAGAGTTATCCCTGATTTGGTGCACAAGGATATTACTAAAGAGAATAAATAAATGATTAGTAATGTGTGCCATTTTCTGAATATATAGACAATAGGTGTTTGTTTGAAGCTACCACCGTACAATGATACTTTGACATGATTTGCAACAAGTATAGTTCTTTTCATTAGATGGTTAGCTAGCCGCTCTCCGTCGGATTGAGAATCCCAAAGTGTAAGAGTCATCGCTTGCAACCTGTTAGTGGAATATCGGCACAAAGAAGTGAGAACTGGAAATTGGGATGGTTTTAAAGTACTGGTTTCTACAGAGCTCACCTTTCGTCAAGTAGAACTATATGTTGGACAATGCTCTGAGTGTTCGAAGCATTTTGTACTTCCCTTGTGGGGCCCACATTCACAACTACACCTGCAACTCTTGTGATAGTTGAAGTATGAGACTTCTGCTGTTATTAATAATAATAAGCCTTTTGTGATTTAGAAGATGGAAATTTTAGCTAAATGAAGACTTTGGTGTTCAATGAATGTACCTATATTTTCTTCTAAGTGAACAAATTGATGCAATTCGTTGAAGGGGGTAAATGTGAAGTATGCCTTAGCAATACCACTGTAGTTGTCATCTATGTCAATGATGCGAGAGGCTCTGCTTCTTATCCATTAGGTATTCCCCATGTTTTCTCTAATATGATCATCTGGTATACAAACCAAAACCTTCGATATTGAATATGTCTTTAGTGGTGTCAAAGTCTCTTCCAGGGCCTTTATATTCACGTCACTAAAAATCATTACTTGGACTTTGTTTTGCTGTTATAAGTTGTGCACCAAGGTAATTTGTAAACGTAAATACTGCTAAATATAATGAACAAGAGGCCATAAAACTAAAGAAGCAAATGAAATTGGAAACCAGAGTTGTATACTAGGGAGTCCATTAGCCATAGATGTTGGTATTTTCCTTTGCCCTTTTGTCCAACCTTGGGGCTGGTTTTTTCTAGAACAACAATCTTTCATTACCAGTTGGTGTCTCTAGGTGCGACGTTTTTAATGAAGCTGTACTCTGTATCCATTTATCTATTATGATATGGAAGTATCTTCAGCAATGGCAAAAAAATGATAAAGAAAGGAACGTGAGGTGATTAGAGTGCTAAGATAGTTACCTCTATCTATAATAGGATTACCAAGTAGATCTTCTTGCGATCCTTAAGATAGCAGCTATCTTCCTTGGTTAGGTGATGAGCGTTAATGCGTACATAAAATAGAGTAGAAGTGGATATATATATATATATATATATATATATATATATATATATATATATATATATATATATGTAGATTGTTAGACAAATCCTGGAGTAGGGAACGTAGGTGATATAAGTACTTATTGTTATACAGATTTATCATTGTGGAGTGATATCCATATGAGGTGGTGTATACATTGCTATTATAATAAGGGCCACATATTTGTTGCTTGCCAAGCGGTGGTGCATCTAGCAAAGTGCTAGCATAATGTATGGCTGTGGAGGTGATACAGTAATTGATGTAGGCGCACCTATAATTCTTATTTACGAACAATTCCAAACACACAATAAACTCGGATTTTCACTTTCAATGAAAACACTGAATTTTATTCAAAGTCGAAAATCCCCCAAATAATAGGAGTGAAAGGGTCTTAAATAACGAAATAAAGAAACCTAATGGGCCCTCAGCCCCTAAACGGACCGGACTCATGATAATAATAAATAAAAAACGAAAACTGAATAAATAAAATTAGAAAACGGAAGTTTTGAAGCTCTAAACGTTCTCAAATGTCCCAAATCCATCATACATCACAAAAAAGCAGTGAGTCATATCCGGCTCGTCGAGACCTTTCCGAAAAGTACTTATGGGCCCAAAACGGATACCGTATGACAAAGTTATGACCATTTGATGTTTATAAGCCCAACATCTCATGCCTGTCGATCCCAACGATCCAAGAACGCTAGGGCCTAGTCCTGCACGCCATCATCCCCATCGGGCTCCGAGCGATTCGCCCTTGAATCGGATGGGGCATCATCGGAGGAGTCGTTATCCACAAAAGGAACCAAATGTTTGACGTTGAAAACATCAGCAATACGAATGTGACTGGGAAGCTTCAACATGTAGGCATTGGGATTAATCTTTTCTAAAATTTCCACGGGTCCAATCTTGCGAGAAACCAATTTGTTGTATTCATGTACAGGGAAACGATCCTTAGTTAACACAGCCCAGACATAATCCCCCACTTCGAATTCCAAATGACGTCGCTTGACATCGGCTTGTTTCTTATACATGGTAGTAGACTCCAAAAGTTTATCCCGTGCCTGTTGATGAATCGTTTTCAAACTGTCAACGAAGTCCACAGCAAGACCATGTGGGAGAGTCTTGCTGGGCAGCGTGAGAAGTGTTGGAATTATATATGCCCATAGAGTATAATTCACGACATTCGAAATAAAATGTTTATTGATTGTATTAATATAAAGTTGTGTTTGTCCACGGGTCGATTTGATATTACAAATTGAGTGTTTAAGTTGTTAAACACAGAAAGATTCAATTTGTGATTCGATCTAAAATTAACGTTCACGATCAGTAAATAAATATGGACAATTTATTTTGATAAGATCGTCTCGATTTTATTAAAGTCTGTCTTTGACTTTGGTAATAAAATTGAGAGTATGTTTGGAACGTATTGGATGGGACCACGTGAAATTAATTTGTGACATTGACCATTCAAATTTAATTTCACTTGATTATCGTACGTGGGACCTTAATCCTAATAGGATAATCGACTTCGATTACTAACTTGAAGTTCTTTGAGGTATCAATGGGTGAGATCAAATTGCTGATCAATATCTCGATACTTTGGGAATTAAAGTGAACTAACGAGGAACATATATTCGTATTATGGAATCCGTCACCTTTTAGGTATGATCATAATCTCACTGGTTCTTCTAGTGGACAGTTGAATCTGAGCTCAGTAATTCGACAGTGACTGTTGAATTCTATGATGTGATGGGATCACATCGAACTGTCGGACAGAAGATGAGAGTTGAGAATTTATGAATATTCGAAGAAGGGCATTTTGGTCATTTTAACTTGCTCCGAATATTCGAGTTGATCGAAGGGGGTAACATGTAAGAACGATAAGTCAGAGGATATAATTATTGATTAATTGTTTCAGTAATTTCAATTTTACTAAGAGTGCAATCTCGTTCTTTTAGTGGAATAGAACGTGATTAATAAATTAATTTTGACTGATCAAGAGTTGATCGGGTCATAATTAATTTATTGGAGCTTAGTTTAATTGAGTCCGATCAGGTTCCCTCGGTGGCTTCACTAAAATGGGTTTATACAGGCTTATTAACTGTATTGGGTTGTGCAGAAATGGGCCTGGGTTATGGTATTAGGCCTGGTAGGGTTTTGGGGTGTAAAGAGGTTACAAATAGTCTCTTAAGACTATTTTTATTAACCTAATTGGCAAAGTGGCGAAACACACACTAAAGTGTGTAGTGTGTGTTTCCTCTTTACAAAAAAAACCCTAATCCTAGTTTAACCTAGATCTTGAGAAAGGTGACCACGCACCTGCACAGCTGCCATTGGAGAACACCGAGGAAAGCTTGAGGGTTTGAAGCTTTGGTGAAATCAAGAAGCAGCGAAAAGAGATTATTGTAAAGCACGCTACAAGGGTAATATCTATTTCTTTTTATGTGCACAAAATTATTTGTTCCAAGTTGAATACATAGAACAGAAAATCCTGTAACGGGATGATCTATCACAAGAAATCAATTTTTGTGATTAGAGCAACCCGGGTTCCCAACAAGAAGATCCATAGGACTGCGGGGAATCAAGCTATAAACCACCTGAAACGGGCTAAACCCTGTGCTATGGTTGACAACGTGATTATGAGCAAATTCTGCCTGGCTTAAACACCGATCCCATGAATCGACATTCTCGCCAACCAAGTTGCGCAACAGACCACCAAGGGAATGATTCACCACCTCAGTTTGGCCATCCGTCTGAGGATGATACTACTGAAATTCAAGGAGGTGTTGACGAGCCTCCACAAACTACGCCAGAAGTGGCTCAGAAATCTAGTATCCCTATCTGAAACAATTAACGTGGATAACCCATGTAGACGATAAACCTCCCGGAAAAATAGTTGGACTACATTGAATGCATCCGCTGTCTTCTTACAAGGAACAAAATGAACCATCTTTGAAAAATGATCCACGATCACAAAAATATAGTCATGACCTCGTTGCGTGCGCGGAAAACCTACCATAAAATCCATGCTAATATCCGTCCACGGCATATCGGGAATAGGCAACGGACGATATAGCACCTCGTTGGTGGCCCGACCCTTGGCCATATGACAAACACAACAACGCTATACATGCCTCGACACCTCACACCTCATAGTTGACCAGAAAAAATATGCTGCTAATAATGCTAATGTTCGATCGCGCCCAAAATGGCCTTCCCCTTGGTACTCCTCAATTAATTTGATTCTCAAACTGCAATCTGGAACACAAAGCTGTACCCCCTTAAAAAGAAACCCATTGTCCACCACATAAGTAGGATTATGACCAGCCTTAACATCCTGCAGAATGGGTGCAAAGAAATGATCCTGCTCATAGAGATCATTGAAACTGTCAAAACCTGGAATGGACACCTGCATCTGTCCTAACAACGAATGACGTCGGTTGAGTGCGTCTGCAACTCTATTCACCGCCCCTGACTAGTGCTTGAGCACAAAAGTAAACTGCTGCAGATAAGAAATCCAAGCTGCGTGGTGAGATGAAATAGCATCCTGTGTGGCAAGGTGTTTCAATGTCTCATGATCACTATATAACACAAATTCCCTCTTGAATAAATAATGCCTCCAGTGCCGCACAGCTTGCACCACAGAATAAAGCTCAACATCATACGTGTTATAGCGACCCCGCGCCCCTGTTAATTTCTGGCTATAATAAGCCATAGTCCTACCCTCCTGGCTGAGAATGGCACCAATTCCTATCTTGGAAGCATCGCAATGCAACGTGAATGGTTTCTGAAAGTCCAGAAGTACCAAAATAGGAGCAGAAGTGAGCCGCTATTTAATACCTGTAAAAGCGTGTTCAGCCTCATCTGACCACTGAAAATTATTACCCTTCATACAATCTGTGAGAGGAGCCACCAAAGAACTGAAATGAGGGACGAAACACCAATAAAAAGAAGTCAATCCATGAAAACTTCGCACTTCCGTTACCGTGCTTGGACGAGGCCACTGTTGAATGGCCTCTATCTTCGCACTATCCACCTCGACCCCTGATGAGGAAATAACATATCCCAGGAATAAAACTCGATCGGAGAAAAATATGCACTTTTTAATTGCTGTAAAAAAGGACTCGCGACGTAGGATGGTTAGAACATCCCGTAAATGTTGCGAATGCTCAGCTTCCGTCTTGCTATAAACAAGGATGTCATCAAAGTAGATGGCGACACAATGTCCAATAAACAGCCTCAAAGCTTCATTCATGACCCTCATAAATGTACTGGGCGCATTGGATAGCCCAAACGGCATGACCATCCACTCAAATAACCCCTCTCGTGTTTTGAAGGCTGTCTTCCACTCATCCCCAGGGCGAAGACTAATCTGATGGTACCCATTCTTCAAATCCAATTTCTTGAACACAGTAGAACCACCTAATTGATCCAGTAAATCATCCAAGCGAGGAATTGGAAAATGGTATCTTACAGTAATTTTGTTAATGGCGCGACTATCCACACACATCCGCCATGACCCATCCTTCTTCGGAATCAAAAGAGCTGGAACTGTGCTGGGGCTAAGAATTTTACGAATGTAACCCTTGGCCAATAATTCCTCGACCTGTCTCCTCAATTCCTCATGTTCGGTAGGACTCATTCTGTAATGGGGCCTGTTCGGTAAAGAAGAACCCAGGACTAGATCTTTTTTATGCTGGATATCTCGCAGCGGCGGTAGCCCATCCGGTAATTCAGTCGGGAAAACATCACAGAACTCTTCAACCAAAGGCGCGGCAGATGGATGTAATTTTTCCCCCTTTGTCATGCCACCCTGAGTTGACTCGGTACTAGTAAAATCTAATTGAAGGAGCAAATAAATGACCCCTTCTGTTAACATCTCCTTCTCAAACAATGCCCGCGTCAGAAGGTTATTACTAGCCCCGGACAAAGGAATCGAGGTGATGTCCTTCGTAGGTAGTAATACGACCTTCGTTCCATGAAACATGAAACTATAAGTATTTAGCTGTCCATCATGATAGACCTTCCTATCAAATTTCCAAGGCCTCCCAAGTAGTATATGACACGCATCCATCGGAATAATATCACACTACACACTATCCTTATACACGACGCCAATGGAAAGGGTAATCAGAACACGATGACTTACAGTGATATCATTGCCCCTCTTAAGCCATGCAAGAGAATAAGGATGAGGATGCGTTCCGACGTGATCCCCAATTTAGCAATTGCCTCCTCCGAGATTACATTCTCGCAACTGCCCGAATCAATGATAAATTTACATACCCGACCACCCACAGTACATGAAGACTGAACTATGTTGTTGGGCTTCCAATCATTCAAAATAGTCCTGGGAGTTAGGAAAGAACGTCGGACGACAAGTAAAGGGCCTGTATCCCCTTTTAAAATTGCTTCTTGAACAACCATGTTATCGGGATTCGTCGGCACTACGTTTGGATGCACATTATTAGCTACTAACCCATCAGCCAACAATCCGGGATGCGGCCTGCCCCTACCAGCTGAAGGACATTCAGCCTGCCTATGAACTATAACCCCATAAAAGTAACAACGCAGGACACAACTACCTCGTCCCAAAGAAGACCCACTGCTTGTGTTAAATCCCCCATTCACTGTGTTTCGAGTCCCTCTCGGAGCAGGGCTATTTGAAGGGGAGGAGGACTGCCCTCGACCTCCAGCAGCCCCTCCCAAATTATTCCACTGAGTTGATCACCTATTCAACTGCTTCTCGAGTTGTAAGGTTCGCTGAAGTGCTTCAGAAACTGAAACTGGTGCAAACATATTAAGAGTATCTTGAAAGGGCAGACGCGGTCCTCCTATAAACCGAGCAACCAACCGGTCTTCCGATTCATCAAGATCATTAAGAGTAATTAATTGAAAAAATTATGTCGCATAGTCACTTACATTCCTCGATCCCTGCTTCAAATTCTGTAAGCGCTGGTATAATGAACGAGAGTAATTAAAGGGAAGGAAGGCCTCCCTCATATGTTTCTTCAATTTGTTCCAGACCCTTATTTTAGCCTTTCCCCGCCTCTCACGAGTCGCTTTAACTTGCTGCCACCACGTCGCTGCGGGACCACGGAAACAAGTCTCCACCAAAGACACTCTCTTATCTTCAGGCACTTCCTTATACTTAAAAATCTCATCCACTGAACACAACTAATCCAATAATTCATCCGCATCAAGACTCCCATTAAACTTTGGAATTTCAACTCAAAAACCTACCTCCCACTGTCGTGACTCGCCTGCAACCCCCTTCCTGTGCCGTCGAAGGTGGGACGAAATTAATGGATTCAGATCTGCAACATGGTTGACCTCCGTCTCTTGGTCAGAAATCACAAGGCTGTCTGCATCCCCATCACTAGTTGCAGGCGGCACTTCCTGGTGATTCTGGTCACGTTCGCCCCTCCCCGGTCAAGGCACACGTCCAGTCTGTCCTCTAAAGTGATTGGAGAGATCCATCAATCCCTCCATCTGTTCAGTCAAAACTTGCATTTACAGCCGAAGTTCTGCCAATTCAGCCCGCCTGTAAACTGTTGTACGCCCTCTGTCTCTTCCACGAACCATTGTTCCAAGAAATTGACTGGCGCTCTGATACCAACTGATGTAGGCGCACCTAAAATTCTTATTTACGAACAATTCCAAACACACAATAAACTCGGATTTTCACTCTCAACGAAAACACTGAATTTTATTCAAAGTCGAAAATCCCCCAAATAACAGGAGTGAAAGAGTCTTAAATAACGAAATAAAGAACCCTAATGGGCCCTAAGCCCCTAAACGGACCGGACTCATGATAATAATAAATAAAAAACGAAAACTGAATAAATAAAATTAGAAAACGGCAGTTTTGAAGCTCTAAACGTTCTCAAACGGCCCAAATACATTATACATCACATCACAACAAAGCGATGATTCTTGTCCGGCTCGTCGAGACCTTTCCGAAAAGTACTTATGCGCCCAAAACGGACACCGTATGACAAAGTTATGGCCATTTGATGTTTATAAGCCCAACATCTCATGCGTGTCGATCCCAACGATCCAAGAACGCTAGGGCCTGGTCTTGCGCACCATCAGTAATGTACAAGTCTACTATTTGTATCGAATGTATTTTTTTAAATGCTTCATGTACACAAGAGTTGAACAAGTATTTCGATGACAACAAGTAATCCAATAATTAGTTACCTATTTGTGGATAATTTGTTCAACGGACTTTAAGCTTAGCGAGATGTAGAATCCGACTGATTTAACTTTGAGCGAAGGCTGAACTGGATGTAATATACTTAATAATAAGACGAAGTCCAGGTCTAAAAGAAGTTGTAAATGAACAAAAAATAGAAATGTTAGATAACAAATAAAAAATATTTTTTTTATTACAACAGTGTTAAACAAATTGTGTTCGAAATATAAGTGTTGTCAGTTGGAATAAAATTTTAAATAGATTACTGTGGTAAATTAGGATATTTCTTAAAAGACTTATAAAAAGGCAAAATGAAATAAGAACGAGGATGAGGGGAATGTTGTTTTAAATTACAATAAAATGCATCAAAATTATGGTGTAGTTTTAAGGTCAGCATAGTGGTCAACCAATCTAGCATGTCCAATGATAGCTCTTTTGACTTTTGAGTGCATCATCCAATTCCCCAGTACAGTTTTTCTCTAATCTGAATTCCATTTCCAACCTTTCCGCTCGTCGACGGTTAGATTCGATTTCAATTCTCAACTCATCAGTTAATAAAACTCAATCACTTTCCATTTCCATCCACTTTTTCCTTTCCTTTTCAAATTCTTTCTCACTATTACCTCGACTTTTCTCAACTAGATTGATTGTGCAAAAAAGAAGATGTGAGTCTATCAATTGATCTTTTTGTAGGTCAAGAAGTATAAGAATGTAATTTGCTCCTTAGAATTTCAATTTGTTTGACAAGCTATTTCCTCTCTTCCACATCGAAGGATTCTTTCCCCTACTAAGATTCAACTCTTCCTGGACTTCTTTTACTTCACACTTCATAATTTTCATGACGATCCCATGTTAGAAGCTGTGAAGGAATGAATAGAGATGCATAAGGACACAAAAGCATAGATGACAAAAGAATCATTACCATTCAGAAGAATAATAAAATCCTAACCTTATTTGGATTAATTGGAGATTGACATTTGTCAATTTTGTGGTCATTGGCAGAATTCTTATTTGTCCCGTAATTGCATTACTCTAGTCGCAATAAAAATGTTTCTCAGAAACTGTGTTATTTACTAAATAAGTAAGCAGGTTTCAAAGTTTACATGACGACTTGAAGTTATTACCAATTGGTTTAAATGCTCTATTTTAGAAATGAAATCGAGTCCCAACCTGTTGAGAACTACCTTACTTGTTTCAATTTGTTAGAACACAACACAATTCACAAACCACACTTTCCAACAAGTTGAAATTCAGTCCTATAATGACATATAATTTATCCAAAACTCCAAAACTTGCCCATTAAATAGCAGCAAACCAGCTTGTGGTTGACAGTAAGGGAAGGTGAATGCTCAATTATTTCTATTGTTGAGAAAATGTAAGGGGAAAAGAACAAATGTGCTTAAAAGTTTAAACTTTTCATTAGTCTTGATATGAATCATATTAAGGGACATTTAGATGACCTAATTGCAATTATATCAATGAAGATTTATACAACATAACCAACTGAAAACATGCTTAAATCCGTAGTAGGCACAAGCTAAAGAAATGTCACCATGAAACATGCACTGTACTATAGCAAATTAAAGAAAAATCAAATAACATCATAGTATCACAAAAAAATTTTAGAAGCTTAAAAAAAATCAAGCCATTCTAAAAATTCAAGATTATAAAGCAACATACATTAGGACATTGAAATAAAACTTTAGATATACATCTACAAAAATATAAAAAAAAAATTAAAAAACAATTAGATCAACATCTATCTATTATATAAAAGGGGCAAAGTCCTCCAAAATCTCCCGCCCATCCATCATATTAAAAAACAATTAATAATATGAAATACAGTTCAAAATTCGCATCGTGCTTTGGCTCCAACATCAGTTCAAATTCAAATTCACATCCTAAAAGGAGCATTTAATTTAATGCCATAATATCATATTGGAACAAACACGGGCCCACTGATTTGATATGAAAATCTTTCTGCAGTGTACTATCGAACAGAGTCCATGGAACAATATTGCAAGAGTATACAATAAAGAAATTGGGTAAAATTTTTGAAAATGAACAGAGTGGTACCTAAACTTCATTGTACATCTTGCTTCATTCCTACTCTGCCTGCTGCTACACCTGCGAGGCATAAATCTCCAGCTCCAGTGGTGGTTCCTACTTCGATTCCTCCGGCTGCAGCTTCTGTGAGTTCTCCACCAACAACTTCTGAAGGCGGATTGTTCTCAACTTATTCACTCTGCAGTTTTGCAGCTCGAGTTCTAGGTACCTTCTTCACCCCATTTCTAGCTTCTATGGTGGGAATGGGATGGGATGGGTTTATTAGGGGTTTCTAGGTACCTTCTTCAACACTCCAGTTCTTGCCAAAAAGCTATGGTAGAAAAGGTGAGTTCTGCTTTGTTTTGGTTTTGTGCATAGGGTGCCCTAATTTTTTACTCTTTTTTTTTTTTTTTTTGATGTGTTGAGAATTTTCGCACATGGTTATCAATCTGCAGGATTCAAATCCGATTTAGGGTTCGACTGTTGTAATTTTTTTTCTTATTTGCATGTTTCTTTTTCGAAATATACATCTCATTCGTTCTGTCGATTTTTTCCCTTACTGATGGGGTACCTGCAGTAATGGGATGGTGGTAAGCACATAAAACTCCCTTTTGATCCATTAAACTTAAGTTTAATTTTCTTCCATTTCCAATGACCCAAAAAGAAGGAAAAGGAGTTTTTCACGCGTAGCTTGATTGATATTTGTGAGACCTTTTGATCATGGAGGTGGTGGAAATGCGGGTGTTAACGTGGCCAATCCAGCTGACTCGGATGCCCCAAAAAATGATGCCACTGTGGATCATCACCATCACTAGAAGCAGTCTTCCGTGGGGAAAGTATTGAGTTAAATTTTCTATTTCATAGTTATTTTCTGTCAGAATTATAGTGAAGAGTAGAATTTTTGCTAAATTCACTGGTATAGTATTCGGGGTAGATTATTTTAATGTGCCCTTTTCATCTATGAATCAATCTTAAGTTTCATCAATTGACTAGGGGGAGATGATGGTGGTTATGGAGAACAGTTAAATCCTTATATCATGTGATATATATAGGTTAATGGATTTGTTTATTTGGGTGTGGTTGTGCCAGGAAGTTCCAGCGCAAAGTGTAGAGATTTGGGTGTTTCAGAGGAAAAAATAATAATAGATATAACCACATATTTTCTTGAGTTTTGATAGCAAGAGTTGAGTAAAAGTAGCAGGTACTACACTGCAATTAAAGTTTTTACTGATAAATTGTGTTCCCTACCCATTCACTCAAGTCGTTTCATTGATGCATTTGACCTAAGATTTGGTTTTACACATTTCAACTAGTTGTTTCTCTTTTTAAAAAAAAAAGCCTCAGGAGTCTATATCAACAATCAACTTTAGCAACAAAGGATCCCGATGTCTTTGTTCCGGTGGAAGTGTCCAAATAGATAACAACCTTGCTTCTGGTACAAAGGCTGCTGAACTCAAGGATCCTAACAGACAGGTTGTAGATGTTGTTTCCAAGCTCCACTGTGGCTGCAAAGCTTCAAGCAAATTTAATTTTAACTATTAATCACCTGGAAACTCAATTAATTAAACAGAAAGTATCATAATACATTACCCTACTTTAAATAGAATATATTAGATAAAGTAGCATCTTTTATTCTATAGAAACATTTTGAATCCTTTAGGGGAATTGATGCAATGAGACTTAGAAAAACTCTCACATGCAAAACATTTACTTGGCATATGTATAGATTAGCTTTGATTAACTTTTAATTATGGTTTTAGTGATCCAATAGTGCGTGAAAATTGAATTTATGTACTTGAGTTATCTGTAATTTTTTGACATGGCCTTTCCCCTTATAGACGAGAAAAAAAATTATTTATCTTTTTTCTCAGTTTTTTCATTTATTTGCACCCAGGAATCAAGTATTTTGCATAACCTCTCAAATTTGCAGTGCTAAAACAGAAATAGCAAGATGTTACATAAATAATCACAAGGCTGAATTCATTGAACCCCGAGAAATACCAGCTGATGGTTTGTATTCACTTAAAAGATTCTATGACAAATCATCTTATGTTCATGGTTATTCTTCGAAGACTGACTCAAAGAAGGAGGATGATGACTTTGAGGATGGTTTCTCTCAACTTGAAGGTTATCCAACTACTTCTGGTGGTGCTCTAGAAGATAATGCTGAAGATGAAAACGACAATGAACTAATTTCTAAGCTAGAGCTATCTGAAGAGGAGTCTTCTGATGACAACGTGCAAGTGACAGAAAATGAGATGGAAGTATTAGATAGATCGATGTTGTAGAGAAAGTTTCTTCAAGAAAGATGGGTACTTCAGCATTGGCTCGTGCTATCTTAGGTGATCCAGCTTCTTCTCTTGGAAAGTTTTTGGATAAATGGGTACATGATATTATTTGATCTTTAATTGCATATCATTTATTCTGTTCAATGCGTACATGTTATTATTCTTGATTCTTTCTAAGCTCAATGAAATATAACTATCAATAATTTTGTTGGACCGTGAGCATTTATCTGGATTAGCAAGGTTTCCTTTACTATGTTTTCCCTAATGTATTTAATATCTTTGTATTTTTGATACATGAATGATTAAGATTTCATGTGAGCTAGTAAGGTTAGCTTTCTTTGTATTTAATATCTTTGTATTTTTGATACATGAATGATTAAGATTTCATGTGAGCTAGTAAGGTTTGCTTTCTTTGTATTTAATATCTTTGTGTTTTTTATACATGAATGATTAAGATTTCATGTGAGCTAGCAAGGTTAGCTTTCTTTGTGAATCCTGTCTCAAACTTGACTCTATTAATGTTCCTTTGATAGCTGTGAGTTTGGTTGATGCTGTGATTGTCCTGAACATAATGGAAATAAAGAGCGAGAACCCTCACCATAATGGAAAATCCTAAACTATCGCTCTCTTCCCTATCTGACTCATCCAAAATCTCCCAATACGTTTTGATTTTCATTTGCCAATTTTTACATCTTTGATGTTTAATCTTTATTTTTCTTCTACAATTTGAAATTTGAACTGATATTTTTCATCTGTGAATAGTTGTGTTATTTGTTCTCTAATATTATTTAATTGATAATCATATTTAACTAAAAATCTCGCCAAACTTGGTAGCATATGTCATAGAAATGAACTAACTAATTTAAAATTTTAAAGTTGTACTAATAACAGTCTAATAATCATAGATTAACTTCATTCATTCAATAGATAAAATCATGTCGTTATGAAAAAATGGACTATAAAAATGTTGACAAAGCTAAAAGTATTTGTAATAGAAAATAAATCGTTAGAATTTTTATTGATGTGCATGTTTCTTCACTTATTTACAATATTATTCTTTCTGATTATATATTTTATTATTATAATGATTATAATATTGCACAACTCCATGCATCGCACGGGAGAGAACTAGTTGTAAAATAAAACATTACTTATCATCAACCACAATCAGAATTCTATAAGAAAGTAAGTCTAACATAATAAGTAGAAGTAGAAGAATCAGCACAACAGTAGATATCAGCCATGTGACTTTAGGTTCTACTCAGGCCTCAAATTTCATAAAATTTAGATCTATAACATAGCCTCACAAAATCACATAAGGACAGGTTCCTAATGATAATGAACATAATCTATTAGGACCAGCCACTTGATCAGATTAAAGTAATTGCACATTAATTATTTTAGGTTCTGTTATTGTAATGGAAATTGCATCTAAAATAGAACTTAGAAATAATATACAACATAGAAATTAAAAGAGATGCACAAAAGATTCAAGATAAATAGACTCATTTTAGTGTCACAAAAGATGAAAATTCACAAACAAAAAATTCATCTGAAACCAGAAAAAGAAAAAATAAAAATAGCATCTGTGATAAATTAAAATTAAGAATCCAACATCAAGATTTTCTTTTTTATTTCATATCCAAACGCTAAGATAAGAACATAAAAATCAAACAAAATCTTGGATGGCTAGATCAAAAACTAAACTTTAGATAAACCCAATACCGGAGCTGCATACAATCATATACTCTTATACAAGATTAAATAGCAAATTGGCTGCATGATATGCAGACCTCCAATTGGTAGAAAGAATCTGGTGTTGGAAAGAAGAAGCTTCGACAGCTAACCTTAACTTCACTGTCCCAAGCAAAGGAGGCCCTATCACAATACCATATCTTCACTCTATTCCAAATTAAAAAATCTACAAGTGGAAATCAAAATAAGAAAAAAAATGCTGCTATGGAACTTGAAACAGAAGAAAAAAAAATCAACATTAACGATAAAATATGCTAAACTCATTGTGTTTGCACAGTAAGATCATCGAATGTTTTAGGCTCAGTCTTAACTTATTCACACTCTCACGAACACTTTGTCCTCTGAAGTACCCTTGATTGCTAGTGAATGAGTTGAATGAAATGGACTTAGCTTTTATAAGTTTTTCCTGCATGCATTTAGTGAAAGATATTTAATATTTAATCCTAAAATATAACTTTTCTTAATAGAAAAAGGGCTTCCATATGAACAAGTACCTTCAGCTGGCGAGTTTGATTGCTGAGATCATCAAAGTCATCTTTTGTTATTTCATTTATTATCATGGGTTCGTTCTTCATGAGCTTTGCCCTCTGTCCAAATCTAAGTGTGCTTATCTTTTCACCATTATTCTTACATTAAAATAAATGAAATGGTTAAAATAACATGAAAATGGTAGAAATGGCAAAAGAAGAAGAGAAATGGACCTGTACCAACCAAAGATAAGCACTTTAAGCTCTTTCATGCTAGTACTTCTTCTCTTGTATTCATTATTTCTAGTAGTTATTCAATAGTCATCATGATTCATTAGAGTAGTCTTTATCAAGTATAAAGTATACTGGGGAGTTTGGAAATTCCGCCAAATGATTCTCTCAACACATGAGTTAGACAAAAGCTTCTATATGGAACGTCTTCGGCTATCCAAGAATTACTTCTCTTTGTAAGGATGCTTACCAGGTGCCTGTAACAATTAGAGAGATTTCCAGTGAATTGCACATGAATATATCTGAACCAAAGCATTTCAAGTTAAATGCATACATTGGTTTCTGAAGATTTGGATCAACACAACTCTATCATAAAAAAGCACAATAAAAGAAATACAAGAACATTAATGTACAACAATTATTAATGTCCTTTTATTGTACCAGAAGAAGGATTACATGTAAACTTATGCTTAAGTAAACTAAATAATTTTACTTGCAACTGTATATCAGATATTTGGTAAATTGGATTAGGACATATAAAAATTAAAAAGCTAATAAGGATTACACTATTATCATAACTACTCTATTGTCTGTAATATCATTTTGCAAGAAAATTATTTCTTCACATACTGTTAGCTTTTTATGCCAACATTTTCTGACTTGTGATGCCACCTTCGTAATAGGGGTACTAAATGCTTCTTCGATTTTAATTTGTCCTTGGAACTACTATTGTTTGGTACTTGATAAGTGTATTTTGTACACTTATCTTAATCGTTAAACTAGATTATTTGTTATCGATTTTAATGAATTATATCTTAATTTGATTATTTTTATGTATTAGGTGAAATCCGATGTGAAATCAAGGAATCAAAAGAAATTAGCAGGAAATCAAGTTAAATTGAGATAACTTAAAGTTCGGGGACTAAAATGCAAGCTTTCAAAAAGATTACTCGAACAATTTTTCTACTCTCGCATGATACTAAAGATTAAATTGGAAGAGTTGGAAGCTAAATTGGGTAAGATAAATGCAAATGGACGAAAAAACAAAAGAATTCTGGCGGAACAAGTTATGCTCAAAATTTTCAGCTTCGCATTAAGGCTCATGTTTCAACATTCGAATTTGAAAATGTATTTGCTTGATAAATTGTAGCCCTTTGAGTTAGCTTCCCACAAAATTTTGAACTGCATGGATCGGACATCGGAGGAGGAAGATACGAGGAAATTACCGACTATTAGTCAGAAGAAAAATCTGATGTGAACGCAACGAAAACGGTTGAAAATAATGCCTGGTTTTATCTATTTTTCATGTTTTACTTTGATTATGTTCTAAATATTTTGTACTAAGGTTGATGATGAAACCCATTTAATTTCATAACTATTTGGTTATCATATTAATTCCCTTTTGTGTGAAACGTTTATGGTTCTTTCTTATTTGAATAATTAATCCAAAAAGTTATTTCATCATTAGTATCAAGTACTTTTGATAGTTAAAACCTTTGGTTAATTAATTGATGCTTGGATTTTAATTGCTAATTCCTCGTTTTCGTTCATTACAAAGGTTGATATGACGAATGCTTGGATAATTTGTTAAAGAAGTGAAAGAAGAATCTACATTAGAAATGCTAATATAAATTGGGCTTAATTGTTAAATATAAAGGTAACGATAAATTGATTTTTATTTGTTGCTAGAATTCGGGAATTAATTGATAAGTAAGTAATTGTGTTGTTAAATTGTAATGGATTCTAAAACCTTAGTAATTTGTATTTCATTAAATTTCTTTTAAAAAAATATTGCAATCTTGTTTTATTTATGATTATTTAGTTTCAAGTAATTCAAACAAATTGATTCTTTTTCTTAACTAGCTAGAATAATAGTTAAATAAGATTAAATTACACTTTCTAAAAGTATTCAGTTCCCGTGGGTTCGACCTTGCAATCACTTTTCTTTACTACAATTGATTCGTGTGCTTGCAAGTATTTAAAATTTATCACAACAAGTTTTTGGCGCCGTTGCCGGAGAACTGATTTTGAAAATTAGTTTACTCTTAGTTAATTTTATTCTTGACTAGTTATAATTTAGGATTTTTTTTAATTGTAACAATTTGTATTTTTGTATATTATTTTGTTAACATTTTGTTCTTTTAGTAGGAAAAGTTACATGGTGATTGATAGAAAAGCTACAGGAAGGATTAAAAACGAGACATCCAAATTTATACCGGCGTTTTCTTTCTCTTATCTTGACTGTCAATTTGTGATTTAATTTATAGTTGTTCCTTATCATCTTCAAAAAGCTTCTTTAAAAAAAGAAAAAAAAAATTAGTTAGCTTGTATATGCCTGCTTGAAAAAGAAATTCACAAAATTGTCTGGTTAGGAGAAGTTTATCAAGTGAAATTCAAATTGAACCATTAACACAAATGGGTAAAAATCTCGAAAACTCGGGAGATTTACAAGCACAAGAGAAAACCCTTCTTGAGTACTTTTCTCCAATATCAAATAACTCTCCATCTTGCATAGTTTTACCCCAAACTAATGCAACACATTTTGAGCTAAAACCATCAATAATTCAACTTTTACCATCATTCTATGGTTTGGAGAGGGAGGATCCATACATGCACGTGAAGGAATTTCTAGAAATCTGCTCCACTTTTCGTTTTTAAAACATCACTGATAAGTCAGTCTGGCTTAGACTCTTTCAATTTTCTCTGAAGGATAAAGCAAAAGCTTGGTTAAATGCCCTTCCTACAAGAACAATCACCAGTTGAGAACGTAGAACCAAACTGCTCAAGGAGCAGTTTGGGGGTGAGAAGGTTAGTACGAGTATGCATTAATGGATTGAAGATCTGAATTTTTTAATTTTACATCTTTAGTGTAAGGGGTTTTGATCAACGGTATAAACCATAATAAAAATAGAAAAATGCTGAAGGTCTTATTATGCTCTTCAAATGCCTTTTTGACTCGAGTAATTAAGTCTGAGGGGTTTTCTGAACCTGGTACCCTAAGCTCAACTAAGTTGGGAGCTACCAACCTAAAGCTCACTACATGGGTCAACTAGAAAGCAAGTACGGAGAGTGGACTTACACATAAGACACAAAAGCATCTTTAACTTTTCTGTTTAAGCCTTTATGACTCGAATAATTAAGTCTGAAGGGTTCTCTGAACCTGGTACTCTAAACTGAACTGAGTTGGGAGCTGCCGAACTAAAGCTCGTTACAGTGGTCATATAAAAAGTAAGTATGAAAAGTATTGCACAAAGATGATAAAAGACAAGGGCATTAAAAGAAAAAGTTGTCCAAATTAAAAGAAAAATGGAATGAAAATGGTATAAGCTTGGTTGATGGAAATCCCTAACATTTTGTTAATTATTCTTGGTCTGTCGTGCATAATTGTCTAATCCTAACTGCCTTGTGTGAAAAAATGCAACTTATACATGTTTAGAAACCACATCAATAGGAAATACCTCGAGATATGAGAGAAAAGCAATAAGGTTGTGATCATCCATGAGAGTGTAAGGAAAATCAAAAGAAAATCATTGTTGACTACATGAGATTCGGGCTTACTCTTGCATAAAAAGTCACACATTGCCAAGTTTATTTTTGCATAAGTTTGTATTTGATTTTGGCTATTCACACACAAACAATGAAGTTGAGCATCGGATGAATGAAAATATTTTATGTTGTTCATATTTCTCTTTTAAAGTGATTAGTCAATCTTGATTGTTGAATCGCGTGGTAAATGAGTAAATAGGAAAAAAAAATTTAACTTCAAATTTATAGTTCAGTTTTATTTTGTTCGAGGACGAACAATAGTTCTAGTTTGGGGGTGTTGATAAGTGTATTTTATACACTTATTTCTATCCTAAAAGTAGGATTTTCATTATTTGTTCAAGAATATTTTCTATTTATTTTATGTCATTTGTTTATATTTCAAGAATAACCCAAAAGTCATGAAAACAATGGAATTAAAGCTAAAATCAATCAATTGGATGATAAAAGTGTCATAAGCAAATCAAGAGTTGATGAAGTAGATTGAAGGGCCAATTAGAAGAATATTGGAAGAAGAAAGCAAATTTGGAAGAAACCAGAAGTTCAGGGGCTAAATTGCAACAATCAGAAGTTGGAGGACTTGCTTTGCGATTAAAAGACATGGACCAACTTGTAACATTTAAAAGATGAAAATTGCCTAAAATCAGGAGCATGGAGTAGACGCGTGCGGTCGCATTACTTGAAAAATCAGATACTGAAATAGACCCGCAGAGGAGTGTGACCGCAGCTATTTTAACCACGCGGTCGCACGGTAGAAATTATGGGCCGTAGCAGGGCTTTTTGTGCGAAATTCAGAATCTGTTCTCCCCAAATAACCTAAATTCCGAGAACATCTATAAGTACATGGCTTGGGGCACGAAATGAGGGGTTCCCAATTGTCTTGTTTGATGCTAAAACGCTGTCCAACTGCTGGGGGATCCATTAAAGGCCAAATTCAAGATTGAAGAACAAGGATCAAGAAGATGAACGGGGTGACTTCTATTCATTTTTCTTGTGAATTTTCTTTGATCATGTTTATAGGCTAGATTTCTTGATGCGTGCTTTTCTTATTATGCAATTACTTGATCACTAGTTGTATGATTTTAGGTTGTGATTTCTTAAGTTCGAAATATTAGGATTTCATTAGATTTGTTTCAATTGCCACAAAGTCCGATAGGGGATAGAAATATACCCCTATGCTTTGTGTTTTCTGCTATAATATTCAAAAATCTTTTAATACTTTCTTACACATTCGGATTCAATATAGAAATATAGTTGGGTCGTGCGCAGGAATATGTGTTAATGCTTGTCCGAAATGGAGTTTTAACAACATTTGGAATATGAAAATTCAAAACATGTGAATTGTATTTAAATAATTTGGTTAAGATATGGATGATAGAGTCAAAATGAATTTATAATTCTAACGCGTTTATTTTTATAAGTTTTAAAATCGAATTTGTCATTTTTTTACTTTAATTTTTTTTTAAAAAATTTTCAGAGACAAAAATTTCAACTCAATCAAAGTTTTTCTAATTCCAGTTAAGTTAATAGTCTAAGAGCCCGTTTGGTGTATGGAGAATTTTGTATTTTTATGGTTTTTTGTATTTGTTGATGGATGTATGGTTTAGATTGATTTGAAAAGTAAAAATTTGTGGACTTGACCAAATATGGATGGTTGAGATTGAATTTGAAAAGTTTTGGTAAAAATAATTGATGCACCAAACAAGCTCAAAAATACAATTTAAAACAATCTCTATAGGATCGATACTTGGATTCACGTCCACTTTATTACTCTGTGTGAGGGTGGGCAAAACTGCCTGCTGATGGAATAGTTATTGTGATCCATTGTCCTGATTAGAAGCTCACTTAACGGTGGGAGTCATAGAGGCGACTTGTTAGGCTTATTTATTTAGGAGAGTCTGCAATGATTGGATCTTTGGTTTTGTTAAACATTGATAGATTTTGTTTCTAGATTTGCCCTGTCCTGCCTCAGTCAGCGAGGATGACAATATCCTTCACTTTTCTTGCTGACACCAAATATTTGGGTTATAGCTACTATCTTTCTGACAGAGCTTAATGGTTCAGATGTGATAAAAGGTAAGTAGTTTAGCTCCCATTTTTCTTCCTCTTCCATGAAAATGTTAAATGATTGGAATGTTTGAGGTTGTGGGAGAATCGTACTTCAAGGAATTCCAGTTATTCAGGAAATTTACGAGCTGTTAGAGTTTGGAAGTCGTATAATCTGCACAAAACTGGGTGCTAGTTATCATAATCCTGGATATATATATATATATATATATATTGGACTACTCTGTACTAAACAGTCTCTACATGTTCTAGGATTTGGTGTGAGCTCGTGACATATATAACATATGGTTTGGTTTGACCTCTTTTAGTCTCGATAAATATTTTTTGGCAAGCATATAGAATTTTGCTGAACCAGTGCCTATAAAGAACCAAATTTATTGAATATAGTTTTCAGCAGGAGGTCAAGTTATTTCAATTTTTGCTAGTGAAGCTAAGCAATATGTTTTCTTTTTCTGCTGTTACTTGCTCATGTAAGAACAAGCAACATGCATACAAAAGAGTTCAAAGTACATGCTCAGCTGTATACTAGAAGTGCCACTCCCACTCTATTTCCAGACTTTGTGTCAACTGTTGCCTCTTGAATAATATCTGTGTGTCAGTTTGATACCAAACCTTAGGCCAAATGATTTTAGTCTTTATAGTTACGGTTTGAAGAGTTAAATATTCACCTTTAACTCGAAGGAATACATATCATATTGTTATTGCCCACAATCTGGGAAATTGGCTGAAACTTGGCAAATAACCATACAAGGTTTACCTAATTAATTTTTTCCGTTTGCTGTACAATAAATATTTTACTAGGGGATATTCATGGTCAGTATTCTGATCTTCTAAACAAAATTTACCTAGAATACACCAAAAAAAAACAAAAATATGACAGCTTAGGCTGCCGAACGCATTGTTTTTTTTCTCGTTTATAAACTATTTGGCACACAAATCAATACCAAGTTGACTGTTTATGCTTATTTGTTCAGACATGTCACCTTCCTTAACTTCTAATCTTGTCAGGAAACCATTTTTTTAATCATTTATGCATGGAAGTGGGCATCATGATTTGTCTAATCATTAATTAAAGCTCTCTTTTAAATTAATCATTAATTCTCCCAGATTAATTAATTCACATTAGTTGTCCCAGATTGATATCTAGCAATGTGTCAGGGCAATACATGTGATGAGAAATGTCACATGGTGTGACAAAATCAAACTAGTTCATTTATCATGAAACTTTAATCTCTTCATCAATATGATCTGATCAATTACGATATATGGAAATGCGTCAATCTCGTTTATTGATCATATCTTTTATTTCGCTCTTACGTCAATAAACGTCGAAACTATTTTCGACTTTATTAATTCACCTTGGTCAAGGATTTCGATATCGACTTAACCAAATAAAACGCAGATCATAATCTCTTACTATTTAAGAGTGCGAATTCTATATTGATCATTCACAACCTTCATGTGATTATTGACATACCCGAACGACATCGTATTAGAAACTCCTTTCAGAGCAACATCCGACATCACCAAAGTATGACTGCCCTCATATAAGGTTCTATGATGACCAGTTAAAGGATCAATTCCACTGATGAACGTTAGAGATTAACCACAGACACTAAGATAGTTATCCATGTGGAATCTCCGTTGCGGGTCTCCAATATTTTGTTCTCTTAACAAAACATCCACGTGTTCATTTAGATGTCTCTATCCATAATAAAGATATTCGTATCTCGATATTACTTTACGACCAAGGATATTTAAGATTCAATTGTAACTTATATCTCACAATCACAACTCCTTGTGATTAACAAGTTATCAAGATTTAAATCTAAGAACTCTGTTAATTTAATTTGCATGAATAATAATATTATTATAAATCAATTAAATAACAGATCTGCCATAATTTAAATGCATCAAATATATTAGTAAGTGTTTGGTCAAACTATTGGACCTAGGGCATAACACTTCCAAACTCCCACTTGCACTAGATCAAATCACTTATGTATTTAATACCATAAGAGTCCACATGACGACCATGTTTATTCTATGACAACTCTTTGTCAGTAGATCTGCAATGTCTTACACTCGTGGAGATTGTTCTTTCCTTTTGTCATTTCTTTGTATTACTTCTCTAGTTAGAGAATACTGCCTTATCACATGTTTGAGTCATTGATGTGACCTTAGTTTCTTCACTTTACGTGATGGCTCCATTATTATCACTATAACAATGTTAGAAACTATTCTAAGTTCATTAATGAACTTATTGATTCAGACCACAACCTTTGCTGCTTCTAAAATAGCAATGTATTAGGTTTTCTTTATTGAATCAGCGATTGTTTCTTGTTTAAAACATTTCCAACTAATTGCTCCATTAAAAGTAAACATATTGAGATTCTCCATCTTCCTAGTCTAACTGGAAGTCAGAACTAATGAACTCTTAGTTCACTTTCTTCATTTAAGATCTTAAGATTTTATCTATACATGTAAATTGGGATAAACGAGGCATTCTTTTAGATCTATCTCTATAGATCTTTATCTCTAAGATATAAGTATCTTTTACCACATCTTGCATGAATAAAATCTTTTACAACCATAATTTTATCGAAGAAACACAAAGATGTCATTTTCATTAATAATATGTCATCCACATATAATATTAAGAATAAGATATCACTACCACTTGCCTTTTACAAACACACAGTTCCTATTTATTTATTTTTGATAAAATCAAACTTTTTATTATCTCATCAAAATATTCCAGCTCCTAGAGGCTTGTTTCGATCCAATCATGGATCAGTCAATCTTGCGTACATTGTTAGCATTTTGGATTCATAACTTTTTGGGTTGTGTCGCATACACTTCCCATTGTATATTATGTCTTAAGAATTCAATTTTGTTATCCTTCTGCCATATTTTATATTTATGATATGCAACTATTTACAAGCAAAATCCAAATGGAAGGCTGTAGGTGAAAAGGTCAAAGTCAACTATTTGGCTTTGTTTGTAACATTTCACTATTAGCCTTGCTATGTATGTGTGGATGTTTCCATCTATCTTGACCTTCTTGTAAACAAATTTACAACTTATGGGGTTTATTCCATCATTTAGGATGACCAAGGTCCTTACCTTGTTTACATATATCAAGTCCATCTTGGATCACATGGCACCTTGCCATCTCCTTAAGTCAACACTTGACTTTACCTTTTGCATAACTTGTAGGTTCATTATCCTTGACATGTAATCGTGAATTCGATCATTCAAGAAATCAAATGATCCTACTAAATTTACGCTGAGCTGTCGTGTCATCAGGAGTCTCTACTTCCTGATCATGAGTTTGTCCCTAAGCTGGTGTGGGATCATCTCAAGCTCATTTATTTGGTCAACCAATATTTGTGATCCTTGAACTTCTTCAAGTTCTATTTTGCTCCCACTATCCTCTCCTAGTATGAACTATTTCTCTAGGAAAACAGCATGTCTAGAAACAAAGACTTTCTTCTCAGTGGGATTATAGAATTGATATCCAATTATTCTTCTTGGATATCTCACAAATATACATTTATCAAATTTAAACTATAGCTAATCCGATTCAATGCGCTTCAGCGTCATAGCCCTGAACTTTGATATGAAATAAGTTGGACTTTCTTCCTATCCATAACTCGTATGGAGTTTTGTTGACCAATTTAGATGGGACACGATATAGTGTGTAGCATGTGGTATTTAGTGCATGTCCCCAAAATGATTTTGGGAGGCTTGCATGGCTCATCATTTGTTGTATCATATCTAATAATGTACAATTTCTCCTATCAAATACATCGTTGTGCCACGATGTATAAGTTGGAGACCACTGCTAGAGAACCTTATTCTCCAATAGTTAATCTTAAATTCACCTTTAGATATTCTACACAATGATCAAATCTTAGTGATGAATATCTTTACCAAATTATTTCTCTAGTTCTAGCTTGAATTTCTTGAACCTTTCAAGGGCTTCATGCTTGAATTTCATCAACTATGCATAACCATATTTAAATGGTTGTTAGTAAATGTGATGAAGTAAGAGAAACTACCTCTAACATTAATTAATATGGGTTCACATACATCACTATGTATTAGGTCCATTAATTGTGCAGATGTTTCTTCTTTTCAATAAAAATAGATTCGGTCACCTTGCCTAGCAGGCATGAATTGCATTTGTCAAGTGATTCAAAATCAATTGACCTCAAATCTACATCTCTATGTAATTTGAAAGTGCATTAATCTGCGATGCCAAATAAAAGGGAACAAAAAAGGGAACAATGATTGTCCTTAACATTAAACAATTCATGTCTAAACATCAAATTGAATTAATGCTCTTAGTAATGGTGAGTATGACATTTCTCTAATTCTAGTACAAAGCTATAAGGAAATGACAAGTTTGTCCCTATAGGTAATGTAGCAACTCTTGCTCATTTCCATCGTATAGGTCAACTTCTTCATTCTGCAATAGTATGCTTTTCTCTAGTCTACGCATATTTATTCAAATATGAGATCCACGTCTGGCATCTAATACCCGAGAGAATAAAGAAATAGCTAAATCTACCTCAACAAAATTACTTGTAATAGAGGTTTCAGAAAACTTCTTCACTTTCAAGCTTGCGAGGTCAGCCTTGCATTTCTTATTCCAACAACCTTTCATTCCAAATGAAAACAAGGGTAATTGAAATTTGGATTTTCCTTCATTGCTTTGACTATTTTTATCTTAGCCTTATTGGATACTTTCTCAAAGCTTCCTTTAGACTTCCATTTGAGAGGAATCATTGGCCAAGACATGTCCCATTATCAAACCTGGTATTGGGCTTAATAGTCTGAAGCATATTCAGCAACTCAAAAAGTTTGCGTTCGATCTCATTCATGTTTAAGATTCATAATGAACTTTGAATAGCTATTTGGCAGAGATTGCAGAACCAAGTCACTACTTAGTTCATTGTCCACAACTAAACTCGATCGAGACAGCTTCTCAGTATAGCCAATCATCTTCAGTATATCATACTGATTGAAGATTGCTCTGTCATTTTGCACGGTATAGATGCTTAGAAATATCATATATTTCAACAGGTGATTGGTTATCATACAACTATGAATAATCACTACATTATCATTTATACTTTATGTTGCTTTTGTAACGCAGATGAAATAGTTGCGAACATCACGTATGTTGCAAAAATGTTGTTAATACTGTGTTAACCAGTCACGTCTTCCAAAATTGAGTTCTCAACTGAAACTTCTGGAAAGGGCTGCTCAAGGACCCTACCCAATTAATCATGCTTGAGAACAATTCTCAAATTATGGTGCAATTTCGAAAATTTTGGTCAAGTCAGATAATAGGCATCCAATATGCCTCTGATGATTATATGATTACTTAATATTCAAAATAATAAATGACAAAAATAAAGAATTAATAAAGATGCGTCAATTAATTTAACATGGACTTGAATTAAATTAATTATGCTCCCATTGTTTAAAATAAATTTATGACCCTCTTCATAAATTAATAGAATCCATACTTTGATTCCCAATGAGTTAGAATCTCATTTGTTATATCAAGACCTTGAGGGTACTCAACAAGCATTGATAAAACATTTGGGTAGATACTCTTATCAATTGTATCTCTATACAACTCCTAGATCATTAAATTGACAACTGTTTGTCCACACACATCTTATGTGTTAACTTAATATGCCTCTAAAATTTATCTCATTGAGTGTATTCAACAAAAGATAGATTTTAGTTAAGTCAAACCCATTATTCAGAAATATCTAATATTTTATAGTGTCAAAAATATTCCTAATAAACCCGCCTTGAGTTTAATCAATAAGCTAAGGTCGATATGAAACTCTCGTTTTTCACTATAATGATGGAAGACGAATAGAATTGACTTAATATTAAATTAAGGGAATTAATTATACAAAGGTCTCATCAAATTATGTGTATATAATTTTTCATACATCTAGCATGCTAATAAACACACACATAATAGATATAGTATGGACGATTATGGACTTTATTCTATCTAGTTTTCTCGAGCTAAAAGGAAGACTAGTTGGTCAATTCCTAGAGGGAGATAGTATTGATCATACAATGCTTCATCTCCATGGTATCCTCCATCTTGTATCTTCAAATAATCCAGCTGCAACCTGTATCCTATACTAGTTAGCACGCAGGCCTAATTGAATTAAGCATGCAGGCTCAAATAATAAAACAATAACGAACTCGCAGGTCCATAATAATTATAATAGGCTTGCATGCCCAATTATTACAATAGGCTCGCATACCCAAATACTACAAGAAATAAAATTAACAATTCAACACATCAACATGGTCGAGTCCATAATCATCCACTACTATAACATTCATCAAATAAATGCAACCCTATATAATATCAAATATTATATATACATGTATTTCAAATATCTAGCAAATAAATATCGTCTAAACATTCTAGACAAAAGGGATAGAAAAAATTAAATAAATAATCAATCAAATTAATCAACTTATTTAATTAGCGGGATTTATTTAATCAAAATCAAATTTTAATTAAATATCGAATTAGAGTCTAACTCTAATTATAAGGTTTATGGGCAAATAGAATTACTACTTTGATTTAGGATAAACCTTCTAAATAAAATTCATTTCAATAATTAATTAATCAAATTAATCAATTATTAAAATTTAATTAAAATCAAATTTTAATTAAATGCATATTGGAGTCCAACTCCAATATCAAGGTTTTCAGGGCAATTGAGTTTTAATTTAATAATTAATTAATCAATTATCAAATTAATTTATTCAAAATCAAATTTTAATTAAACATTAAATTAGAGTCCAACTCTAATTATAATATCAGGGTAAATTGAATTAATATTTAGATTTTTGATAAGACTCCTAAATAAAATAAAAATTCAATTTAGGTCAAAGTTACTAAATTGGTTAAAATCATATTTTAATGACAATTTAAAACCATGAATTTAACCTCTCAAAAAAAAAAAAAAAAAAAAAAAAAAACATGAATTTAAATAATAAATTTTAATCTGGTCAATATTGAAAATCTGGTCAAAATTGAAACTTTGGTCAAACCATTTAAAATCAATTTAGAAAACTATTTTAAATAAACCTTTAAAACACTTTTAAAGGATTTTGCAATCCAACTCCAATTACAATTTACAGATAGAGCCCTTTATATTTCATAAATATTGAAACTGACCCTTTTTAAAAATTGTACATTGAGCCCCTGATTTGATATTGTAAATGGGGGCCTGTAATTTTTGAAATTGCATTAAGGCCCCCATCTTCCTTTTGCCTTAGCTGAAAGAAAACTCTAAACCTAACGCCCCTAGTGGCCCCAGCATAGAGGCGCCGTAGCCAGCTCCTTCACTGCTTTGTGCCGCCACCGTCTATAGGGTGACGACGCATCCTTGGACAATAGTAGCACCGCACGCTGCTGTAGCTTCAGCAGTTTTGCGCAGTGGCGACTTTCGCCGATGCTACACGCAGCAGCGCTAGTCCCCGCTGTTCCTGCTCACAGCAGTGAACTACTTGCACTGCTGAAGTGGCGCTCAGCGCCGCTACACCACACAGAGAGATAGTCGCGTGCAACTGTTGCACGTCTCCACAGCTCTGCCGTGTGCGACCGGCAGCTACCGCCTATCACTGTTCCGATCTCGTTTCCGACCCAAAAATTGAAATTAATCTTCTTTTTCCAAAATAATTTTTCAGAAAGTTGAAAATAAAATTTCCAAATTGCTAGAAACATGAAACAAGAACAGTTAACAATTAATTGCTTATAAGATTCATAGAACAACTTCTAACAAACACAAAGTAGGCTCTGATACCACTGTTGGGAATTTACTTAATCATGCACAACGGAATATAAAATATTCTTAATTTCCAAACGAGGATCTGCTTTGCGTTTAGATAGAAATCATGATAAAAATAATACCTCTTGATTATTTTGCAGATGGATATGAGAATCTTGATTCCTTCAATCTACTTGCACACCATAGCTGTCCAATTGTCCACCCTCCAAAGGTGATTTACACGAGAGAACAAGAATGAGAAACTAGGGTTTCTCTCTTCTTGTTCTAGCAAGAGAATAATGAATTAAGGTTGAATATTCCAAACCCTAGTTGTTCATTAATATAAGTCAGAGTGGATATCTTAAACATCGACCCGGTCCATGTGGTTTAATTAATCGAATTAATTAAACATGGGACATTAGTTAATCAGTCCAATTAATTAACTCGAGCCTATTAATAAAAAATATAATTAATTAATTCTACAAATGTCGAACACTTGTTAATCAATTAATTCCAATCACATTCTTCTAGTTCTCCCTTGTGTGTGACCCATTAGATTCTCAACCACGATTTCGAACTACGTGAATTATTATTTTGATCTAATCAAAATAAGATTAATTAAAACTCTCTTTTAAATTAATCATTATTTCTCCTAGATTAATTAATTCACATTAGTTGTCCATATTGACATCTAACAATGTGTCAGGGCAATACATGTGATGGGAAATGTCACATGGTGTGACAAAACCAAACTAGTTCATTTATTATGAAACTTTCATCTCTTCATCAATATGATCTGATCAATTACGAGATATGGAAATGCGTCAATCTCGTTTATTGATCATATATTTTATTTCGCTTTTAAGTCAATAAATTCGAAACTATTTTTGACTTTATTAATTCACCTTGGTCAAGGATTTCGATATCGACTTAACCAAATAAAACGCAGATCATAATCTCTTACTATCGAAGAGTGACGAATCCTATATTGATCATTGATCATCTTGACATACCTGAACGACATCGTATTAGCGACTCCTTTCAAAGCAACATCCAATATCACCAAAGTATGACTGCTCTCATATAAGGTATTATGATGACCTTAAGTTAAATGATCAATTCCACTAACGAACATTAAAGAATAACCACAGACACTCAGATAACTATCCATGTGGAATCTCCGTTGCGGGTCTCCAATATTTTGTTTTCTTAACAAAACATCCACGTGTTCATTTAGATGTCTCTACATCTTAGCTTATGAGATCAGCTAGTCACTTCTAAAGTGGGCGATGACACACGTGTTGGTCTATCCGTAATAAAGATATATGTATCTCAATATTACTTTACTACCAAAGATATGTAATATTCAATTGTAACTTATTTCTCACAATCACAACTCTTTGTGATTAACAAGTTATCAAGATTTGAATCTACGGACTCTTTTAATTTAATTTGCAAGAATAATAATATTATTATAAATCAATTAAATAACAGATCTATCATATTTTAAATGCATCAAATATTTTAGTAAGTGTTTGGTCAAACGATTGAAGCTACGATATAACACTTACAATTCACATATTGTTTTAATTGCCTTCCCAGGGCAGCTCTTATTGATCAAAAGATATTTTGCATGCATGGAGGTCTTTCTCCTGATTTGCACAATTTGGATCAAATGAGAAATCTACAACGTCCAACTGATGTTCCAGAAACTGGGTTAATTTGTGATCAAATAAGAAATCTACAGGTATCTAGAACCTCAGTAACTTATTCACTCTTTTGGCTAGGTATTATACATGTGGTTGTTTGAGGATTTGTTGATTTTTGTACAAGAAGGTTATATCCAATATTTAAAGGAAACTCAGTCAAAACTTATAAATATCTTGGGTTTCAAGAGAAGCCTTATAGAATTTGAAAAGTTTCGGTAGCCTTGGTGGTCGGTCCAGTATCTAGTTGGCATTCAACATCGGCGCACGCTACATCTTGGGTCCATTAGGGTGATTTGAGACGGGGTCGTGTCAAACGTGATCGAGGTATGGATACTTCTGACGTTTTTGCAGATAATACGGTGGTTATTTATAACCCAGGTGGTTATTTATAACCCAGATGAAATAAATGTTACGGTGGATCTCCCACCAATATCTAAACTTGCATTTATCCAAGAGGAAATGACTTTAGTGGCTAATCCAGATCCTAATCCTTCCGAATGGACAGAGTTAACCAGGAAACATAAGCCCAATACCCGGGCTTCTTCAAAAATTTCCAAATGAACATCATGTTCTGGAATTGTCGTGGGATTGGTAATGTCTAATTTATGTGTTGATAATACAGTGGATATTTTGTGTTTAGTGGAGCCTAAAGTAGAGTTTGAATCTGTCTCATAATTTTTGGAATTCTCTCCAGTTGAAGCTTGTCACAACTAATCAAAGAGACCAAGCTATCCCATCTATATGGGTTCTATGCAAGGATATCATTAACAATGTATTAGTTCTCTCTGTCACTGATCAGCAGGTACACATAAATTGTAGTTCCTTTAACTCAATTTTTGGATATTTTTTGTCTATGCTAATACCAGGTATAGAAGTCGGAGAAGCTTGTGGCAGTACCTTGGACAAATTCTCCCTACTAATGACCGTATTTGTATCATTGGTGATTTTAATGCGGTTCTGGGGGCTCATGAAAAAACTGGCAGCCACCCCTAAGAATTTTAGTTGAGAATTTTGGAGGGACTATTGAGAATTGTCAAGTAAAAGAGTTGCCCATTGTGACGACCCGAAACCTTAACGACTCGAATGTCACGAAACTTGCATAAACTCATAAGATAAAAATAGTTTAACAAATAATTTCATAAAATTTAAATCATCATAACGAAGAACTTAAATTAAACATAAAGGTTTAATAAAGAAGCCAACAATAATTAAATGTGTCTAGAAATTTTAAAAGTAAAAATTATGAATAAAAGACTGATTTATTTTCTGATCCGCTATCGCCGGCCATCTCCACGTTGACCTTCGCGAACCAATCAATTATCTGGAAAGGGGGAAATATAAAGGAGTGAGGAAATCTCAATAAGTGTATACGTGTTTATCTTAAATCTTGAAATCATAATTCATACGTAATGGAGACACGAAAACAATACCGAACATAGGTGGTATGAGTTTGCATGCGTAACGCTACTAAAACTCTGGTCCGAATCTTAGAACGTACATATGGACCACATCATATTATTCCAGAAGGTATAACTTAAAATTACACGTATATACTTACTGTCTTGTGGGATGAATTAATTAAGCTTTAAAGTGCTTCGAACTTTGTGCGTGCTAAAATCTCCTTGCTTTGATATTATATATAAATCTCGTATGTGTAATGTGTTCGTAAATGTGTGATTGATTGATGGAAAGAGAGAAAGAGAGAGAAAACAAAAAAGTAGTTTTGTGTTTGTGGTAAGAAAATTGATGTGAAAGGGGACATATTTATAGAGTGAATAATCTATTTTTGCTAGTTTTTGGTACTAAAATTATTCCTTATATTGAACACACAATTTTGGCCAAGATGGAAGTAATATAATTTTTCTTGGCGTAAATAATATTATTTCCACATGAAATAATATTATATCAAAATTTGATTACCACTATTAAGGTAATAAATGTTGATTTGAAATAATTATACTAAAAATTAAATATTCTAATATATATATTATAACATGTATCATACCAATTATATATTACACACACACACACACACACACACACAAACTAACATATATAATATATAACATATTTAATATATAATATAAACAACATAGAAATTTTAACCCAAAAAAATAAGTGGATTTTCAATATGCAGTCCAAATTAATTGCACCCCTGATCCTAAGCTAGTGGTCAACATCTAATTGACCCCTAAACTTTAAAGAGATTCAAACTTAAGTGTATGGGTGTTATAATCTATTATCCTTAAGTAAATTTCGTTCTCGAAATTTTTCCTTCTTCACTGTGTGTTCTGCACTTAACACCTCTCATGGGGAAAGATCAACCTCTAAGGGGGTAATAGCATGTTCCAAAGGTGCATAAAATTCACTAAGGGAGATTCTATCGAAGCATGAGTAGGTGTACGAGATATAATAATGTCACCTGCTAAAGTATTGCGGTCCTGATCCTCTTCCTGCCTGGTGAGTGCAAACACCCGGGATTGCCCTTTAGGGAGATTCTCAAACTTATGTTGTTGCTGTTGCGTCTGACTCTTAGGACAAAGTTTTGCCATATTACCCGTTTCTCCACAGTTGAAACACGCACGGGTTCCCATGAGACACACTTCAGCATGGCGCTTTTGGCATTTCCCACAAATCAGATGATGCTGGATGTCATTTTTAATTGAGTTCCATTTGCCTTTCTTTGAAGAGTCCAGTATTCCTTTTTCATTGTTGTCCTCGCATTTACGTTTCTCAGGTGGTCCAAACTGTTGGTTATAACTACTATCAGAATTCTCCCTGAAATTGGCTAGTTGAGCTTTAGCTAGCACCGCATGGTATGTAGGAAATTAAAAAGTTACCACATCCAGCCTAAGATCATCCCTCAAACCTTGTTCGAAATGCCTTGCGCGTTTGAGCTCGGTGTCAACCAATTCTTAAGCGTAGCGTGACAACTCGTCAAACTTTCTTTCATAGTCTATCAGGGTCATTGCTCCCTGTTTCAATATCAAAAACTCTGCTTCCTTCTGGCTACGGATACTTGGTGGGTAGTACTTTTGAAAGAATAGCTCCTTGAATTGATTTCATGTCCATTTATGATCACGAGCTCTGGACCTAGCGGTTGTGTCCCATCAGTGCCTAGAACCTTTTTGCAACATAAATGCTGCACAAGTCACCTTCTTCGGGTCTGGACACTCGATGAGATCAAATATCCTTTCAATGTTAGCTATCCAATCTTCAGCTACCAACGGGTTAGGGCCACCGTCAAATGTTGGCGATTGAAGTTTCATAAATTGCTCAACAATAGAAGGAGTATTCCTTTGGCCCTCGGTAGGAGGTACCAGAGCTAGTGGCAATGCTGCCGTGTGAAATTTCGCATCATTTACATGAACTGTTAAGCAAATTGCGCATCATTGGTGTTCCCATAGTGGCATTCCTATTGTTCGTATTTCTATTGCGAATATCCATATCCTTAAATAAAATGGTAAAATTACATAGAATTGAGACGAGTTAAGGAAAGGAAACATAATAACATTTTTATTAAAAGATTCATAAATTCGCATAGATAACGGATCACCAGGCATACCTGACGTCCAAACAAACTAGAACTTCAAGAAAAAAAAGAGAACTGGAGGACATAAGCTTAGCATAAAATTATAAAAGCTATTGAATAATTCTTCTCAGATTCCTCTTTATGACCCGCCCCTTGGACATGTATTGGTTGAATAGTTGAATACGAAGCTGGACTATAATCCTCACTTGGGTCCTCTTCAATATAATCCCCATTAATATCATTAACCTCGGGTATAGTTAGTACGTTTCTTTGATTAGGGTCGTGGCATGACACCTTCTCAATATCCTTAAGGTCTTCGTGATTCAGTACCCTCCACTTTTCCCTTAGGCATTGGAGTAGCATATCTGGGGAGGTCTGGTAGTCCAAGGTTTCTTTGATTATTTTTTTTTGATGAATTGTCTCCGATAAGAAGTGAGGGTTCGGTCAAGATGATACATGATCTCCTCTCCATGGAATTTGTGTCCATTCACCCTTGCCCCTCGGTAAATCCTTTCCATGGCATCTAGGTGTAGCATTAAACTGTGATTAGAATTTCTTTTGTAATTCCTATGCAACCAAGTAAAATACTTGCGCCTCTCTGTCTGGGTGGTTTGTCCTTTTCCACTCACCGTCTATAAGAAAGGGAAAGGAACATAATTACTTTTCTTTCAAGAATGGAAGTTTTTCAAAAGTTTCATAAATGGATGTTGCTATTATCGAAATTTCATGGGTGTTTCTTTAAAGTTTATCCATAAAGTTCTGAGAGGAGGAATTGTTTTCTAGTAGTACTATTTTCTTTGTTTTATTGATTTGGACATCACTATTAAAAGGCTTCGAAGAAATTGGAGGGGTCACTGCAGTCCCACTTCAAACCCAATTTCTTTAGGCATGTTAATAGCCTGGTGACAAAGTCCTCTAATGCCGCGAACGTGCCAATCAAGAAAACTCGAACAAAAGTAATAATAATTTTTTCCACAGTTTTTTCCTTGCTTTTTAAATAAAGGTAGTGATAAAGAGATAAATCATTGCACTAGGATTTTGAATTTAGAGAGGAGATACAAATAATCATCCACAGTTTTTCCTTGATTTTACACAAAGGTAGTGATAAAGGAATGAATCATTGTATGGGAACTTATTATCATCTTATTTTTTATTATGAAAAGGTTTTTACCCGACTAAAAATTTCCCCTCGCTAGGCATACATGCAACCGCATAACTACTACAATATCTTGCTAACAAACTAAAATCAATTATTATCATATAAAACATTTATGACATAACATTATTAATTTCCATACTTATCATGCTCAATGAAATCATAAATAACTAATAACTTGTAAAACAAATAACATACCTTGTTCGATAAGTCTTACGTGGAGAGACGTAGCGGAGTGATCACTTGAAATATCTCATGACTAAGATACTAGTTAATTTCTTAGAAAATAGTTATCAATTCATATCTTCATATAAGGTTGAACTTATTATCATTGCACATCATAATCTAAGTAGCCCAATTAAAAGTTTACATAAAATTAGCCCAATTCAACATAATAGCAAAAGTAATTTATTAGTCCGATTAAATTTTCATATAAATTGAGCCCATTTTAACACTATCATAAAAAAATAAATTTGATAGTCCAAATAAATTTTCATACAAGGGTAAAAGCCCAAAATTTAACCTAATCATAATTTAATCTATATTTTCAAACCACAAAAAAAAACAACTTTTTCTTGAACAGTAGCCATGAATAGTGACTGCGCACTGTTCACGTCGATGAACAGTGACAGACGTCACTGTTTAGGCGGATACTGTTCACCAAAGTCAACATTTTTTTTTTTTTTTTTGACATGAATTTAAAAAAAAAAAAGACAAACTAAAATACTTAACCCTAAATAACATAATTTATCTACTGTTTCAAAACTTTTTTTTTTCTTTGAAGATTTTAAAGTCTACAGGAAAGCATACATTTGCTCTGATACCAACTGTGACGAACCGAAACCTTAACGACTTGGATGTCACGAAACTTGCTTAAACTCATAAGATAGAAATAGTTTAACAAATAATTTCATAAAATTTAAATCATCAGAACTTAAATTAAACATAAAGGTTTAATAAAGATGCCAACAATAATTAAATGTGTCTAGAAATTTTAAAAGTAAAAATTATGAATAAAAGTCTAATTTATTTTCTGGTCCGCTATCGCCCGCCATCTCCACGTTGACCTTCTCGAACCAATCAATTATCTGGAAATTGGGAAATATAAAGGAGTGAGAAAATCTCAATAAGTATACATGTGTTTATCATAAATCTTGAAATCATAATTCATACGTAATGGAGACACGAAAACTATACATAGCATAGGTGATATGAGTTTGTATGCGTAGCGCTACTAAAACTCCGGTCCGAATCTTAGAACGTACATATGGACCACAACATATTATTTCAAAATGTATAACTTAAAATTACACGTATATGCTAACTGGCTTGTGGGATGAATTAATTAAACTTTAAAGTGCCTCGAACTTTGTGCATGCTAAAATCCCTTACTTTGATATTATATATAAATCTCGTATGTGTAATGTGTTTGTATATGTGTAATTGATTGATGGAAAGAGAGAAAGAGAGAGAAAACAAAAAGTGGTTTTGTGTGTGTGGTAAGAAAATTGACGTGAAAGGGGGCATATTTATAGGGTGAAGAATCCATTTTTGCTAGTTTTTGGTACCAAAATCATTCCTTATATTGAACATACGATTTTGGCTAAGATGGAAGTAATATAATTTGTCTTAGAGTAAATAATATTATTTCCATATGAAATAATATTTTTATTTTCATAATTCATAATTTTCATGTGTACATGTATCTTACAATTTTTCCTAAAAATCAAATCTCCAATTTTACCTTATATGGAGATATATACATATATATATCAAAATTTGATTACCACATTAAGGTAATAAATGTTGATTTGAAATAATTATACTAAAATTAAATATTCTAATATATATATATATATATATATATATATATATATATATATATATATATATATATATATATATATATCATAACATGTATCATACCAATTATATATATATATATATATATACACACACACACACATACATACATACATACATACATACATATACACACACACACTCTAACATATATAATATATAACATATTTAATATATAATATAAATAACATAGAAATTTTAACCCAAAAAGAATACGTGGGTTTTCAATATGCAGTCCAAATTAATTGCACCCCTGATCCTAAGCTAGTGGTCAACATCTAATTGACCCCTAAATTTTAAAGAGATTCAAACTTAAGTGCATGGATGTTATACCAATAGTTGGATCTAAGTACACCTGGTCGAACAAACTTGTCAGAGGACATGTTGAATGTCGTTTGGATAGAGCTTTTACATCGGATGGTCTTCTCGATTTTTGGGATAATATTTCTTGCATGGACCATACTACAATTACTCACTGGTTTACACAGCAGGTACGCTCCCTCTCACATGGGTGTGGGGTCCACAGTTACGCCCCCTCTCACATGGGTGACTGTGGATCCCACACCCATGTGAGAGGGGGCGTAACCTACTGTGTAAACCAATGAGTAATACTAGATTAATCCTTCTTGCATTGCCAACCCGAGGCATCATTCAGATCATAATCCCATTCTTGTTAAATGTATAAGTGTTTGGAGTATGGCCCTAAACCTTTTCGGTTTCTCACCATGTGGACTTTACACGAGTCCTTACAATTAGTAAAGAACATATGGGTTGAAGTAGTTAATGGCTCAGCCATGGATATTGTGATTGGAAAGCTCAAACGTCTCAAATTAGCTCTCAATTCCTGGAACAGGGAGGTTTTTGGAAATGTGACAGCAAAATTGAGAAGTCTTATAATCAATTGAATGAAATTCAGAAGGAAATTGGTGACGGTGGTATCACTGATGCTTCTTTCTTAAGGGAGGCAAATTTACATGCGGGGTTGGATCAGATGTTATATCGCAACGAGAGTCTTTTGAGGGATAAATGCAGGGTTAAATGGCTTCATGATGGGGACAAAAACACTACTTTCTTTCATAATATGTTATGAATAAGACGTCCTTCTAGCAGATTGATGGGTATTAAGGTTGGAGAGGAGATCACCAATGATCCAGAGTTGATTAAGCATAGCATCCTGGACTACTTTGAGCAGCTTTTTTTCAAATGCTAGTGGCACACACCAGAATCTTGCTATCTTGGACCAGATGATTCCCTCACTAGTTACCGACCAGGAAAATAAAGATCTTATTGCATGCCCGTCGGCAGAAGAGGTCAGGGATACTGTCTTTTCCATGGATCCATCTAGCGCGCCTGGCCTTGAAGGTTGTTCAGGAAAATTTTACCAACATTGCTGGGCTATAGTTGGGCCTGATGTCATAAGTGCAGTTCAATACTTCTTCATCACAGGTCACTTAACTCGAGCTTTCTCACTCTGGTTCCCAAAATCCCAGAAGCAATTGCTGCAGAACAATTTAGGGCTATTGTCCTGACTCCTGAGCAACTTCTTGTACAAGATTGTCACTAAGATTATTGCTAATAGACTTTCTGATGTGGCTGTTAGGATTATCACACCCCAACAGTTCGGTTTCATCAAAGGACGACATATTGAGGATTGTATTGCTGTGGCGTCTGAATGCTTAAATTCTCTGGACAAAAAATCGTATGGAAGCAATGTGGCGATTAAATTGGATATTATGTAAAAGAGATCTCCACAAAAAAGCAAGGAATCTCAAAATAGCTCAACTCCATTCAATCAATATTTTGATGGTCTAGGAGGATCTGAAAATGACTTACCAGATTATTAAATTCTCGTAATTTACTTGTCGTATTTTATCATGTCATGGGCAATTTTATTTTAATATTATCATTAATTGTTATTTATATTAGATTAAATTAATTCATTATGTTAATAAAAATAATAACTAATAACAAAGAATATAAATAAATTTGTTTTCAAAAAAATATATATATAAATAAATTTTAACCAAACAAAATAATAACAAAAAAATGATTCATGGACATAAATGGAAGAAATAATTTGTAATGTACAAAGTGAAGGACAAAATTGGAAAAAGAAAATGTAAAATTGGAACGCCATTTGTGTTCAAAACTCCAATTTGCAGAGACAAATACAGCTGGGTTGGAGGAGGAAATTAATGTCAAATTGGTGCAAAACTCCAATTTAGAGACCGGTTCGAGATGCCCTTAGAAAGCTTTTGCATTATCAACTGGGATTTCTTGATTCGTGTGCACAAAGGCTATGTCCTCGATGATTTTTTTGCAGCTGGATCAATACCATCTTTAGGACCTCCCGGATTTCTGTGCTAATTAATGGATCTCCTGCAGGGTATTTCAGGTGTACACGTGGAGTTAGACAGGGAGATCCTTTGTCGCCTCTACCTTTTGGTTTTGTTGAAGACTTTCTGGGCCGGTATATTTTATATCTTGTTGGTCGTAGTGACCTACGTCCTACAGCTCATGGCATCACCAAGGGGCATAATGACTCCTACTCATTTGATGTATGCGGATAATGTTATTGTCTTTTACAGGGTAACACCAAAAAATATAAAGGTGTTTAAGACTTATGGTGATCTTTCGGGGCAAAAGGTCAATAGGGACAAATCAGATGTTATTTTTGGAAGAAGTTTCTCTGCTCATGGTTCACAACGGGTTCTAGCTGAGTTGGGAATGAAAAGTGGAGCTTTTCCTTCAAGTATTTGGGAGTCCCTTTGTTCAAAGGGATCCCACGCAAAAGATGGTTACATCCTATTGCAGATAAGATAAAAGCTAAACTTCAGTCGTGGATGGGCTCAACATTGTCCTATGCCGGTTGTCTTGAGTTTATAAATTCAGTTATTACAGGTTCATTTATTCATTCTTTTATGATTTATAAATGGCCCCTGAGTTTATTAAAAGACATGAATACTACGGTTAGAAACTTTCTTTGGACAGGTTCTATCTTGAGAAAGAAGGGCACTACTGTGGCTTGGTATAAATGTTGTTCATCACGTGTAGCTGGTGGTTTGGGGATTATGAATTTTGTAGCCTTGAACAATGCTGTACTTCGTAAATTCAGGTGGAAACTACATAGTACCAAGTCTGTAGCTTTTGATTTTCTCCGCGCATGATATCTCAAGTATAATTTTGTGCCACGACTGAATTATTTCTCTTCCTCCATTTGGCCAGCATTCAAAGGTCACATTGCCTCTTTGCTTCAAGAATCTTTATGGCTTATCGGGGAACATTCGAAGGTAGGTTTTTGGCATGATAACTAGTTAGGGGAACCTCTAATTGAGATTTTAAATTTTCCCCCACAGTTAAGTGATAATCTCTCGGCCTTGGTGTCTGATGTTTATTTTAATGGAGGTTGGCATCTCAGTGATGCTTTTAAGGAACGATTTTTAGACATGTCAAAGGCTATTAAGAATATTATTCCCTCTAATGTAGTTGATGAATTGGTTTGGAGTTTGGAATTTATCCCCCACGGGCTCAGTCACTTGCAAGCACCATTACCAATATTTTCATCAGGATACTAATCGGGTCTTTTGGGGGAAAATCTATATGGCAGCATTATATTCCTCCAGCTCGTTCCTTTTTACTTTACTGCATTCTTCATAATAAGTTGCCTACAGAGGACAAACTTCTTTCCAAAGGTGTATTTATGGCATCACAGTGTGTTTTGTGCAGGCAACAAGTTGAAACTATGCCCCATATTTTTCTTGACTGTAACTTTGCGAGGGTTATCTGGGACTACATTGCTTCCTCATTCGGCCATCCTCTTGATAGATCAGATACAGTACTTAATTTCATATCGAAGGCATGGAAAGTGGATAGTAGTAGACAGATTAATGCCATTTGGAGAGCATCAATAATTGCTGGATTTTGGACTATCTGGACGACACGAAACAAGACTATTTTCGAGGAAGGAGGTGTCTCTTTTCGGGATTCTCTTTTATGGGTAGTAAGGGCGATTAAGAAAGCCAATGACTTACATTCAGGCACCATGCATAATTCTCAAACTTATCTGCTAATTCTCCGTAAATTTAATTTGAATTGTCGCCCACCTAAAGCATTAAACATCTTACAAGTTCATTGGTGGCCTCCTCTACTGGGTTGGATTAAGGCTAATATAGATGGGGCAGCTTTGGGAAGTCCAGGAAACGCAGGTTGTGGGGGTGTGTTCCATACATGCAGGGCCTTCGTCAAAGGTTGTTTCACGCTTTCTATCGGATGTAAATTTGCTTTCGAGGCTGAGCGTATGGCAACTATTCATGCAATAGAAGTTAGTTGGGATAAAGATTGGCACTGCTTGTGGCTGGAAAGTACACAATGTATGTAGTGCAGCTTTTTATCACTAGGAGCAAAATTGTACCCTGGTTTCTCAAGGCATAGTGGAATAGGATTTCTTCAACTAATTGGCAAGATGAACTTTTAAGTCTCACATATATATAGAGAAGGTAATAGAGTAGCAGACATCTTGGAGAGTCTCGTAGTTATGGATGGCACTTATAACTGCTGGGCTTCTCCTCCAGCCTGTTGTCTTAGTTTTATTGCTAGCGATGCAGTGGGTCTTTGTAATTATAGGTTTAGTTAGTTTTATGTGTTCTCCTATTGTCGTTGCTTATCCTTTTGGCTTGTTACTTTATCTAGATATTTCTTTTTCTTTTAATAATATTATGTTGATGTTGACAGATGATGAGGGTGCTAAGGATTTGTCAACCTAGTTGGGATGTCCTACTACACCTACTAATCCCGAACGTCAACTACTTTATTTAAAAAAACAAAAAAACTTATTCATTCTTTTGATTCATTGCAGGTAGTTGAGGATGGATATGAGTTTTTGGCTGATAGACAACTTGCCACCATATTTTCTGCGCCAAACTATTATGGAGAATTCGATAATGCTGGCGCCATGATGAGTGTGGATAAGACTTTAACGTGCTCTTTTCAAATTTTAAAGTCTGCAGAAAAGAAGCCGAAGTTTGGATTTGGTAGCACAGCTACTGCTAAGCCGGGAACCCCTCAAACAAAAACAAATGTACTAAGCTTTAAAAGTTTAGTAAATAAGTGTTTTCTAACATAATTGATTTTTTTATTGACTACAGTTGATGATGATTAAACTTCTTATTTTGACTTTCAAAATAAGTAACCTTTCCACTAAACAAGAAAAATGGATGATATCTATGCCTTTTTGGAAACTAAAATTTACACAAACCTTGTTCTTTAAAATTCAGCTATATCTACTTTCACTGAAGAATGTGGCTATGCTTGCAAAAAATATTTTGATAAATCATACATATGCAACATATAATACTTTTTTTTATATAAGAAACTAACTTTTATTAATTTGATAAAAATTAATGAAATATGTGGCTGAAAAGTTGTGGGGTACATGAAATGTGCGGTTGAAATTAAATATTGACTTAGATTAAAATCTTGATTTTTATCCTTACCAAACAAGGGCTTAATATTATTAGGTTTATACGTTATCTTCATTTTATATTTTTTTATTTCTCAATAATAATCAGTATTGTTTTAGGTTTGCTTGGTGGCGCCTTCGGAATTAGAGAATTAAGTATTTTTTAATGAGTTTGGGTTAAATTCTATTTTATGATTTCTAGAGAGGCGAAAAATGCATATAATAGAGATATAACAATTTTAGCGTGAAGCGAGTAGCATTTATATGACAGTAGTCTTACTTTTTCGACACAGATGTTTTACAAAGTGTTTGGTAAACTTGTTTATAAACAAGTTTTTTTCTTCATATTTATTAAAACCACATTTTAATCATATATTTTTTAAATCACTTTTTAACAACACATTTTACCTCAAAAAGCTCAAATTCCTTATATAAAAACAAAAATTAGCACGTAGGCTTCACGATATAAGTTTCGTTATTTTATTTTCTAAAATTTATAAAATTGGGCTTACCTTGTCTATCTTTTCTTGAGAAAGTGTTGGTATCCCGTTGGAACCGTAAAGAATATGATAGAGCATCAAACCCATGCTTTAAACATGTCTTTGAAGTGTCCATCGAGTTGTCGGAAATTCAATATATATGTATATAGGACACGTAATGTGGATTTTCAGACACGTCCTAGAGCGTATGATGGGTCGCAGTGTCCTATATAATGCTACTTGTACTTGAAATTTGAAAATAAAGGTGACCAAAAATGAGGTGACAAACTTGTGACTATTGATGTATAGGTTGATGTGATGTGTGAATTATGAGAATTGTGTCAATCATGCATTATGTCAACCTCCTGGTGAATGTTCTTGTACACGTGACCTAACCAATCCTATAGAGTGTATTTTCTTCATACTCATAAATTATCACTAGATTTATCTTCAAAAACATTGGTTCATTTTTACCTATTAAGAAGAAATTATCAAAGAAGCTTCATAGGTTGAGATGGGAGTGTCATCAAAAGAAGTGGCCTTTACACTAGTTTTGAGAATTGAAATTCATGGTGTTAATTCCATCATGTTTGATATTTATAATACATAGTGATGTGATCCAGAGCTCGAATACAAGTCTTCAAGCAACGATGGACAAAAACATGTTCTTAACAAGAAAATAATCAAGTTTCGTGTTGGACCCAGTCTGGAAGGCAAGTAGATCAACTTGATTAAGGCAGAAGAAGTTCGAGTTCCAATCGAAGAAGCGCGCGATCGCGCAGTATAAGGAAGTTGGCGATCGCGTGAAGGGGGTAAAATATAGGCAGAAAAAAAAGGAGGTCTCCACGTGATCGCGACCTGTTCTACCATGCAATCTCGTGGGCATTGTCGGGGGATGTGATTGCAATTTTCGCGGATTTTTGATTTATTTTATTTCATTTTTCATTTCAGCCCCCTTCTCAACATTCCTATCCTGAGGCTCTTCTTGCAACTTAACTAATTTTTTACCCTTCTGTGCAATCATGTCATCTTCTAGAAATTTTAATTGATAATTCAATCTAGACAACGGATCAATCTTTTCCTGCACCTTCTTTTGATCTTCAACTATTTGTTCGAGCGTTAAACTAGCTAGGATGATTGATTCTCCATCATTCACAAATTTGTACATGTTTCCATTCTTATCACAAAATGCTTTTCTCTCATGCCTCCATGGCCTACCCAACAACATATGACAAGACTCTAGAGGCACCACATCATATAATACTTCATCACTATACCTCTCAATGGTGAAATTCACTAGGACTTGTTTGGTTACTTTGAACTCCCCACACTCCTTCAACCATGTCAGCCGATAAGGTCTAGGATGTTGTAGTAAAAGCAACCCCAATTTTTCAACAATGTTGATACTAGCCAAATTAGAGATGTACTCCCTATCAATAGTCAAATTACACAGCTTGTCACCCACATGACATCTAGTCATGAAAGTAGGATTTAGCTCATAATTCATCCCTTTATGTGGATTTCAAGATAATCCAAAATAAGAGGATCTAGATATCAAATAGCAAGAAGGAATTTTAATTTGACTCAGAAGGAACGAATATCAAGAATTTAAAAGAAATTCAAGAGAGTAGGAATTTTATTTTGACTCAAAAGGAAAAGAATATCAAGAATATTAAAGAAATTCAAGTAAGTGGTTCTTGAAGTTTCGAAATTATTATTATTATTATTATTATTATTATTATTATTATTATTATTATTATTATTATTATTATTATTATTATTATTGGTTATATAAATCTGAAATTTGACTACGAGTGCAGTGAAACGAACGGAATTGAATTCGGATAAGAATTGAATAAAATAAACACTTTGAAATTTTGTTGAAATTTTTTATGGATCAAAAATTAGAAAATTTTATTGTCGCGAAGAACAAGAAGAAACAAGAAAACTCAAGAAAAGAAAGACTCAATAACAAGATATGGATAATTCTCATGCGAATTCTATGATAAATACATGGAATTAAACTATATAGAATAAAAAGATATAACATTGATTTTTTTGGAGCCTAAGCTCTGATACCAACTTATGCAAACCACGTAGTAATTGTATCTACGCAACTCACAAAAGATTGACCCAACCCAAGAATGCCAAAACAATCACGATTTATGGATCCAATTAATATCAATTGAATCAAGCAACCAATACAATCAAATTGATATATTGACCTCTTGATCACAATAAGATTTAAATTCTAACCCAAGTTTGAACAAATAAGAATAAACTCGCAAGTTCGAATTTTATTTAATGAAGAATAAGTTGTTGAAAGCAATATAGCCTTACAATAATCTCTCAAAGTTGTGTAATTCAAAAATAAACATAAAGAACCCTTATATAATATTAAGGGACGAACTTAGGTTTTAGAATTAAACTAGAAAACAACTTAATTGAAAAACGAAATAAAATAAATCAAAAATCCGCTAAAATTGCAATCAGATCCCCCGACAATGCCCACGCGATCGCATGGTAGAACAGGTCGCGATCCCGTGGAGACCTCCTTTTTTTGTACCTATGTTTTACCCCTTTCACGCAGTCGACGGCTTCCTTATACTGCGCGATCGCGCGCTTCTTTGATTTGGGCTCGAACTTCTTCTGCCTTAGTCAAGTTTATCCACTTGCCGTCTAGACTGGGTTCCAACATGAAACTTGCTTCTTTTCTTGTCAAGAACATATTTTTATCGTTGCTTGAAGACTTGTATTCGAGCTATGGATCACATCACATAGACAATTGTTCAAGCTCAAAGTGTCATGCATTCTTTTATATTTATTTCGACGTTTTATATAAAATTGTTTCCTTAATATTTTCATGATATCCTGGGAAGTCGTGAAGTTTTTAACCTCAATATTTCTATCACGGTATCATTTCTAAGCAAGGAAGCAATTCGGCCTATTCTGAACAAAATATTAATTGTATCAATTACTGTTTTGCTTGCAGTCATTCTTTGGTGCGAAAATAGGATGAGTGTCATTTGCTCAAGTGATCTGAAACTGCTATTTGGAATCTTTAGCATTTTTTGTTTAAGGGTCGCATCGAAGTTAAGGAAATCATCTCGCTATGTGGGTAAATTTGCATAGGCATTATGATGAAAAATGAAATCTACAAGATTTTTCTTCCAAAGGGAAATTTGAGGGCTGTAATAATTTTTCCCTACTTGTATAATACCAACCAATGTAGAGGCAGTGGTGGATTCTTTTTCACCTACAAATTTTTGCTGACCCTATATTGAACGAAAGAAAATGCAAATTAGCGTAAGGAACCTACTTGAGACAAGCCGAAAGCTAGTACTAAAAAATGTCAATTAAAAATGTCTCCCTATAATTACTCATAATTTTTTTACTTGAAATTCCTAAATGCACTCTTGTATATTGGAATGAAAGAAGTTAAGAAGAATAATAATTGGGATATGGATGATTTTGGTGAATTGTGAAAGAAATTTAATGACACTAGTACAAAATAGTCCAAAAAAAAGAAGCTATTCGCGTCGTTTTTTGAACAGTGGCAAAATTGTAAATAAGATTTAGATAAACGCGTCGGTTATTTTATAACAACCTACGCGGGTGGCGCCGCCCAAGTATGGGCATTGGTTCTGATTAAAGAACCGACGCCTATGTGCATATTATAGGCGTCGGTTCTTACGTTGAACCGACGCCTTTAAATAATGGGCATCGGTTCAACGTAAGAACTGACGCCTTTAATTGAATTTAAATTCCCCGGGCTAGGTCTCATTTCTTCACACATTTCATCTCCCATCTGCGCGCCATACTCTTCCTCCCTACCATCACGTCGTCGCCACCTTCGCCATCTCTCCCCCTCCGCGAGCCAGCACACCCCCGCTCCCCTATTTTCTCGTCGCACCACGTACCCACCTCTCTTCCCCTCCGCCCGCCTCCGTCTCCATTTGCCACCAAGCCGCCGCCGCAATTCTTGCACCAGCTGCCACCACCCCCACCGTTCTTGCACAGTCGCCGCCACCCCCACCCCCCTCGCTGCGTCCACCATACAGGTAAGTAGTTTTCGTGTTTTTTTTTTTTTTTTGAACATATAAAAGCTTCAATACATACAACCCACACATTTTCATATTTTAAGTTTAAACTAGTTTCTTCATTTCTTTAGGTTATAATTGAATTTATTATTTATGATTTAATATGTTGATTGATTTAAATGAATTTATTACTCTAGTTTGAATGTTAATGTAGATTATTGATTTTGAGTAAGTAGATGTATAAATTCAAATTTTAAATTATTAGAGTTTTATTGAAATTGTAGAATGTTAAAAAATTTTATTTGATTTTCGAAGTTACGGATAAGTAATGATTATGAGGTATTTACAAATGAATTATTTGAAATGTTTTGTACTTGTTGGATGTTTTGGTGAGTAGAGATGATTATGTTGTAATGATTTGGAGATATGAGCATATATAGTGAATAATTAAGAGGCTAAAAATGTTTGAGTTTTTAACATGTTGAAGTTGAATATTTTAGAATAGATGATAACGTTGAAATTTGATTGGGAGTTTTTTTTGAGTTTTGAATATGTTGAGGTTGACTATTTTAGTTCTATTATGGTATTTTGATTTCCCTTACAGGTTGACTAAGTCCGATTTATAGGGGATATTCTGTCAAAATTTCTGAAGGAATTTATAAATAAAATATGAAAATAATAAATTATGGCGATTTCATTTGTTTTAACGCGTGGTGAATATATTTATACATAGGTTTATTAGATATGGATCGGGATTGGATGTATGGGAGACGTAATACAAATGAATATGTGAAAGGGGTTGAAGAATTTATGAAATGTGCTGAGGAAAGCAAAATAAAAGAAGGTGAAGAAATGCTTTTGTGTCCTTGTTTTGATTGTAAGAATCTGAGAAAATTTCGTAGCTTTGAGCAAGTGAAGAGTCATTTGATTCGTCGTGGGTTTAAGGAAGGTTATACACGGTGGATATGGCACGGTGAGAGTATACTTCTTAGGACGAGCATCGATGATGATAAGGTTGATCAGGAGGAGAATAATGTGGATAATGATGAGAATGATACGGATAATGATCAGATAGATGAAATGCTGCGTGACATACAAGAGGATTTCATTGAAAAGCCTCATATTTTCGATAGCTTGTTTAATGATTCTGAAAAATCTTTATTTTCTGGTTGTAAGAAATTCACAAAATTGTCTGTTGTGTTCAAGTTGTATAACTTGAAAGCGAAGAATAGGTGGACTGATAGGAGTTTCACGGCTTTATTGTAACTTTTACAATAGATGCTTCCGGAGGATAACGAGCTTCCTTGTTCAATTTACGAGGCAAAGAAAATGTTGTGCCCGATGGGTATGGAGATCGAGAAGATACATGCATGTCCAAATGATTGTGTATTGTATCGGAATAAGTATAAGGATTTGCACCTGTGTCCAAAATGTGGGGCATCGAGGTATAAGCGAAAGGAAGGAAATGATAATTGGGAGGATAAGAAAGGATCTCCAGCAAAGGTGTTATGGTACCTACCCGTAATACCAAGATTTAAACGCTTGTTTGCCAATGCAAAGGATGCAAAGAACATGCGGTGGCATGCCGAAGGGAGGAAAGAAGATGGAAAGTTAAGACACCTGGGGGATTCTCCTCAATGGAGGACCATTAATAGGATGTTTCCTGAATTTGGTGGGGAAGATAGGAATCTTAGGCTTGGACTATGTATAGACGGGATGAACCCGCACGGTAGCATGAGTAGTCGACATAGTACTTGACCGGTTCTTTTGTGAATTACAATCTTCCTCCTTGGTTATGTATGAAGCGCAAGTACATCATGTTGTCGTTGCTAATTTTAGGGCCTAAACAACCGGGAAATGACATAGATGTTTACCTAGCGCCACTAATTGAAGATTTAAGACTGTTGTGGAATGAAGGTGTGTTGGCATTTGATGCACATAGCAAAATGAATTTCACATTACGTGCTATGATATTTTGCATCATAAATGATTTTCCAGCTTATGGTAACTTGTCGGGTCATACTAACAAAGGAGCTAAAGCATGTCCTATTTGTGAAGAAGATACAGTTGATTTTTGGTTGAAAAATTGTAAGAAAAATGTGCATATGAGTCATCGCATATTTCTCCCTGTTCATCACCCTTATCGAAAGAAGAAAAAGCCCTTCAATGGAAAAGTCGAGACTCGAGTTTCCCGCTTACAGTTAACAGGAAAAGAGGTTTATGAACAAGTTAAAAATATTGATGTCGTGTTTGGCAAACATTTTAAACCTCCTCGGAAGAGTCTTTGGAAGAAGAGATCCATATTTTGGGATCTACCCTACTGGGAACACTTACGGTAAGACATTGTCTTGATGTAATGCATGTGAAGAAAAATATATGTGATAGTGTCATCGGGACATTATTAAACATTCAAGGAAAAACAAAAGATGGTATCAAAGTTAGAAAAGACATGGTAGAAATGGGAATACGAGATAAGTTAGCACCCCAAGAGTTGGAAAAGCGTACCTATTTACCTCCAGCTTGTTACACTTTGTCTAGAAAGGAGAAAACAAGTTTTTGTGAGTGCCTAAATTCTGTTAAGGTTTCATCTGGATACTCATCGAACATAAAAAGTCTTGTGTCGATGAAGGACTTGAAATTGGTTGGTATGAAGTCTCATGACTGTCATGTCTTAATGCAACACTTGTTACCAGTTGCAGTTTGTGGCATACTCCCAAAACATGTTAGAAATGTCATTATAAAACTTTGCTTTTTTTTCAATGCAATTTGTAGTAAAGTTGTTGATCCAGAGGCGTTGGATGATTTGCAGGCTGATATTGTTATCACTCTACGTCAATTTGAAATATGTTTTCCTCCATCATTTTTTGACATTATGGTGCACTTACTTGTTCACTTGGTGAGAGAAATTAAGATATGTGGTCCGTTTTCTTGAGGTATATGTATCCATTTGAGAGATACATGGGTATATTAAAAGGATATGTGAGAAATCGATTTCGACCAGAAGGCAGTATCATTGAAGGTTATGCTGCTGAGGAGGTTATTGAATTTTGTACTGATTACCTGGATGATATTGATGCTATCGGTATTCCTAAATCTCGTCACGAGGGAAGACTAAAAGGTAAAGGTACTATTGGATTCCAAACAATTGTGCCCAGTGTTGAATTGCGAGACAAAGCACACCTCCTTGTCTTGCAACACGTTACTGAGGTTCATCCATATTTGGACGAACACATGTCCATTTTAAGGCAGCAGAATCCTTCAAAAGTTGAAAGGTGGGTTACTAATCAACATAATCGCTCATTTGCAAAATGGTTCAAAGATAGAGTGATGCAAGAATTATCACAAATGTCGAATAAAATTTTGGAAACTATAAAGTGGTTAGCGTACGGCCCTGGAATGCTTGTGATGTCTTATGAAGCATATGACATTAATGGGTATACATTTTATACAAAATGTCAAGATGATAAGAGCACGATGCAAAATAGTGGAGTAACTCAAGTAGCAATGTCAAAAGATTTTTCCAGTGCCAAAGATACCAGCCCAATAGAAGCCGTAATGTCTTATTATGGTGTCATTGAAGATACTTGGGAACTTGATTACAGGGAGTTCAAGTTTCCTCTCTTTCGATGTAAATGGGTTGATAATCGACGGGGTGTTCGGGTGGATGAATTAGGCTTCACTTTGGTGGATTTTGTTCGGTTGGGTTATCTTGATGAGCCATTCATACTAGCATCACAAGCAAAATAGATATTTTACGTGCTTGATCCTGCCAATACTAAGTGGTCAGTTGTCCTTCAGGGCAAGAGACATATTGTTGGCATTGGTGATGTGGTGGATGAAGAAGAGTATGATCATTTTGACGAAACTCCTCCATTTTCAGTTGGTATACAACCAGATGCGATTATAGGGGAAGATAATCTTGACACAAATTACATGCGTGAGGATCATGAAGAAGGATTGTGGGTTGACCGTCGCTCGTGATTAATTAATTGTGTAAGATTGTTTACTTTCATACTTAGTACTTTTTAATTTTGTTCATATGTGCTCTACTCATTGTTAATATTCTTTATATATGCTTTATTTATTCTTACTAACTTGTTTATATATTTTTATTTATTTATATACGCAGATATGTGCGCAGTCCCATGAAAGTCATGGCTGATTCTACCAGTTCATCTGATGATCAAAATATTAGTCAACCGAGAAAGACTAGAGGACCAACAACGTGCAGAAAGATGAGGAGGAAGGGGAATGAAGTAAAGGTTATTGAGTTTGATGATCGCAATAGGCCGATCCGACCCCATAAGAAGAAGTTCAGGTCTTATACAGGGTCTGTGGTCCGTATTCATGTGGATATAAATATTAGTAATTGGCAAAATGTCCCTGAAGGCCTTAAAGATATGATTTGGGAAGACATAAAGGTATTAGATCACTTCAAACATATTAAAATTAATCAATCTTGTATATATTTTTTTTAGCGTAGTATAACATCCCATATTATTGTTGTATTTCAGAAGGAGTTCAGCATACCCGATGACGAAAGGAAACAAATTATTTTAAAAGTTGCGGGGATGCGATGGAAAAATTTCAAGACTAGGTTGGTGCATAATTTCATTAACAATACACCCAAAATATGCATCACCTACTCTGCTATATGATTGCGTGACCAAAGAGAAATGGGAGCAGTTCAAGAAAGAGCATGAAACTGAGACTTTCAAGGTATATTTAATTGTACATGAAAAGTAGTGTGATGATTCTTATTAATTTCTTATTATTGAGTTGAAAACTAATGAATGTGATGCTTTATTTTTTCAAGGAAAAAAGCAAAAAGGCCAGGGAAAGACAGTCGCACAACAAGCATCCACATTTTCTAGACTCCGCTGGTTATGACGGGATGAGGCCACAGTGGCTTTTACAGACCCACTGTCTTCGGCCTCTTCGAGTGGGACAATTAGTTCGTCCATATTAAGCGATGATCGCAGCTTAGATTGGGTGCGAGCTAGATCAAAGAAGAAAGAAGATGGATCTTATTACATTCCCAATGAAAAAAGAAGGGAGGTGTACGAAAAAATTTTAAGTATAGCCTCCCAATTATGTTCGTAATATGAATTAAATTTCACTTCGGTAACTATATTTAGTTTTCATTTTTTTTTTTTTTTTGAAAACAGATTGAAAAATCTGAGGAAGCAACTCAAGGGACCTTTGTCCCTAAGAGACATCACGACGTCTTATCTGAAGCCCTTGGAAAACAGGATCATCCTGGTCGGGTTAGGGGATATGGTGTCTACGTCATGGTGATGGATGTATACGAAAAACCTGATGCGACCAGCAGATGATCGAGTGGACTTGTGTCTGTAGATGATATTAAGGATATTATCATGAAGGAGGTGGATGTTGGTATCACCGAGCGGGTCAGAAAAGAGTATGCAGCAGAGGTACAGAGTAAGATCGACAGCATGCAGCAGAAATATGAAGCTCTCCTCCAACGCATGAGCTTAAATGTTGATGCTGAAATGGACATAACTTCACATCCCCGACCACCAACTCGCAGTACTTGATACTCAGTTAATCCAGATCCATTTGACGACCTTAAGGTATTTAATGTTAAATTATTTTTGAATATTATTGATTATATTCCAATTATTAGGGGTAACATTTACTTTCAATCATGTTGAACAATAGAAGTCGATCCATTGTCGTCTCGCCGTAAGTTATAATGGTGAGAATCAAATAGTGGCTAGGGGAATGGTTTTTTCATCCGGACCAGAGATTGTTGTGCACCATCAACAACTCTTTGTTGATCATGTTAAAGTGTCAGTTGATGATGTTGTACAAGGTGCCGAAGAGTCCCTTCTTCCAGTGCCATCTCCATACTACAATAGGGTGGGGGGAACTATTGAAAGCTTCTGTCAATGGCCTAAAAATTTGGTGATTTTAGGAGAGGTAATAATAATTTTTATTTACATGACATTTCTTTCGAATTTTACTCACATTTAAAATTATATTAGACGTGTTATGATGATAAAAATTTCGTAATTGCAGGAAGAGTTGACAAAAAAGGTAAAAAAAATTGGAAAAAGTAAAAATACCCAGAGTTTTGATCTATCATCTACCCGACGACTCCCGCTCGTTGATGATGCAACGTTACAACGTCTGGGTGATAGTTGCAAGCGGCTACACACTCTGATCCTTAAATTGCCTGTTGGTACAGACTACATCCAATTGCCTTTAGATGCATCTGTGCTTCATCACACGGACGATGAAAGTCTTTATGTTACAATCGACGACATCACCGACTTGCTTTCAATGAGATGGCTGAATATATCTATCTTGCAAGTATTCATAATGTAAGACTGTTTAATGTATATATATATATATATATATATATATCTTTCATTTAAATTTTCATTTTATTTTATTCATTGATTATTATTTTTAGGTTCCTTCATGGGTTGTGTGAGGAAATCGGTGTTCAGTCAGTTGGATTTATGTGTCCATCAAAGATTGCATCAATCAGAGTAAAAACACAAGAAGATAGTGTTGTGAGTTACATGGTTGAAACAATGACGGCACTGAGATCCAAGAAATTCATTTTAGCGCCGTACTTCCAGGAGTAAGATCATTTTTACTTAAAATTTGAACCATTAGACATTTCAATGTGTATTTACACGTTCATAATACGTAGGAATCATTGGATGTTGCTTGTGATATGTTGCGAAGCCAACAAGGTGTACTTCATAGATTCAGCTCAATCTTGTAAGCGTACCATAGAAATCAAGCCTTCATTGAATATGTAAGTAATTATTGCATTGTTCATGGTTTTTAGTTTAGTGCAAGGTTGATATATAAGTTGGGCTAGTTTCATAGAATAATCGTGGAGAATTTGATGTGAAATTGATCTGTATATGTTGTGATTATGATAGTTGTTAGGATAGTTTTCAATAATAGGTCTTTTTACAGGTTGGATAAGTTCAATTTTTAGGGGAGAGTTTGTCAGAAAAAATTTAGGATTTTTGCATTTCATTATTATCTCTATAACTTATTCATGATATCCATCGATATTTTAGGGCCTTCCGAGCGTTTTGGTCATTAGAAGGCCAGAGAACACATTACAATGTAAATTGGAAAAAAATCTTGGTATGAAAACTAGCTAAGCTTTCCAAGTTTTTACAAATATTTGAATTATATATATATATTCACTTTCATTAGATATTAATTTTAAAGGTTCAACTTTCAGTGTCCTCAACAACCTGGAGGAGATGAGTATGGCTACTATGTTATGAGAAACATGTTGGAGATAGTCCGGCTCATTCTCAACTTACTTCTCTAGACAAGGTATAAGTTATTTATACGATTTCTATTTTATAAACATAATAATTATTAATTCTTTTTAATTGTTTTTAGGCATTTCAAGAATTTTACTCAATGGAGAAAATCGACGAGGTTCAAAATTTATGGGCTCAATACTTTGTCAAAAACTGTGTGTAATTTTGATTTTTAATGTTATGTATGTACAAATTTGTTGACAAATTAATTTAAAATTCTATTCGTTGAGTTATTTAATTTTGTTATGCATTTCTATATATATATTGATTGATGATTGTTGATTATTGATTGTTGATGGGATGTAATGTGAGCAAAATATAATATACAGGTGTGTGCGTGCACGCTTGTATAGGAGGTATGTAGGGGTTGGGGTAGGTAAGATCAATAAAAGGCATCGGTTGTACCCTTTAACTGACGCCTTGAAATGGACTCATGGGCGTCGGTTGTAGGGGCACAACCGACGCCCATGACGGTACTATGGGCCTCGGTTGTAGAAGCACAACCGACGCCCATAATTATGTTTTAGGCGTCGGTTTGTACCTTACAACCGACGCCTTTTGTTATGTTTTACGCATCGGTCTGCAATCGACACCTAAACTCTGAAAATTGTGCGTCGCTTTCATAGGCGTCGCTGCTACAACCGACGCGAATACCCCTTTACAACCGACGCGAATAGCCGTTTCTGTTCTAGTGTGAAGAAGACACGAGAAATGACTGAAATTAATGACCAAAAAGTGAACAAATAACTTGAATTTAGAGCCAAGTTTGATATCAGATAAAGTGAACTCGTATGGGAATTAAGTTCAAAATTCACGAGAGATTGATTGAATCCCCTTTGAAAAGTTAAGTTCATATTGTAGACAGTATAATTCAAACTCGGGCCTTACAAATTAAGAATCTACTCTGATTGTTAAAATTTTTTTGTTTTTTATATTTTATTAGGTAAAATGTGTGGTTGAAAAATGGAAAGAGAAAATGTACGTGGTTAAAAAGTTATTGAGGAATTGTGTAGGAAAAAACATGTTTGCCAAACACAACCTAATGTATAGTAAACCTTAGACCCAATTTAGGAGTGGGCACGGTCCGATCCGGTTCGGTTCCGAAAGGAATTGAGTTGAACCGAGTACCAATGGGAGTTTTATTAATGGAACCATTGGTTCCATATTTGACAATGGAATCGAACCAAATGATTCCAGTTCGGTTCTTAACATTAAAAAGTTAAAATAAAATGTTCATCAGTACTAATAATTAAAAATTTCCTTGACACTACTTTGGAAAAAATATAAAATAATTGCACATATTTTACAAAGATTAAAAGAAAAACAAAAAACCTTGCATACAAGTTAAAAAATAATATCCAAATAATGGGTTAATTTCAACACAGGTCACTAAATAAAAACTTCAAAATGGTCACTAAAGTTCAGAAGTTATAGCAATGGTCACTTAAGTTGTAAACTCTTACGACAATGGTCACCGCAGGTCCAAATAGTGCAAAATAAAAATATGGACCAAAAGTGCATTTTTGTGTTCAAAAATAAAATTGCAAATAAGGTCTCATCTTTATCATCCCCGACCACGACCATTGTTTCCTGCTTCGACAACTAACCAGACCGGCCACCAGAAAAGGTATCCTTTTCGTCGTCTTGGTAACGTGCACAACCTTAGTCAAATCCTCCTCCATCACTGCCAATCTTGACATGTAGCCCAAAGACTAGGAATTTTTAGTCTGTGGCCTCACTGTCATGAGCCAAGTGAAGAAGCTTGAGGTATTCCTGGGTCTGAAGAAGCCCTCCCCATCACTCAATTGGTAGTGAGAAAGCAGAACCAAAGAATTAATGGGTACCTTATTCAGCACAGATGGGAAAAGAATTTATGGCTTTTGGCATAATTATTACTACTCTAATTACAGAGTATGATCTTGGGAAGTAATTACTTATGTATTAAATTCAATCTTTTTAATTCCAATGAACATTACCATGTAATTTTATTACCCCTAAGCACATGATGCTAACGTATCAGGTCTTGTGACGGGATCTTACATGCATTGTTTCGCAACAAATACGGGAAAATATGGAAGCCATGGAGAACGGAACAGACCGTCTTTTGCCAGTCAGCACATGATGCTGATGTATCAGGTCATGTGACGGGTTCTTACATGCATTGTTTCGCAACAAATACGGGAAAATATGGAAGCCATGGAGAACGGAACAGATCGTCTTTTGGCAATTTGATGGAAGTTTCTCCACCCCTTTTCCGGTGGTGGTAGTTGCCGGAGCAAACCGCAATATTGGTATCCGGGAGTGATGAAGATGGGAGGTTACTTGCAATTTAATTTTTGGACACAAAATTGCACTTTTGATCCTTCATATTTTATTTTGAACTATTTGGATATGTGGTGACTATTTTCATAAGAGTTTACAACTTAAGTGACCGTTGTTTCAACTTCTGAACTTCAATGACCATTTTGAAAATTTTATGCAAACTTCAGTGACCTTTGGTGAAATTAACCTTCCAAATAATATATGTTAATTTGCATATGGAAACAAGAAAACTATATTTTTAACAATGTTGCAATTTTGCATCTTCGGAATAAACTTTTATAGCTTTTAGATTTTCACTTTATACAATTGTTTAGGTATAGCTAACTAACTTCAAGATGAATTTAATACCGACAGGTTATAAATTTATCATTTACAGGAAATAATTAAAAGAAATTGAGAACATGGACCTATGGAGGATTTTTGTGCAAAGAATTAAGAAATAAGGAAGGTCCAATTATGACTTCCATCATTTGTGGAAAGAAATGAGGAAACCATTTATAATCCAAATGGGAAGCTTAAGCCATCACGTGATTTGTCAGTAATTTACCAAAAATAGTGCCAAAAAAGAAGTTGATTTAATTGAAGAACTAAATTACCAACGTTTCTAAAATATAAGAACCGAACAAGAACCATTTGGTTCTGACCAAGAAGTCTCAACACTGATTTGTTCCTTGGTCAAACCCGATTCGAACCGATCGGTTCTAGTCGATTCCGGTCCTATTCCACCGATTTCGGGAAATAATGCTCACTCCTAAACCCAACGATATGTGGAAATAAGAATTGAGACTTGGAGAACGCCAAAAATGTTGTCCAATCTTTTGATAAGTTATAAGGTGAATGTCACAAAGATATTGAGTCTTTAATAAATTCAAGTTTGTTCAATAAAGAATGAAAAGAAAGCGAAAACTTTCTTAGATTGATAATCTTCCAAAAATAAGTTCGTGTATATATATATATATATATATATATATATATATATATATATATAAGCTTAAAAAAAATCATAATCTACCTAGGTAACTAAATAAATCTAATATAATTAGGAAATAAATAAAAACCTAACAATAGCATCCAAAATGAGGAGGGGGGTGGGGGGGGGGGAATTAAGAATCTTGAAATTATTGAATTACTACAAATTTTCATTAGAATAATTAAATTACAGATTTGACACCCCAATTCCAATATGGTTGATTAATCTGTTTACGTAATTATCAGTGGACTCACCATGATTCTCATAATTACCCCCTTCTTCAATATGATTTATTCTGAATCATAACTTGGTTCATAAAGTTGAAGTACACCACTTTGCACCACCCAGATCAAAGGGAAATAATTTTCCAACATGAAATAGAACAAACACACGGTGTTCCTTCAATTTGTAGATACAATTTTGTTTGAAGTACAAATTTCATCAGCCATAGATGTTATAGCCATGTTTTCCATGTACAAACATTAACTTGCGAGGAAAAATTAAAAATATTTGTGAAAATTGTTAAATTCATCAAGTACAAGATATGGATCCTTTTACTCAAGAGATATCAAATCAACCTCACGGTCCTCATCCTTTCCAATAACAAGGCTCTTCCCTTCACATACCTCAATATTCTTATTCCCCCGCTCAACCACCTTCTCTACATTTTCTCTCATGCCCAACCACCTATTCTAATTTTTCATTCTCATGCTCATGCACCTCCTCTTCTATTTTTTCATTCTCCTGCTCTTACTCATGCACCTCATCTTCTATTTTTCATTCTCCTGCTCATGCACACCTCCTCTTCACTTACGGTTTGCAACTTAACCACAGTTTTACCCTTCCGTGCAATCATCTTTTTTCGAGAAATTTTAAATGATCCTTCGATTCAGATATGAATCACTCTCTCCTTTTTACCCTCTCTTGATCTTGAAGTGAGTGTTCTTGTTTTAAACCAACAAAAGTGATTGATTTGTCATCATTAATATACTTGTACATGTTCATATTCCTATCATGAACGACATTTCTCTCATGCCTCCATGATAACTCCAGCAAGATATGACAAGACTTCATAGGAACTACATCACACAATACTTCATCACTATATTCTCCAAATGTGAAACTTGTTAGAGCTCGCTTGGTCACATTTGTCTTTCCAACCATTGAGATACTAGTCAAATTAAAGATGTGCTCTCTATTAATAGTCATAATCATACTTACTACCCAAAAAACATCGAGAATGGAATGTAGATCCTCGATCACCATCCATTAGATAAAAATTTAAGTGGGTTTTTTTTCCAAGAATTTCAAGATCTCTAAGAATAAGATGATGATTTAAACATTAGTGGACGATAAGGAATTTATTTTCTTGCCCTAGGAAAAAAAAAGAGAAAAAAGAACTTACAAGAGTTTTTAAAAATTTCAAGAATCTAAAAATTTTCAAAAAAGTGGTTCTTGAAATAGAATTAAATTTCTTGACTTTTTTTTTTCTTTTTAAATGGAAAAACAAGGATACAGATGATGCATTACACAAAATATCACTTAAGTTTAAGCAAAATTCCAAATCTACCATTGAAGTTCAAAACTTACTCAAACTACTACTCAAGTTTCAATTAGTTACTCAAATTACCACTCAGTTAACAATGTAGGCAAAAATGTTAAAATTTAAATAAAAGGATTCAAAGTGTAAATTTCACTTAGGATTGAAAATTTGAAGACGGGGGCTTCTGTGCAATTATAGTTTTGAACTGAAAATTTCCCTTAATTATGGAACTTAACAAATAAAATTAAAAATATAAAAATAATATTAACAAATTTTAAAAGATAAAAAATAAAAATTGAAAAAGTCTGAAAAATTTAGAATTGAGAATTTTAAAGAATAAAATTATTAAATTTTTTGGAAAATAAAAAAATCAAACTTTCAATTATTAATAAAAATTCTAAGAAAATATTAAATACACAAATAAAAATATATTTAGTGGACTTACTAATATTGTGGCTAACCGAGCAAAATTACACTTAAATATAAAACTTAACAAATAAAATTATAAATTATAAAAATAATATTTAAAATTATAAAAAAATATATATATATGAAAAAAAATCTGAGAATTTGGAATCGAAAATTTTGAAAAATAAGAATATTAAGTTTTCTGGAAAATAAAAGTTATAAAATAATAAAATAATTCAAACTTTTAATTATTAATAAAAATTCGAAGAAAATTTTAAATACACAAATAAAAATATATAGTGAACCTGCAAATATTGTGGCTAATTAGGCCAGACCGAAAACGTCATTTGTTAATATATATAACTTAGTACTTTTTTATTTGTGTATATAATATTATCTTAGAATTTTTATTAATAATTAAAAGTTTGATTTTTTTTAATTTCCATAAAACATAATAATTTTATTTTTTTCTGAATTTTCAATTCTAAATTTCTAGATTTTTTTTTTCAAGTTCTTTTATTTTTTAACTTTTAATTTTTTTTCAATTTTTTTGAATTATTTTAATTTTATTCTAAATTTCATATTAATTGTAATTTTTAATTCAAAACTATTATTGCACAGAAGCCGCCCTCGTCTTCAAATTTTCAACCTAAATTACATTTTGAGTCCTTATCTTTAAATTTTGACATTTTTCCTACATGGTCAATTAAGTGATAATTTGATTAACTAATTGAAACTTGATTAGCTTTGAGTTAGTTTTGAACTTTAATGGTAGATTTGAAATTTGTTTAAACATTAGTGATATTTTGTGTAATTGGCTCTAAATGATTCAAGATGAGATAAATTAAACCCATGAAAGATTGATTGAATCCATTTGGAAAGCTAATCTCAGAATGTATAGAATAGAATTATGACCTGAGCCTCACGAATAAAAAACATAAGGTATGTTTAAGCTTAGACCCAATAATATGTGGAGAAAAGAAGAGTTTTATAATGCCACAAAGATTGCTATTTCAAGCATGCGAGATATGATTTGATGATATGACGTCGTATTAATGTACATGGATGTCATTGGAATGTTGTATTACTTGATTATGACGTATAATTGGTGTATGAGATATATATTGTGGCATTCATGGGTATTGATTAGGGCTGGACAAAAGAACCAGAACCAGCAGTTTAATTTTGTCCCGGTCCCAATCCCGATTTGGTTCGGTTCTTTCAAAGTTTTAAATGGCTCTAGTTCTAAAAATCAAGAACCATTTGGTTCGGTTTCGATTCTAGGTTTAGAACCGAAAGCAGAAACAAGAACCAAAATCGATAGAATTAAACACGATTTTTTATTTTTTAAAAAAAATACAAATTTACATAAAAATAAAAAATTCATCAATTTTTAATCTTAATGCATATTATCTGGTACCCATTACCCAACAACTATTGACCCATTCAACATTACAATAACTACAAGCAAAACATGTATAATAAACAAAAAAAAAAAAAACCTTAGATCTAAGTCATTTTCCTTTCATTCATTCCATTGTTCAACTTCAAGCCTTCAGTCGTTAAGTTTTCAACTTTCAGTTCTTAAAGAATCAACAAACAAGAAATCTTCACTCTTCATCTCACAATCAGTTGTTATCTTGTTTTCAAGGATTTGCTGCACTTGTGCTGCTGTTCCCTGAGTAGGTGAAGAACTTCAATAAAAAAATCGAAGAATCTTTACAAGGAGCACATACACGCGGACGAGGTAATACATTAATGTCTGAAAATGAGTGGATATTTTGATGTCAGAGATAGAGATAGCAAAAAAATTCGATCCAATCCGTCGATCCAATCCGATTTGCGATCTTGTTTGTTTGTTTTAAAAAATTGAAATCTTTGTAAAAAATCTAATTATTAAATCTTAAATATATAATCTTTCATTGAATTTGACACAAAATCTCTAATTCTCTATATATGTATTGTTTTCTTGTATGAATTGAATATTAGATTAGTTGTTTTATGAATCTTGTATTGACTTGTTTATCGTTAATGAAAATAGATAGTGAAAAAATCCTTAATTTTTAATCCGACCGGATTCAAAATATTTACTATTTGATCCGATCCGATCCAAAATTCAGCGGGGCGAATTTGGATCGTCCCGATCCACCTCATTGTCATCACTAGTTTGGGACAAAGATGACTTTTGGATTTGAATCTCAATTAAGGTCAGTGACTTTACCGTCTTACGACTCTTACTAGTCAGAATCTACTATCACTTCATCATGTAAGATAACAAGAAATGCGTGAAACCTACGAAAAAGATAATTTTGAGAAACTGATTCGAAACTCACGCGCATGATCATGCACATCGTTACCTTCTGAGTGTTTGGTCATATAGTTTTGCATTGTAGGTGTGACAATGCATGAAATGGAGGTTGATGCCAACACTCAAATGATGGGATGATTGTATGTTGGGTACCTAATCGTATTTCATGGACCTATCACCAGGGAAACCAGAAAAATATCACAACTACTTTTAAATAGTTTTATTTATAATTAAATATTTTTGTAATTTCTGAATGTCTTCTGATCTCCAATCCCAGTTCTCTGTTTTAAATTAAAGTAAAAATGAGATTTCAGATATAAACACTTATTTTTAGTAAAGTCAAATTATGCTTTAAAAATAAATTGAAAAATATTTTTTAGTACGGGTTGATATAATATTTATTTTATTCTTTTCAAAAGGAAATCTTGTGGTAAAATAAGTAAATGCATGTAAAATAGATACGAATTTGGGGTGTCGCACTTTCATAAGCTAATTGTGGACTTATCATTTTGGCATGTTTATATTAGGGTTGTACATCGAAATCGTCAAACCGCTAAACCAAATTGAAACCACAATTTTGAAACCGTTGATTCGAGTCCACACGGACCCGTCAACATTTTGGTTTCGACCCAAGCTGAACAGCTTTCAAATGGTTTGGTTTAGGTTTCACTTTTCAAAATCCGTTTCAAACCACCAAAAAAATTAATTAATTAATATTTAATGACAAAATTATAGATTTATATTACAATTTTATGTTACTATAAAAATAAAATTAACAGAATTTGGTGAAATGTATTACTAAATGGGTTTTTATAACAATTCTTCGTCATTCTAAAACATTTCTATTTATTTTTTGTAGGATTGAAGCAAGGATTGAAAACTAGAGTTTTTGATTGACGGTGAGTTTAGTGGATAATAATAACGGAAGCTTAAATTCTTAATTTTTTTTAACAAAGCAAATTGTATTTAGTTAGCAATTTTTGGATGAAAACCCTTTAGTAGTCTATTTACACAGCAATTCTACCATTGGACAAAATATTTTAGAATTGTGTTGGAAGTTGTTATGGTCCGTGTATATTTTGGAAGAAGTGGATTTATTTTGTAATGTTGTGATAACTGATCTGTGCCTTTGTATTTACCTTATGCTACCAGAAAAGAACTCCACTTGCACAGACAAAGACCTAAAAAGGGAAATGAGTTAATATGTTTTAATTTCGCTAGTCTTATAACATCTATTCGTAATGTCATTGGGTTATTTACAATTAATTTTGATGTCTTAATTCACAATTATAATTCAATATTTATTTCAGCTCTGTCTAAATATATTAGTTTAACTTTGTGTGCAAACCGTGGTTTGAACTTGCATCAAATCGCAAAAAATGGTTTGATTTTGTTTGGTTTAGAAAATTAAATGGTTTGATTTGTATTGAAAGAACGTCAAATAGTTTTAAATGGTTTGGTTTTAAAATTTATCAAAAATCACCTAAACCAAACCGTTTATACCCTAGTTTATATACAAAATATTACGACATGTGAAACAATATTATCACTTAGATTGTTCTCATCGAAAATTATAGAAAATAATTGAAGGTATTTAATTTTGCTAAATAATTGACAATACAATGTACTATTATTATTTCAATCAAATGCATAAAATCATTTAATGATTTTGGAATGTGAGATCATTGGCATATATCACTTTACTCATAATAATATAACTTAAGCAAATAATATATGTCCTCCGTGCATAATTTCCAATCACACATGTAACCATTTATTGTATCTGATGAGTGGATCCACAAAATCCACCCTTAAATATTCCAGAATCGGGAATATCAAGAACTGAGTTCCATATTTAGCTAGTGAGATAATTAGTTCTCATTTTTTAACTGAGATGATTCAACCTATCATGCCAATTATTAAATACAAAAGTTATCGAATTTCTTGTTCAATGCAATGTTTGTTTTCAATTGTACTAATACTAGAACAATGTACCACTTAAGAAACACTATTAGAAATTTTGTAGGTTTCTTTTTAATTAATATTGTTTGAATAATTGAAACTTATAAAGTTATGCTTTTTGGTCGCAATAACACAATATTTTATAGGATATTGGTACATAAAAATTTGTATTTTTTGGTGACACAATACAATAAATTTCAATAATACTAACAAATTTTATACCTTTTCAAGAAAAATAAGTCAATATTCTTCTAAAATATTGAAAGTTATAATTCATGTTCGTCATGAACGAGCAACAATATTCTTCTAGATTATTAACGAGTATGAATTTTTCTGAATTGTTTAACTCGTGTTTTTGAGGAATACAACTAGATATATACTTTTTAAGTGTAATAGATACAATATTCTTCTGAAATATTGATCAAATACAACTTCATACTTCTTAGTGATGGCAATGAGATGGGATCGGGTTGGGTACCCCTGTCCTGTGCCTCGCCTGCGAAAAAGAATTAATCCTAAACCTAGAAGTGGCAAAAGGGCTCATCGGCTCATTGGTTCGTCAAAACATGAGTCGAGGGCGGCTCGGCTCACCGAAATGGGGAGCCGATGTACGAGCCAAACATCCTCATCAAACCATGAGCCAAGCTCGTGATTCGACGAGCTGCTCGTTGGAACGAGCACGAGCCAGGCACGTGGCTCGTTCCAACGAGCCTAACAAGCCAGGCTCGTCGGCTCGTTTAATTTAAAAAATAAAAATAAAAAATTTGAATCGGACCGTTGACGACGTCCAACGGTCATTTAATATATTTTTTTTTCGTTTTTTCCCCTATAAATACCCTTAAAACCAACTTCATTTTCACTTCATCTCTCAACACAACTCTCCTATACTATTACTATACATACTCTCAAATTCTCAATCCACCTCTACTACTACAAGTCTACAATTTCATTTCAATCTCTATTCTCTAATTCTATTTCTATTTTCTAACCACTTATTATTTATACAATACACATATTTCATTTTCAATTTTATTAACACTTCAAGTCTTCAGCTACACTACAAATTGCCAAATACTACAATTACACACCACGCCACACTCCACTCCATACATTTCAATTTTTATTTCAGATTTTCAACTACAAAAAAATGGATCCCAGCAGCTGAAGATTTGTTAATGAATTGTTCGATGGTCCACCTGGATTTGGGGAGACTCAACACCACAATCTCAAGCTCTATCTCACTTCAACGATGAATTCGTCGATCACAACTATGTTCCAGTTCCCGAAAATCTTGAAGAAGTTGCACTTATTCAACGAATAGATTTAGATGATATTGAAGAAGATGTAGATGTTGAAGTCTTAGAAAATGATCCCAATCTTCCTGACGCAAAAGGGAAGCGAAAAGTTGCAAAACGTACAAAGAAAGTTGCAAAGTGTTGGGATCACTTCAAATTGATCTCAATTGGGAAAAAAACTGAATCATCACCGGAAGAGTTCAAAGCAATGTGCAAATACTGTGCACAAAAATTGGCAATGCAAAAAGGTATTAGTACTACACACCTCAATCGTCACTATAGAGTGTGTGTTACCAAACACGGGTTTGTTGAATCAAATCAATGTCAATTACGATTTGGTTCATCCGCTAGTGGTTTTGCTGTTGGATCTACTACACTTTCAAATTGGATGTATTACGAACAAGAGAATCGAATTGGCATGGTTCAGTTCGTTGCGGGGGCGGAGTTGCAACTAAGCATAGTGGACAACGAACATTTTGTTACGTATATCAAACAGTATCTTCAACCCAGCTATGCTGGTATTAATCGAAACACTCTGCATGCTGATACTATAGCTTATTTTACTAAAACTAAGAACCAATTAATACTCGATTTAAATAAATATGGTGGTGTTATTTCTTTTACTTTCGATCTTTGGGAAGGAATTAACAAAAAAGTTATATAGCTGTAACTACACACTACATCGATCCACTTTGAGTTATGCATAAAAAAATTATCGCTTTTAAAATTATAGAATTTCCTCATAGCTCATCCAACATATTTAATGTTATACTAAAAATTGTTAGAGAATATGGTTTTGAAAGTAAAATTCGATCATTTACTTTCGATAATACTAGCGTAAATAAGGTTGTAGTGGATAAGTTATTTAAAATTCTTAATCCGGACTTTGGTGATTTTTTATTTCATGTTAAATGTTGTTGTCATATTTTAAATCTAATTGTTCAAGATGGAATGAAGCATATTTAAATGGATAAAATAAGAGATGCATTAGTGTACATAACTATATCACCGAGTAGAACAATACTTTGAAGAGATGTGTTTACAATACAATTTAGATCCTAAGAAATTTATTACCGATGTAGGTCATATGTGGAATTCTACATATTTATTACTTAAATCATGTGAAGGTTATGAAAACATAATAACCGAATATTATAATAGTAGAACAATTAGGAATGACGATGATCCTCTATTAATAGAATATGATTAGGAAGCTGCTTTCAAAGTCAAAAAAATTTTGACAAGTTTCTACGATTCAACCAACATATTATCTGGGATATATTACCCAATTAGTTCAAGAGTTCTTGAACGTCTCTATGTTATTGCAAGAACTTTTTATAGATATAGACATGACACATTTTTTCAAGATATGATAATTGATATGGAAATAAAATTTAGAAAATATTGGGAAGATTTACCTATGTTATGCCCTTTAGCATGCATAATGGACCCGTATTACAACTTAAAGGGTACGAAACTTCTTGTTACTAAAATCAATAGCTCGTTGATTTTGGATAAACCTATCACTTATAATAATTTAGAAAGCACGTTAGGAAGCATGTATTCCGTATATGCAGCACGATTAAGAACTAATGTTAGTCATACACAAACTGCACCATCACATGACACTACACTTGAAGTCGATGAAGCAGAATTATTAAATTTAATAGATGAAATGAGTCGAACACAAGGAACTTCTTCTTACACCATGTCTTCTAGTTGTAACGAATCAGGTTCAAATCCAATTGTAATAACTGAAGAATTACAATTTTATTTTCAACAAGATTTACTTAGAAATGTGGAGCGTGCTAATTCTTTAGAGCTTGATTTACTAGAATATTGGCGAACAAAAGAACAGAGATATCTAATTGTTTCGGCCATAGCAAAAGATTTACTAACACCTCCGATTAGCACTGTAGCTTCGGAGTCTGCTTTTAGTGCAGGTAAAAGAGTTTTGTCAGAAGTCAGGAGCTGACTCAAAGAAGATATTTTGGAAGCATTAATGTGTGTCAAATATTGGAAAGAAGCTCATTTTCGCATACAAAATAAGTATGCCAAAATTGCATGTAGTCAGGTAAATGATATGTAACTGTAAACTTTTAATTCCTTCCTTTAAAATATAATTTCCATTTCAAAAAAAAAAAAAAAATTGTACACGCAACAAGTTGTTTGTGTACAATTTTAACTGCGCCTCTACAAAACTCAAATATTCAATTAAGTTAGTAGCCGGTCCCAAGCTCGGATAAAAAGGATGAGGGTTTTAATTTTAAAACTTGTAAATCTTAATTTATTTACTCAATTTTATTTTGTCTTTCCAAATATTAATTCTTGATATGTTTACTAACATTTATTACTTATAGTCTTATTATACAGTATACTTACTAAGTATTAATTATTTGTTATAAATTTACACAACTAATTAAAAGTTTATATACAATATATAATTAATATTCAACTTATTTAATTATTTTATGTTAACTTTAAAAATAAAAAAATAATAATAAAAAAAGAGCCATGAGCCGAGTCGGCTCGGCTCGGACCACCCCACCCCACCCCACCCATGTAGGTCGAGCTCGTGGCTCGGCTCGTCCAAATGACGAGCCGAGCATGGCGAGCCGGGGGCCGAGCCGAGCTGTCATCCCTACCTAAACTTCCTCGTGCTCCACGAATTTTGATGAGCATTGTTTTTGGGTTTGGGGCGGGTCCACTCTGTCGCGTCATTTACTTTTTCTTTTTTTTATCTATATATATTTTTAATAGTAATTCGGGGAGAGTAGGATATCCATCGAGTTCGAGACAAGTCAGATTTTTGCCATCTCTATACTTCCTCTAGAGTAACGACATAATAATTAATGATTCTAATAAATTTAAACAACTTTAAGTATACTAAAAAAAATATGAAGAGTTTTTTTCTCCAAAAATTCACTATCTTCCAACTAATTCTACATTCGATATTGTTCGTATAGAGAGTTTCCCACAAATGAATAGTTGAATATTGATCTTAACTGTTGGATAGGAAGAACAATGAGTTATGAACGTCACGTCCAAATTTTATGACGATCAAACCATGGTTTGCTGAGATATCAATGTTTGATCACAACTGTTGGATATTTATTACTATCCTTTACTTTACATATGCTCATTGAAAATAAAGAATAAAAGAATTTTATAATTCCAACATATTTCAATCTTAAAAGTATTTATCAACATTTAGAATTTCATAATAGAACAATAATGTTTTTTTAGTAAATCTATATTATCTGGCAGTGTGAATGCAAAGTGATTAGTGTGAATGTAAAATGGATATATGTCAAATGTGAATGCATTTATTGCCCCACACACACACACACACACATACTAAGCACGTTAAATATTGTCTGTATGAAGTAATTTTTAAAAATTATGTCAAGCAAAAATTTCGAGTTTTTCTTAAGAAAAATTGCAAAAAAAAAAAGAAGAAGAAGAAGCAAGACGAATAGAATTAACAAAATCGAATAATTTTTAACATTTAAACAAAGTTTCTAAGACCATATTTTACTCTCTCAATCAAAATCTTGACTAGACTCACTTATTTGATGAAAGCAAATATGAGCTTCAATTTGAGAACAACGTCAATAATATTTGGGAATAAATTATAAGTTTTATTTATATAATATTTGAAATATTATAAAAAGATCAAAAAAATGTAAATGCGAATTTAATACCAAGTATTTTTCCTTTATAATAAAGTTTGGGACTTGTGAAAATTTAACAATGCATAAATTTGATAATTTCGATGAGATCTCATTTTTAATCTCTTCAATCTTGTTATTTATCGTGAAGTTGATTTCAAGTTCAGCATGCACATTTGAAAATGTATAATTATTAATGATCTAATTTTTTCATGACAAAGTCGATATATTTTTCCTTTCTGAAGCGTGGGAATAAAATTTTCAATTGTGACCTAAAATAGATTATCAGGAATCTGGTACCCTATAAGTATTAAAAAGATAACATATTTGTTTAACATAAAAAAACTTATTAAAATAAAGATATACAAATATAATGAGAAATATCACATATTAATTAATAAAAATTTAAAATAAGTTTTGAAATTTCCATATGTAATTTTTCAAAGGAATACATACAGATATTAGAAATTTTTATACTTCAATCTTCGTCATATACGATCAGATTTCATAGAGACATGATTTATACTTTAATTTGTGGACAAAACCATTCAATTTATTAAAAAATCAAATTTGAGAGAGATGATATCTCAAAAAAGTTAAGCAAAATATGAGATTAGATTTTTAACCCCTTTTGAATCTATAATGGGCTATATTGGGTTATAGTATATGTTGTATTGAATTCATTTTAGTGTAAAAACATACAAGAATATTAAGGATTCTTGGAATTATAAACGTGTTAATGAAAATTAGTAATTGAGAGTAATGAAAATTAGCAATTGAGAGTTATATATAACTATGTAAATGTATTAGATTGAATGAATGTTATAATGCATGTAATTTTGTTTATAGAATAAGAGTCGTATACATTTTTGTTGAATTAATGACATTGTTGACAAATAAAAAATAATAGAATATTAATAATATAATTTTAAAAATGTATTATTCATATTTCTCACAATTAATAATGAAAATATATTAATATTTAATTAAGAGGTGAATTGATCAATTTCATGAAAAGAATTATAACCGGACTTTTTTTATTATTTCCTTTATGATAATGTATTAATATAATTGTGTATGTGTTTCCAGATAATAAATAATAATTTGAAATAATTCAACAAAAAATAAAAATTGAAAGTTTTAGGCTTTATTTGAAAGACTTTTAGTAAGAAAGTAAAGAGTTTAGATTGTTAGTGTTTTGAAATTAATGATATTGTTGATCAAATGAAAGAAAAAATAATATTAAAATAATTATTCATTAATTAACATTAAGGGTAAATATGAAATTATAAAAAAGTTGTGATGGTAGAAACGTCCAAAAAAGTTTCTCCATTTAAGCCTCTTTTAGAAGTGGCATATATATATATATATATATATATATATATATATATATATATATATATATATATATATAATGGTTGATATTTTTTAATCAATTTTAATTTTATTATTAACACTAATACTGAATGAGTTCAATTAATATTTTTAGTTAGCAGTATTAAAATTATTATTTTTTATTTATTTGTTGTTCTTCAATATAAAAATCGATATTAATTATTAATGGTCAAATCATTTGTTATCTTTAATATTAAAAATCATATTTTTAGAAATATATATGTGGTTGAAAAAATGAGCTTCTTATATATAATTTATAGAAAAAATTGTTGAACGAAGGTTAATATTGAATAATTAATGTTTTGATTATAACTTTGATTATAAAAATTGTTTTTTTTTTTAGTAACATAATACTTTGACTAGTGTGTGAAAAATAAAAAGTCACGTTGTATTGAAAATTATTGAATAAGTTTTGAATATTTTGATAATTCGTATCAATAATCTTTTTATTGTTTAAAATTCTGTCATTGATGGTGATTTCACTTTGAAGACTAATTTATGTGGAATTTAACTATTTGATCTTGATTTTTTGAGAATCGTTTTTGTGAAAATGTGATTTTTTAGAATGTATAGTTAAAAAGTAATATGAGAATTGTAAAAAATAAATTTTTAAAGAATGTGAGATTGAGAATGAATGTTCAGAAAAATTGATTCTTGAAAAATCAATTCCATATGGGTAAATGATAAAGTATTATATCTCGTGGGTTAAACAACCGTGCTCCTTTTATGAATCGATATGCATAGATGATTTCTTAGTATATACAGTTAAATGTATTTGTAATAAACATTATAAAGACGTTTTTTAAAACAATATTTAGCCCTTATTAGAGACTCATTATAAAGACCTTTTTGGGGGAAATTATTTTGGAATAATTATTATATATGGTTAAAATTAAAGAATTTTTTTTACTTTACGTGTAATATTATTTTATTCTAAAATGTGTGGTTGAAAATAAGAGAGAGAAAATTTTGTTAGAATTTTAATAGGAATCAAACACGTGCTTAATAATGAAAGGTCTTAGGCATACTGTACAAACAATTTTGTGGAAGTACATAGCAGTTTTATCTAGTTTTGCACCTTCTTGATAATGTACTACCAAGGTAAACCTCCTTTGAGGCTAACTCACCATGTAGCAGATGCTAGAACTTTGACATTAACATTTATTCAAACTTGCACGTTTTGTTTTTTTTTTTTTTTTTTTTTTGATCGGATAAAGGTGTAGCCCACACCCTGAGGGCCCGAACCGACCACGCCCAAGGCCATTGGTTCGGGAAGGTAAATCCAGGTTATGCCTCCAAGGAGCCAGGGTGGAAGGGCTTATGGTAAGCATGAGAAACGCTCAATAACTCCCGCTTGCCACAAGGCCAATTCCACCTTGCGGGGAATCGAACCAAGCACACAGCTGCGCTGAGCACTTACCACCCATCCCCTTTGCCACTTGGAGATGTGCCCTGGGGGCAACTTGCACGTTTTGTATTGAGTTGCTAAAGTGTGTCCATGCACATGCTTGTCTGCAAAGAATTTCAATAGGACAGTTACAGCACAACAGGTCTAACTACTTTGTTGGGTTTGTCAATCATGAATGTATATTCAATAATGCTACTCTACTCCAGTTCGATGACCGAATTTTTTCCCGAAATATTGTGGACTGTTGATTTCGATGTTGATGTGATGAGTAAATAATCAGATCGTTGACAAATGTGAAGGTGTAAAACCTTTTATTCCTGTAGCACGATTGATGTATATTAGCATGAATATGACTTACAAAGGTTAATTTGTCAAGGGACTATCCCTAATATAAGAAATCTTTACAGGAACTCTTAATATTATGGTTAGTCTTTAGATGGGTTGAATGATATGTGTATTGAGTCCGAAAGAAAATAATATTACAAATGACATGAAACGAACCGCGGAATTAAACGTCGAAAAGTTTTGAACTCAGGTTGTGGATGGACGTTGGAATCTTGACCCAAACTTTACAATGCGAGGATCGATGATGCGGAAGAAAGAACCAAGATTTGCGAAACGCTATAAGGACTCGTCCAATTTCCTTGATAAGTTTCTGATTTTTTGAATGCCACAAAGATTTTCAATCTTTGATAAGTTCGGGTTGAATGCCACAAGATGATTAATCTTGATAAGTGCTTAAAAAATTAAAAGGATTCCACCTTTTAAAACTCAAAACTGTTTATTATCAATCAAAGTCTCCCTATTACATTGAATAAAATAGCATATAAATAAGTAAAACGGAATTTAACAAAATCTAGCAGCTATAGAGACCCAAAATAAACCTTAAAACAAATAAAAATGGAAAAATAACCTAAAAATATAAAACCTTAACTCCCAACAGTGGAGCACGATCAGAAAATATGTAACGGCCGTAAGCGTGTTTTAATAAATGGCCGTAAATGTGACACTAAATTATGTTACGACCGTAAGTATGATAGTTTACAACCATAAGTGTTCAGCTGTATAATTTTGCGATCATTTGAGTAGTTTGATCCGATTTGAATCTCAATTCGAGCCAAGAATGAAACTTACTCGTTTTTCCATGTAAAATGTTGTCACATCGCCCATGTCTTGATTTCTCATTTAAGCTCCTATCCCGGATCACATGAACGAAATATCTACGTAAGAATTATATCAAAGAAGTATTAGACAAGACTCACATGTGATGTCTATTTAACAACAATATCACTACTTTCCAAAAAAAAAAAAAAAAATATCACTAAAGTTCATTGACAAATTTGACATCTCTTATTTTGAACCATTATAAAATCAGCTAGACAAATTTGACATCTCTTATTTTGAACCATTATAAAATCAGCTATTAGTATAGGCTCTGTTCGGTATCAGTGTAACAATTATAAATTGGTTTATTTATGTTTTAAGGTAAAATATGTGGTTGAAAAGTAGAGAAAGAAAATATGTGTGGTTAAAATTTGATTTAAGAAATTGTGTTTATAAACTAATCTATAAACTGTAATGATTATGATAAAGAAAGGATGCCAAGATAAAATATTTTCTGATTTCGCCCCTTTGGTACTTATTATTTCAAACCTCAATTTAAAAAATAAAATAAAAAATCATTTTCAACCACAAATTTTACAATAAAATAATCTACACACTTAAACTAAAAAAGATACCCTAATTTTTAATAACACATTTTCCAAAATTTACTATTACAAACCACGTTATTATTAAATAATGGGCTTATATACAAATTTTTCTTGCATTTTCATGCAGATACTGAGAAAGAGACCTACCATAACTGTTCATGACTATTCTATTTACAAATGTTTATCTGACATAGCTTTTTTTTTTTCTTTAAATGACAATTCAAGTTCTGTACCATCTGCCTTGCTGAAAATTTTAATTTATGAGGAGAGTTTCATTATACTTTATAAATATTTTCTTCAAGAAGTAATTGCAATGTATTGTACAATAAAAATGTAAAATTTTTGAGAAAGTTAACAAGCAAAAATAAGAAATAACAATAAACTTAGAAAATGGAAAATAAATTCGCATTAAGAAATCCCAACACCAAAGTATACAATACTTTGGAATGAGAACACCCACATGAAAATTGTATAAAATATAACAACTTCTTTATAAAGGATAATTTATGGATCACTTGAGAAGTCGAAGCAGTAATAAATTATAATCTTTGTTTTCCTACATCTATATAGTCTATATTCATTTGAGAGTATTTGACTTCCTTGAATTTCTCACCTCTTTCTTCTTTATGTTAGAAATCTAATGCGGAAATTGTGTTATTAATAACCCAATACAATCAACCCATTATATAGGGGAATAGTCCTAACTCTAAAATGTAAAAATAAAATAAAAATATATAGTTTCTAATCTATAATATCAATTTGAATATTAATAGATTTAATGTAGGAAACTAAATATTGCAGAAATATATTTATTTTTATTCCAAACTTAGCACTCCTCGTCAATTTGGAGCGTGAATGTCAATAATGCCCAACTTGAGAATAAGTATGCAGAAGCCATGTGGAGTTGACACACAAATTGCTCGTATTGTCTTCCAATTTTAATAATCTTCTTGGATTGATGTCATAATAAAGGATTAATGGATACATAAATCAACAACCCGTAATCATCGAAACACTTAACACCAAAATATAAAGCCAGTGTAAAGAGATGTAAATCTAGTAGATATGAGAATCACCTGATCATCAAGGTCAATTTGGTAGAAAAACTAGATTAACAAATAGAAAGCTGAAAAAAACTCCAAGAAATAGGTGACAACTCAAGATTTAAGAGTTGAAATATGTGGCCAAATTAGTGTTGAAATATATAGGTAGTATTGATAGGTTTTGAAGTTTCTAAAATTGATGTAGAGATGGCAAAAAAACCCGACCAACCTGAACCCAAATCCGATGGGAATCCGACCCGAATGGGGTGAAAAAATCAGCCCCACGGGTTGGTGGGGAGGGCAGGGTGGGTTTTGGTTGCCCGAATCTGCCCCACCCCGAAACCCGTGGGGCGGGACACGAGTAGGGGGTATCCGACCCAAACCCACCCCGTTGTCATCATTAAATTGAGGGTTAATGAAATTTTAGGGTTCGTAAATTTTGAATCCCCAATTTTGAAACCATAATTTTGAATGATTTAGAAGTTAAGGTTTTATGATGAAGGCTGAAATTTCAAGAATAAGAAAATAAAACCTTTGGATATTTACTACCTACATGCGTGACCTATTGACGTCTGAAGGCGTTGAAACAGGTTTCCAAAAGTGAAGGATGAGGACTACATTATTGTGGTTATCATTTGTGGCAAAGCTCAAAAAGGAGTAAGAGTCTACTAGGTAGTGCCAATGGAAAAATCTCGTTCCCTCCAATCTCCCAACTGAAGGTGGGCCGTAAATTCTAGATATGCAGTCCCGTAGAAGAAACTGTAGCTGCAAAAAAGAAAAATAAAATGACCACAACATATAAGGTTTGGGAGCTGCTATTTTTTTATAGATTAAAAAAAGAATATATTGGCCGAAAAATAACAATATGATTGGACGAGTGGCAAAAGTCACTTGCCGAAAGCAGAATCAATTGCAAATCTAAGCTAAGATGGAAACCCGCTTTGCTACCATGTTAGATGTTAGAAATCTAATACGAAATTATTATTAAATAATTGTGTTATTAATAACTCAATGTAATCAACCTATTACATAGGGGAATAATCCTAACTTTAGAAGGTAAAAATAAAATCAAAATATATAATTTTCAAATTTATATATCAATTTGAATATTAATAGATTTAATGTACAAAACTAAATAATGCAAAAATATATTTATTTTCATTCCATATTTAACACTTTCTTGATAATCTGCTGCAATAGGTTACTTGCTTCGGATATGAATGGTATAATAGATGTATGGGATAGAAAAGTTAGCAATCTTCCATGTTTTGAATGATGTCTGATTCCTATAGCACCCTTAACAACATCAAATTAAATGGGGATAATGAGGTCATTTATAATTAAAAAAAAATAAAAAATTGATACCGTAGAATATAAAATAAGAACTATACTCAAAAAAGAAAATAGAGGTGATTCTATAGATTCAAACCTTGGATTTGCTGTAACACCCCAAGTTCAAAGATCTTAAACATGGGCGTATTAATTTCCTTTAACTTAAATGCGGAAACAAATCATTTAAAATCTCAACATTTTCATTTTCTATTATAAAATTTTACAGAAATTTCGGAAGAGTCTCATCTATAACTTGGACATAACCAACCTGTAGATGGACATCATACCTACAATACATATACAATTTTCAACCCATTCAAATTCTACATTCAACATCCAACCAAATTCCAAAATTTAACTTCAACATTAATACCCAAACTCCTCAACAATAATACCTTGAAGTATCACATTTATAAACTCATGAAACGTGATATAAACTAATCAACAGAATTTATCAAATAAAAATTTATCACCAATGAATTAATTTATGAAAAACCCTTCATTTATTCTTAGAAGAAATAAAATTTGGAGTATTGTCTGAGTCAACCGCCAAATGCTCTCATCGGATCATCTAACTTTCATCACCTGAAATGTTGGGGAAGGATTAGGGTGAGCTAAAGCTCAGTAAGTAAACTTTATGCATGAAATGCATGCTTATGACATGAATGCTTTAAAAATTCCATATATGTATCCCAATTTACTTTACTTTCCAGAACTTTCAAACATTTCAAACTTTCACTTCATTTCAAAACTTTCACTTCATTTCCATCGTGAGCTCACTTGGTGTATCTTCTAGTCAATCAGATAACAGTGGGTAATTTCTTATTTGGAACCAGATTAACATTCACATTTCCACCGAAAAGCGGTTTAACATTCACTTTCCCACCGCAAAGCGGTTTAACATTCACTTTCCTATCGCAAAGCGGTTTAACAGTCCACCGTAAAACGGTTGAACATTCTATCGCAAAGCGACTTAATTCGGGTACGCCGGTCCCCCGCGCCCCATTTCCCACTCGCATCTTTCATGAACTAGAAGTACACCCATTATTTCTTAAAAACTTGAGATATATAACTTTTGAATAAACTTGCACCTTGACACATTTCTTTCATTTAAAAACATTTGACTTCCCAATTTCGATGTCTATGCATGCTTGATGATGCAATGACATGATAATGTGCATGCTTGAACATTCTTCTTCATAACATATACTTTCATAAAGTAAATGAAATTCATCAAAGCAGGTAAGTTGCGAGACAGTCATTTACACATTTCACATTTACATTCAACTTCTATAAAAATAGGGGGAAGTTTACTTACTTGCAGTCCTTAGTAATTTACCGTTTCTGAATTTGCAAGTGAAAAAGTCTCGGATGCCCGTGACGTCAATGTACCAAAATTCCTAATTATTCACATTCATCAATAAATATGACTCTCAGTTCACAAACACATTCGTTATTCATTTTAATACTAATCAAACATTGATCAAGATTAAAACTTTAATTTAACCAAAACGTGACTTTACATAATAACCAAAACACATAAAACCATAATCGAAAATAAGAGATAAGTTTCAATCCACGTTAGAGAGTTTCTCATCTTTTAAATTCAAACTCAAATTAAAATATTTAACTTAACTCAAACTTTACAAAATATCAATTTACCATTTTAATCATTATAAAATCTGAATTTCTCAAAAATATTTCAATTAAATTTTAAAATTAACCACAAATAACCAAATTCTTAAATCTGAAATTAATAAATTTTGAATTTGAACTCTACACTAAAAATTCAATTAAAGTAACTAAAACTCTTAAAAATCTCACTTATGGAAATTGATCATTATAATCCAAATTAAATCTTAAATATTAATTAATCAAACTAGTACCCAATTTCTGGAAATCTTGAAAATTACTTGTATACACACATATACAATCAATTAATTTACCCATTTTTGTCAATTATTCACGTCATTTATCCATCTTATCCAAACTTTAAGAAAAAACTCGTTTATATTACTTTCCCCAAAATTTGATATTTGTAGAATTACTCGAAGATTAACCAAAATTTCAATTAGCCTAATTATGAATTTCATGATTCTTTACGCACAAAAGTCAATATATACATACATATATACACATTACCCATTGAAATTAGCATAAGAAAATCTGAGAAATAACTCCCATCAATTTTAACAACACAGAAAATCTGAAATTAACCTTTAAAATCTGAATTTTATATAGGAGGTACATACATAAACGTCATTTTCATAAAAATCTATATATATACATGTGTATATCGAAATATGTATGTGTGTGCGCGTGAAAGTGGGTGAACCCGTGTGGGTGCAGTTTCGTGTGTGTGCGTGAGAGGGGAAGGGGAAGGGGAAGGGAGGGGCGGCCTTACCGTGATGGGGGTGGTGGTGGTGGGAGAAGGAGCCGTGAGTGAGACGGAGGCGAGAGGGAGACCGAGATAGCGAAAGAGTGAGAGGGGGCGTGAGATAGAGAGAGATGAGAGTGAGAATTTAGGTTAGGTTTAAATGTTTAAGATTTGGAAATTTGCAATTTAGTCCCTCAACTCTCATAAATTGGTAATTTAAGTCCACGACCCTCAAATAAAATTTCGAAACTGTCACCAAACTTTTTCCACCTTCAATTTATGAAATCTAAGTCGCTCACCACCTAATACCAGTAGAAATCAACAAGTTTAACAAATAAAACAAACAATTAGACATAGAATTGTACATAAACAATTTATCAACATTTTAATTGGCACATTGATCGTGACGGCGTCCAAGTCCTTCTACTGCAAATTAAGTCAAATATGAAAAATATTAATAATCAGTTACATAATTTATAATGATATCAATATAAAATTATGTGAAATTCAAGAATGCGCGTAACACGAAAAAGTGGTATTACATTTGCATATTCCCACGACAACAAATACTAATTGCACAATTCCGTATAAAATAGTGATAATTATTTTTGGAGGTAGCAAATAGGGACTGGTACATATGTGGGATCTGTAGGGTGGAAGATTGTCTAATTCTTTCCAAAATCATAAACAGTTCTGTATATACTTTGTATAGGAAATTTGTTTCCAAATAAGTTGTTCAAATACTTGTTAAGATCATAGATAAAAGTATAGAACAAATTCAATGTGAAGAGACATTGAAAATAACGAAAATGTAAGAAACTTGGCAAACTTTTAGGTATTGGGCTCGTAACGCTATAACATGTTGCGATCGCAAACCAAAATGTTACGATCCATCTAGGAGTGTCAAAAAAGCTCGCCGACTCGGATAACTCAGGCTTAGCCTGTAAAAGGCTTCAAACTCGTCTCGTGGCTCGAAGAATGGAGCCTAGGCTTAAGTTGAGCCCCAAAAATTGAACAGGGCTCAAGCCTAGTCCGCCCCGACGGGCCAGTTTGGCCGGTGTTTGATAAGGTAGGCAAAGCTACCTGCTTTTTGTCCCATCAACAGTCTGTTGAGGGCTGCCTACAATTTTACAGCAGGCAGCTAGCCTGCAACGTGACATCCCTAGTTGGGTGTTGCAGTAAGACGTAAGGGAAGGGTTATAAATTTTATTTAATATACAATTAGTATAAAATTTACGAAATCTACATTTAAGTTTGGGTTGCATATAAATTTATATTTGATATTCGTACTATATTTATTGTGTATTATTTTTTTCAACAGTTGGTTTAAAGTGAAGAACTCATTTTCAAATGTAGACCATTGTTGAAATCCAACACTTTTGGGGGGAGGGGGGGCGGGTTGAAAAAATCGAGTCAGCCTGGCTCGAAGAAGCTTGAGACGAAAGCTCGAGCCGAGCCTAAAAAATTGGGCGAGCTTTGGCTCGACTTTGCTCGGGCCAAAAAAAAGCACGACCCCTAAAACCTCTAGTCAAGCTCGAGCATTGATCTTTGGCTCATGAGATGGCTCATTGACATCCCTAGATCCATCCCAAATTACTCTACTAGATCCAAAACATGATGTGTACAAATGGCAAGTGTCAGCTAGATGTTGGACTCACCACCAAAGCAAACTTGATAATTTCAAAATTTTGATAATTACTTTTAAAATTGGAACACACTAGAATGATAAAATCCTTTATTCTAAATGAACATACATAAAGCATAAGGAATATATAAAATCTGATATCATGGAAAATTAGAATAAACTATCATTTCATCATACCATAATTTGAAATATTTATTTTATAAACTGAATTTTTTCATATGAAATCAGATAATCTGTAATAATATTGAAAATCACACCACAATGTACCTAATTAACAGCCTTACTCATGTACAGAGTAATCTCATGTACAAGGCAAAGTCAATAAAATCTGATAAGCTGAAAATGTGTCATATGCGCATAGACTGCCCCAAAGGCTAAAGTACCGAGGCACATGACCTAAAGCTTATATGTGCACAAGAGTGGGCCCCAAAGACCTCTGATAATATGGTCATACACTATGGAAACAAATTCACATCATCGCAGAGCGGGTAAAATCACTATACCTAATCATACATTGTGGAAAAGAATGCACATCAGTGCAGACTTCAGACTAGGTAAAATAACATTGGTACTTTTTGCGATTTTCAAAATAATTTAAATACACTAGAATATCCAATATTGATATATAATGTCAATGAAATTATTTAACTGGATTGGTTCTAGCTTTAAAAAGATCTGCTTATTAATAAAACTTCACTTTATTCTAAAAATGATGTTGTAAACTCAATAATTAAAAACAATCTAGTTCTGCAATTTATATAATCATGTATATTAATAAATAAATATTTCATAAATGTTTTAAAATTAAGATAAATTAAACAAGTTCTTATCACTATCACTAATCATCACTATCACTAAAATATAAAAGTATAGATGTGGAGGAAACTTTTAATAGACAATAATATCCTTATATTTATTTTGCTTTTGTCTTTAATACCCATAAATCATAATTAAAATGGGAATCCATATAAATAAATTTCGAGTGACTTATCAAATGACTTTGATTTAATTAAACAATAAATTAAACATCTAGCATGAAATCCTTCAATGATATAACTTATAAAATATGTTTATTGATAAAAAAAAATTCAATATTCTACCACATTGTAATTCAATAAATATGTTTATAAAGTTTTTTCAAATTTAATCATTACGACATTAAATCAACTAAAATTTGTACGATTAATCATATTTAAAAGTGTAAGAAAAAATTATAACTTTTCTAATGATAAATTGGCATTGAAAGTTTATTTTTAGTTTATCTAACTTTATTTTATTTTATTGACTCAATAACTCATTTAAATATAGATGTATAATTTTTATCCAATAAGATATTAAAGAAATAATATAGACTGGACTAAAATAATCAACATGATCAATAATTAGTTTCAATCTTCTATCAAATTCTAATTCAATACATAAGTTTATACGGTTCTTCAAATTGTATCATTACGACGCTAAATCAATTAAAATTTGTATGATTCGTCATATTTAATACTTAAGAACGAACTATGACTTTTCTAATAATAAATTGACATTGAAAGTTTATATAATTTCACTTTTATGTTATTGCCTCAATAACTCATTTAGACATAGACATATGATTTTTATCCAATATAAGATTTTGATAATTGGTAAAATATGTGTTGAATTTAACCAATAAGTTTTTAAATAATCAAAATAAAAGATAAAGTGAGTTAACTGGGAAAACTGAAAAATGTAGAGTATAAATTTACTCAAAAATTAATAAATATTAATAAATAAATGAGTAAATGTGTATTTTTCATATAAATAATTATTTTACTATTAAAGTTAAAATTACTAAAATTACTTTATTTGACACAAATGTGAGAGTTAAAACAAATTCTACCAACACGATTACAGGGTCGATCCTGATATTTTGGATGCCCTGTGCGATAATTTGAAATGACGGCTTATAAAAAAAATTTGTACCCTATATTTAATTTTTTCTTTATTTAATCCTATAATAAAAATAAATAAAATTTGATGCCTCTATAACGTTGAGACCCTGTGCAGTCGCACATCTCGCACACCCTTAGGGGCGCATCTACGATTTAGTAATACTATCACTAATCTGCCTTAATATTATCTATCTTAATTATTCTCATTTTAAGATAGAAAATACAAAATATAAATTATTTTATTGCTTAAATAAGACATACAAAGTATGTGGGGGTAAACTAGTGTTCTTAAAAATATATATAAAGTTATCCATATATGCTTAACTGAACTAATCATGCTAGAGTAACATTATAATAGAACAATCATGCTAAAACAAGCTTAATTATAAAACATTTATTTTGATAATCATGTTTATCTTATAATCAAGAAATCCGAAAATCATTTGTTATATATAAAATATCAACGACGTAATGGAAATACTGGAATAACATAAAACAATATAAATCTCTTGTATTATAACCAATCATGTCAAACCATTAGAATTCAACTAATAACATTTATAACTTACTTCTTTTTCATTCTGTTTATTAGAATACCCAACTCATTCATGTACTATAAACTTATTCTTACTGTCTCATTACCCTAATTTTTTGTTTCTCTAGTTTACGTACCAACCCATTACTACCTATAAATAAATTCATTAATTCATCAATTGATCTTTCCACTATAAGCTACTTTATAGAAGTAATCACTACAACAAAAACAGCCTACGACAACGAGCAAAAAATGTTTCCGTAGGCCTTTTGCAACGTTCATGTGCATGTTGCAAATCGCAGTGTTGCCGTAGAGGGAAAGGATACGGAAACGTTCATTGCGCGTTGCAAAATGATGGATTGTACGTTGCAGTAGACCTTTGGCAACGATCACTGCGCGTTGCCGTAGACCTTTGGCAACATTCATTGCGTGTTGCCGTTTATACTTTTGGCAACGTTCATTGCGTGTTGCGGTAGAACTTTAGCAACGTTCTTTGCATGTTGCGGTACACCCTTTAACAACGTTCTTTGCGTGTTGCGGTAGATACTTTTGACAACACTCATTGCGCGTTGCCGTTGATACTTTTTGCAACACTTGTTGCACGTTGCCGTTGATACTTTTGGTAACACTCTTTGCACGTTGCCGTTGATACCTTTGGCAACACTCTTTGCACGTTGCCATTGATCTTTAACATTTTTTTTTTAATTTTTGTAAATCAATATAAATAATTCCACTGATGACCAACAAATTTCTCAAACATATATGTAATATATAATATATGAAACACGCGTGCTATAAAAATAAATCAATTATTCAAAATAAATACTTAACAAAAATTACGGTACTTTGTTCTCCTACATTAAAACAAAATCTCAATATAGATTTTTCACCTGTTTGATTAAACATCTAAAGTTTGATATTTACTATCCCTCTAAATTGTAATAATCTCTAGCAGACCAACAACCATACAAAAAGGAGTTACCATAACCATTTTCAACAAGAATCATCATTGAAGATGAGTACTTGGCTTCTGAAGCCTAGCTCGAAATATGCCCATTGACAAACCATCTTGTGAGAGAACTACAAAATTGACTTTTACCTACAAAAACATTATAAAAGTCTAATCATCAGGACTACAACTGCACAGAATGCAAAAATGTAGAAATAAATCATACTAAATATTAAAATTATCATTTTCTATTGTAAAACTTTACAGAAATTTGGACAGAATCTCTCCTATAAATTGGACTTAGCCAACCTGTAGATGGATATCACAACCACCATTATACTTTAAAATCTATCCTCAACTCCACACCAACAATAATCTAGAATTGTCAATGAAAATTTATGCATGATCTAAACAGAAACATACTTGAACAGAAGAGTACTAGAGGTTTCTAGGAATGGAGATTAATGTATTTGTGTAATAATTCAAGGTGTAATACAAATTTCTGCAATTTTTAATTTATTTATCCCCCATCTAATTCTATATTTTTCTTTCCTGAATGACTAGAGTTCATATGCAGGTAATTACTAGTTTTCTTTTAGTACTCAAAAGTCTACTATATAAAGATGACACATCTTTCACTTTTGTTGTCGAAGGTTTATTCAAATGAAAGTTTTCTTGTGTATGGCTGTATGCACAGCCAAAATCACATTCCCCATAAAGAAAGTTGACATTTCAAAGGTTTCTCGCATATATTAGTGTCAAAACTATCAAAGTTAATATACTTGAATTTTATAAAACCTCACAAACATCATGTTTATCCCAAAACTATGAAGCTAATATTTGTATTGTAAACATTAAGAAGATATTTACCTGCTTTTGAGCTCATGATCTTGCAGCTGACTCTCTGTTTTTTATCATTCTTTTCTGCCTCCTTTCTACATCAAGTTGAGTCGCTAAAATGGAACTTCGCTAAAGGTTGACTGACAATGTTTTTACCCTGTTCCCAACACCAGAGCATTTCAAGCAAGGATACTACCAATCTTCACTTAACAGTTTCTAGTATAAAGCTTAAAAGGTTAAAAACACTAGGGTCACTAAACTTCTAGAGAAATTTTATGTTGTTCATCAAACTTCATGTTGTTTCAACTTGGTCACTGAAATTAAACTTTGTTTCAAAATCAATTAGTCAGCTAAAACATTTTGGCAAATGTTTCGGGACCACCTATGTATTTAAACCAAAGGTTAAGACATAACGGTATATAGAAGTACGAACTTCATCTCAATTCACTTGTAGGGTCATTTCTATTATAAAGAATTTGATCTTAAAAATCTAAACATCAAAAATATTATGGCTACAATCTGAAATTCAAAACTAACCTTTTACCGGGAGCTCAATCATTACCTAGTGGTCAGATGCACTAATATACATGAATAAGAAGTACAGGAACCAGAAAACATGCTGAACATATCATTGTAAACTGCAAAATTTTTGAACAGGAATAAGAGATCATTAAGGGTTTAAATTAAAGAACTCAAATATTTACCTCCGTTCGCCCAGTCATAATGGGCTTCCTAGCAAATAGCTCGGCTAAAATGCACCCAGCACTCCACAAGTCCACACCTACACCATAGTCAGTGGCCCCAAGAAGGAGCTCTGGTGGCCTATACCAAAGAGTAACCACACGACTAGTCATGGGCTGCTTATTGTTCGGGTCAAAAGTCGTTGCCAACCCAAAATCAACAATCTTAAGAACTCCTCCATTATCAATAAGGAGATTCGACCCCTTAATATCACGATGTAACACGTGGAGGTTGTGGCAGTGTTCAAGACCAGACAATAGTTGATGCATGAAACATTTGACCTAAGTATTCAAGAACAATGTCAAAATAAGCGAACTTTCAAGTGAATAGCTTTGGGAATTAGACGAAAAACAAAAGACAAAAGGACCTGAGGCTCTGTAAACTTGATTGAAGGGCTAGAAGCAAGGCCAGCCAAATCATGGTCCATATAATCAAACACAAGGTACAAACTACACGACATCCTTGACGTCACTAATCCTTGCAATTTGACGACATTTGGATGATCCAAGCGGCGCAAGATCAATATCTCCCTAGCCATAAATCTCATGCTCTCCGGCTCCAAATTATCGAATCTAACCTTCTTCAAGGAAACAATGTTCCCCGTTATAGAATCTCTAGCTTTATACACATTACTATAAGTCCCTTGCCCAATCTAATCACAATTGCCACAAAGGGACACGCACAGAAACAACAAATAAGATTCGAATCCATACAAGATTCAAAAATTGGGGAAAGAAAAGGAGATGCCACTTGCCTTGTCAATTTTTTCAAATGTATCTGCCCGACGCGGGGTCCAGCCATTGATAGCCTCTCCTGCTACCGCAGAAAGCCAAGCTGGCCATCCTGCAGCCACTTGCTCACCGTGAATGTTCTTAGGAGGATTACTCAACCTCGGATTCGGTTTCAGCTTCGACCTTCTCCTTTCACCTCCTCGAGGCCGCGCATTTCCATCCTTCTGCTCCTCTTTTTGATCCCCACCATTCTGAACTCCACTAGCGCCGCCATCTACCTTACTTTCCGAAGCAACTACTTTCTCTCTCCTCACCGTAGGCACGACCGAACTTCTCTCTCTCTTTTCCCTCCCTTTCCCAGCCACAAATTCGCCGCTAGGGGGACCAGATGATGAGATTGTTAGAAAATTTTATTACAGATAATAATTTATCTATAATATAAATAATCATCATGTTGGAATTATCAAGAATTAAATAACTGAAGCGGAAGCGTACCTTAATCAAACGTGATTTACGATAAACGATTCGGCGGTGTTTGGATCATCTAAATCGATACGTAGTCCTTATTTTCTCTCTGATGATGGGATGTCAGACAAGATGAACAGTACGTAGGATTCAGGGACCATAACCGACTTTATAAACTGAATTGCCAATTAACCTAATCCGGCCCATCATGAATTAGGTAACGGCCTGGTATCTACACATAAAAGCCCATACATTTAATTAGATGCATTAAAGCCCGATATATCAAATCCTTATTAGATCACTTTAATTGGGCTTAACCAAATTGATAGCCTTTTATTCAATACACAATAATTCACATATAAGCCCACACGATTGATTAAAATCCTTACAATCTCCCACTTGGGCTATATGTGTAACCTTACAATTGTGTATCAATCATAACCTTATGAGTACTCAGAATTTTGCTATCATTACTGAATGCATCCCCAAACAATCTGGTCCATCAATTATATCAACATAGGATCAAAGCGGCTTTCGCTACATTAATCGTAACTAAACCTTCAATGGTCACGTATATCGAAATAACTGAATGACATAGATCAAGTATGGATGTGTAGCATGGAAATTACATGTAATGTGATCTTCAACATGCCCATTTCCAACTGGTCCGACTTAAGTGAGATCATCCTTAAACAAGTTCAGAGATAATAAACTTGAAACCTTACAGCTGTAAATAACTTTAACTTTAAACTGTATCCGAAAGGACATTAAATGTGTCTAATGCACCCAAAATACAAACTCCCACTGAAACCGAACATCCTTAAGAAATACAACACCCATACGAGTAATGTACTCATGAAAGACCTTGGGCTGTAATACTTTAGTAAGCGGATCCGCAATTATGGAGTTTGTCCCAATGTGCTCTTATTGACACATGTCCACTCTGAACTGTATCCTTCACAACCAGGAACTTATGTCAATGTATTTTGACTTAGTTGAGCTCCTGTTGTTACTGGAATATAAATCTGCTGAGTTATTGTCACAATATAACTTTAGTGGTCTTTCTATACCATACAGAATACGCAGCCTTGTGACAAAATTTCGCAGCTATATTCCATAATTAGATGCCCCCAAAATTGCTACAACTGTGCTGCCAAGTGAAAGAAGCTAAAGTGTCTGTTAAGCACTCCATCCGGAAATAGCTCCTCCAACCAGCAGATAAATGTAGCCTTATGTGGATCTTTTACTTTCTTGGCATCTAGAAAAATCGGAATCATAATACCATATGATCTCCAACTGATCCGATTTTCTGTATGTGAGTATATAATCTTTTGTTCTCTTTAAATACTTTATAACCCATGTTTGGCTGCTTTCCAAATGATCCATCCCAGGGTTACTTAAATATCTCCTTAGTATCCCAATAACGTATGCAATATCCGAACGCATACAAATTTGAGCATACATCAGATTTTCTATAGCTTAACTATATGAGATCCTCTGCATTTCTTTAATTTCAAGATAACTTTTCGGGCATTAGTCGAGACTAAATTTGCCTCCCTTAGCGATAGGGTTGTCCCCTGATTTACCGTCTTGCATGCCAAACCTCTAAAGTACTTTATCGATATAGCCCTTTTGTGACAATTCAAGAATACTCCGAGAACAATCCCGGTGTATCTGAATTCCTAATACAAAAGAGACGTCACCAAGATTTTTAATCTCAAAATTCCTTGACAAAAATCTCATAATTTTATGTGACATACCTATATCATTAGTGGCAAGCAATAATCAACATATAAAACCAGGAAAATATACTTACTCCCACTGAACTTGTAATACATACAATCATCAACAACATCAATCTCAAGGCCAAATGAGATAATTACTTGATGAAATTTGTATTACCCTTAACGGGAAGCTAGCTTGAGCACATAAATGGATTTCTTTAATTTGCAAACCATTAGCTTTGGGTCCACTGACACAAAGTTTTCTGATTGCACCAAATAGATAGTCCCATCAATGTCGCCATTGAGAAACGCCACCTTAGTATCCATTTGATGTAACTCGAGGTCAAAATGTGCAACAACCTAACTTTCTTGAAAGAGTCTTTCGTAGAAACCGAAGGGAAAGTCTCTTTATAGTCAATGCCATCATTCTGTGTAAAGCCCTTAGATACAAGACGAACCTTATATCTTTCCACATTACCTTTAAAATCCCCCTTGGTTTAAAAATCCATTTAAGACCAATGGGCTTCGTACCTTCTGGTAATGGGACAAGATCCCAAACTTTATTGTCTTGCATATGCTTATACTCCTTATTTATGACATCAATCCACTTATGAGAGTTAGAACCCTGCATGGCCCGATGGAATTGATTAGACCATCTTCCAACATTCCATTATTTTCCTTATGTTCTTGGAGAAATGCTATTTAATTATCCGGAATAACATTTTTCCCTTTCTCTCGTGGATCTCCTTAATGGCTTTAGTTATTGAGGTTGCTGAGTTTGTACTTCTGAAATTTACTTTATTTTGGATGGGAGGTTCTTCAATATTGTCTAATTGAGGTTCCGGATATACTTCTTGATCAATGACATGCATAAAAACTTGCACGTTGTCAAAAGCAATAGTAGGAATCGAAACCGATCCTTCCTCAACTTATTCCTTAAAGACAATATCTTTAACCTTATTTCTCCCCCAAACTCAACATCCTCAAAAATGTTGCAGTTCCCGTTTCAAAAATTGACTTAAGTGTGGGATTATAAAATTTAATAGCCCCTTAAACGCTCAGAATAACCAATAAAGTAGCTGCTGACTGTTTTGGAGTCCAATTTCTTTATTTAAATGTCCAGATTTCTGGCAAAAGAAACAACCTTAATGTGTTTATGTGGTTTCTTTTGTTCTGAACCCTTAACAACTTTATTTTCTTTATTTGTTTTCTTGCCCTTATCTTTAGAGGTGTTTGCCAAGTGAACACTTTCAGTTCTGTCCTGCTTCAACTTTTCTTCCTCTTGCACACAAAATAGAATGAGCTCATTTAGAGTTCATTTCTCCCTTTGATAGTTATAACTGACCTTAAATTGACTGAATTGTGCAAGAAGCTTGCACACTATGAAATGGGCTCATTGAGAGTTCATTTCTATTTTGACAGTTATAACTAACCTTAAATTAACTGTATTGTGCAGGAAGCGATATCAATACCAAATGCACGAGCAAGTCATTAGACAAGTCGAGTTTTAGTTCCTTAAGTTTTGAAGCAGTGTGAGACATCTATATGATGTACTCCCTTATTTTCCCATTGCCTTTATACTTTATTGAAATCAAGCTTTGCATAAGCATGCTTGTTTCAGCCTTATAGTTTTTCACAAAACATTTCTTAATTTCGGCAAGGAATTCATTGGCATCATTTACCTCCTTAGATACTATGTCACTAAAAGCTTCCGGAATGCCGCACTTAATGATCATGTGACTCAGGTAATTTAAGCAATCCCACTTCTCAAAGTTCCTCATTTGATTAGATGAACTTTCATCCATAAGAGGAGTAGGTTGCTCAATCCTTAGTACACGGTCTAGATCGATGCAGCCAACGAAAAATTAATGTTCTTGTTTTGATCCTTGAAGTTTATTCCATAAATACAGGGATTAAAGTTGAGCTTGTAGATATACTACTAACAGAATTTGAAACCGAATAGAGAACACTTAAATAAAATAGCTCACGTAAGTACCTTATTATGCAAATCATACTTTCAAATAATGGTAGGGCCCATCACAAGATACCTAGCACAACATCAATATTTAGTCTTTGGACAGAAATATTGACTTGTAAGTGGTACTCTTGGTGTAGTAATCAAACACTGACAGTAAGACATGTCAACCAACAAACCTTTCTTTGGACCGATTTATTGATCACACGTAAAACCAAATAACCGTCACGTACTTATCACCACAAGTTCATGTGAAATTCGGGCCAAATATTGACATTCCTTTGGGCCGATCAATATTCGCGTGAAATAACACACAAACACCTAATTTTCCCTTAGTGTAGTGATCAAACACTGGCAATAAGACATGTTAACCAATAAACCTTTCTTTGGACCGATTTATTGGTCACACGTTAAACCAAATAATTGCCACGTGTTTATCACAACAAGTGCATGTGAAATTCGAGCCAAATATTGACCTTCCTTTGGGCCGATCAATATCTGCAATGAATAACACACACACAAATGCCTTCTAATATTCAAAGTTAATTAATATCCACAAGAGAGGTTGCTTTGGCGACATGTTGCTTCAATTAATTTACTTTCGAATATTATATCTCTCAAAAGATTCCGATGTACCAAGATTTGAAACTGAAATCCATTGATTTGCATCTATATTTGATTTTAGGATTTGAATTATAGAATTCAAAACTTTAGAATAAAGCAATCCTTAAGTTGAAAGAGTCAATTGCAATATTCTTAAACTTTAGGTGGCCAATTTTGTAAAATTTTAAGCTTGAAAGGCTTAAATTACAATTTTCCCAAAACCTTATTGGCCAATTTAGAGAAATTCTAAATTTTAGGTCTCAATTTGAAAGAAAAACAAACTTTAGAGGGCCAAAATAGGAAATTTTCAATCTTTAAAGGCTGATATTTGAAGATTTTCAAACTTTAAGAGCCAATTTAGAAAATTCCCAAACTTTAGGGACTTAATTTTAAAAAAAAGCAAACTTTAAGGACCAATTTCTAAAATTTCCAAACTTTATTGACTGAATTAGAACATTTTCAAAATTTAGGGACCAAATTAAAGAATTTCAGAACTTTAGGTGCTGTATTAGAAAATTTTCAAACTTTAGGGACTAAAAATGAAAATTTTCAAACTTTAAGGGACCAAATTAGAGAATTTTCAAACTGTAAGGACCAATTTTGAAAATTCTCAAACATTAGGGGCTGGATTGAAAAATTTTCAAACTTCAGGGACTGAATCATAAAATTCCATAACTTGAAGGGTCCTGACTGAACTAAATTTATAACTTCAGGGGCTGAAGTTGTAAATTCAAAACTTTAAAATCCCAACTTAAATGATTTATAACTTTAAGGGCTTAAATCATAAATTACATAACTGTAGGGTTTGAGATTTAATTCAAAATAAAAGGGAGGACCAGACGTGCAATTTAACATAATTACCCAAAATTGCAAAAGAGGCCCTTGGAGACTTCCAATTTCCGGACCCAGGCCCCTGCCCAAAAAAAAAAAAACGCTGATTTCGCAGCAGATTAGGGTTTTCAACCCTATCCGCCGCCTCCACGATCAGAAGCACCTCCAGCAGCGCAGGTCAATCCCGGCGCCGTGACGTGCAGCATCGCGCGCAGCGCCACTCCCAACGCTGCGCGTACACTATGAATCAGCGCCTGCGCGGCGCTACTCTCCTGTAACGCCGCACGCAGCCAGAGCTGGCAGTGTCGCGAATCGCAAGTGCCACGACCAGCCACCCCAACTCAACGGAATCTAACCCAATTATGATATCCATTAACCGGCCATACCCAATTTCGACCAACATAAGCCACAGATTCAACCATACACATTCAAAACCCAAAATCAATATTCATCCAAATTACCACAATAATACACTCCATCCACAATTTAAATCTGTATATACATACTGGACAACTGATTTCAACATAAATATATACACATATATGCATACAGAGAGCAAAAAAAATAAAAAACGAATTGGCTGTATATTTATCATTTTTTTTTGTATCGAAATCAGAACCTCTTTCCTTACACATATACGCGCTTGAAATATATCTGATAATTCAACACAATGTTGGCTCTGATACCACTTGTTAGAAAATTTTATTACAGATAATAATTTATCTATAATCTAAATAATCATCATGTTGAAATTATCAAGAATTAAATAACTGAAGCGGAAGCATACCTTAATCAAACGTGATTTACGATAAACGATTCGGCGGTGTTTGGATCATCTAAATCGATACGTAGTCCTTATTTTCTCTCTGATGATGGGATGTCAGACAAGATGAACAGTATGTAGGATTCAGGGACCATAACCGACTTTATAAATTGAATTGCCAATTAACCTAATCCGGCCCATCATGAATTAGGTAATGGCCTGGTATCTACACATAAAAGCCCATACATTTAATTAGATGCATTAAAGCCCGATATATCAAATCCTTATTAGATCACTTTAATTGGGCTTAACCAAATTGATAGTCTTTTATTCAATACACAATAATTCACCTATAAGCCCACACGATTGATTAAAATCCTTACAGAGATCTCTCTCAAGTGCAAAGAAGAAAGCCCGAGTAGAAAAGAACAACTCTGAAAATCCAAAGAAAGTTGCCCAAATCGCACGTTCACCTTCGTTTTTAGCAAAGTCGTAACCTAGGAGCTGAAATCTTCATAAATCCATCCAAAACTGTGAAATAATCATGAATAATGATGTATCCCAACTGGAATTAGAAAGCCCAGTGTAAGAAATCACTCCAAACACACAAAACGAACCTCAAATTGAAAGTGGAGAACTCGTATGAACAGTAACCGAGTTCTTCAAATTCACGATTTGGAGTAGGAAAGTGTATTGAATGCTGAATTTATTATGAAATAAGGTAGGTAAGGTAAATCCCCAGCCTTAAATGCAGAATAAAACACCAAAATCAGAGCAATGACATCCTTCTTGTTATCTGAGCAATGACACAAGTAAATTGAACATTATTAGCCAAAGAGATGAAGCGATGGTAAAAATATTAAAGACATCAATTTACAAATCCTGACAGCGATTATATTGAATATTGTGCAACTTCCATCAGACAAAATTGGGTTCATTTCAAAAAAATATAGGTAACACTTAGCACCAATGAATTAAAGAAGAATATTTTTAACAAAGAAGTGAACGGGAAAAAGTTTTTTAACATCCCAATTCCCCAAATTACATTTCAACCACACATATTTTCTCTATCCGCTTTTCAACTACATATTTTACCTAGAAAATATAAAAAGACATGTTTTTAAATAAAAAAAATTCAACAAACAGAGATATTTATCTTCATGCAAATATTGGACAATGTTAGGTGTCTAAGGTAGATACTTCAATGCACTTAGAACTAAGTATCCAAACATGTATGGAGAAAAATCAGTCCATCCTTCCCTTCAGGATCCTCTCAGTAATTTTAGTGGGCATGCTGCCATAATATAAAAAGTTCAAAGGAATTCTCATTGAAATTGCACTAAAAACAAAAACACAAAAAATTCATCTTGCTTATATGGTGGATCACACCAGTATAATGCTTCTGAGAACTAAATTTTCAGATGAGAGTACAAATTCACGGATAAATAGAAAAGTCGCCAAATTAGACTTACACGACATAGACATGCCCTCCCCAGCCACTTAAACAATCACGTTCTATTGAGGACATAAGTGCTTGTGAGATGGTCTCAAACAATTCCTCAGCATCCTGAAACAATTAAAAGTTAAAACTCTTACACCATTGGCATAAAATCACGTGCAAAATTAAAAATCAGTGAGGCTGGGATTTTATCACTCATGGGAAGCAGCTATTAGACAATGTACTAACCAATTTCACATGAAAGTATAGTTGAAGGTAAATAAACCACATTTTTCAACTTATTATTATACTATCATAATAGCTTAGGTTCAGTATAAAATGATCTGCAAGTTAATAAAAACTTCCTACTCCCACACTCGGAAAACATTTCTTAAAAATCACCAAAGCTCGATGAAATCAGTAGCAAATCAAAACGAATTAAGATATATAATTTTCCTGAAGCATGATCAATTAATTAAATGTCGTAAAGTGCGAAAGAAACAAAAGGATAAAGACATTAAAATTTTAAGGTTGAGAATAAGGATGTCTTTTGCATGAAGGTCCATCATTCCTTGAGCCAAATCTACTCAAACATGAAGATTTGTGTGCTTCTAATGTAATAAAATTCTCTGTCCAAGAATATGAGATGAGTAAAAATCACCTCAAAACATCGCTCGATAGCAATTTCCCCCCTTTGTATAGAGTCATTTTGTCTCCAATTGAGCCCTCGTAAAATCTCATAACAATGCAAATCTAGAAGGAAACAAACATAGAGCAGTTATTGCAATTAAAAAAGCTAGTTAACCAAGACTTAGATCAGAGAACTCACTCTCTTACTAATAATGGAAAGTTCATGCAGGCAACAAATGTTTTCCAACTCTCTACACTTCGAAAGCAAATTATCCAACTTATAATAAGGTAATGGAATGATAACTTCCCTTTTTTGTAGGGGGTGTGGATCTATCAAACCCAACAATTACACATGATGAAATTATGTGTTAACTAAGTAGCCAATAGTGAAAAATACCAACCTACTGCACTGTTGGCAGAGTCATTGCATCTGTAAATGAAGGGATCAAAAGTATCAATTATTCATTTCGGGCATTTTATTCAATTGCTCCCATATAACACATTATTTCCAAAACCAGAATGTAACGAACTCTCCAGCAAAGAACAAGTAAGCGCAAAACAAAGAAATATAAGGCCGACCAGAAGAAAACATTATGATGTTTCAATGTTCAAATAATAAAATAAATAACTCATACATAATTTCATATAATATTAATAATGTCTATTTAATTTTGAAAGTTCAACAAATCTAAGTTCAAGACTTCTGTAAAATAACCTTCTGCTTTTTCAAATTTGTCATTTCTAATAACCTTATGTTCTTTGAGCCTATTCACGCTAAGATGAAATAAATATCCAAAGCTTTGCTTACCCAAATAAAATATCAATTTCTTACCCAAATACAATATCAATTGCTAATTTAACATGAATACAATGTTAATTGCAAATCTAAAGTTCTTTTTTTAAACATGAAGCCCAGGTCCAACTTTGATTTCTAAAAACTCATCACTTTCAATCCTTCCATTTTGGTAATTCTTCTTGACAGTATCCTGACATTAATCATCTACCAAAGTTCTAACTCCAAGTGTTCTCCAAGTATTTAGCCATGCTTGCAAGGGTAAGGGTTCGAATGCACAAATTATGACTGGAAAAGTGCTTCCAGGTATGAATGCACAAGTATTTAACCATGCTTCTAGGTATGAATGCACAATTTATGACTAGAAAGTGCTTTTATGGAGTTTTCCAAAGTCAAAAAGGATACCAGACTAAATAGATACAACTCTCAAAATCACAAATAATTAAACAGGAAAAGAAATAAATTGTAATCCATACCAGTCATAATGCTTTTGACTCGCCAACATATGCCAATACTGTTGTTCAACAGCTCCTCCTTTGACTCCAGACCGGCCACCTAGATGTTCCAAATATCTCATTAGCATTTTCGTTTTTTCAGTTTTACCAGCACCACTTTCTCCACCGACCAAAATGGAGTTTCTTTTCCCCTCATTTTTCATTTCCCTGATAGCACAAGTAGTACGTCAAAAGGTATGTCATCTCCCCATTCTCTAAAATAAGAGATTTCTGTATTTCAATATCATCGGTAAGCAACATCTGCAATTGCAATGGGCTACGCTCTCTGAGTGCAGCTCCTTTATACTGTTCCATCATGTGAGTATCATATAGATGAGGTAATCTTTGGAAATGGTTTATTGAAATCAAAATATTTCCAGTATATAATTAGAACATTTAAATTGATTTTTATAATTAATTCATCAAGCATTTTTTCACAAGTTCACTGCTGGAAAATCAGATAACTTACATATATCTCATTGAGTTCATATCTAGTAGCAAGATTTTGCAGAACTCCTGGTTCGTGCAAATATGAAAGCTTAGTCATTTCATCTACACCTCCAGCTCCAGGTGAAGCTTCAGTGTCCTTTGGAAACACTTTTGAGACATTTGCAACAACCCACAATCACAGTCCTTAAGATATCTATACTGAAGTGGGAAAAAATAATTACAAAATCACGATGCAAAACAATCTAAGAAACTTTTGACTTAAAATGTAATTTCAAAAAAAAAATTCTTCAGAAATAATACTACATCTAAAGCTTTCAAACACACTCATAAATAAGCCAGCTAAAGAACAAAGAGAAACTAAACTAAATGTATCTTATTCAAGTTAAACTAAAGCAAATTAAGCATTCTTCCAAAAACTAAACACTTAAAGAACATTGATAGACTTCTTTGCAGTAGTATAACTTCACATAGATTAGGTTGAGACAAAAGCATAAAGAAAGGAAATGAAATATCCGAATTTACATTACAGAAAGAAATCGACTAAAGTTGATTGAGTAGAGAATGACAAAAGTTGTAAACATGCTTCGTCAATTTATATCAATTTTTTGCAATTCTCGAAAACAAAGATCTTTGCAACTAAGAAAAACTCAAATCGAAATGTATTTTCGTTTAATTTAATTCAACTAAGAAAAACTCAAAATTGAACAAAGCCCTCCATTTCCCTTCCGGGTTTTACCAAATAAGGAGGATCAAATTCACATAAAAATTATTAAACTCTCTAATTAAACCAGAAGTAGAATCCGGAGGCGCTAAGAGTGACCTGAAAACCGAACCACGAGTAGAATCCTTTGAGCCAAAAAGATCATAAGTAAATGAAGAAAAACTCAAATCGAAAATGTATTTTCGTTTAATTTAATTCAACTAAGAAAAACTAAAATCGAACAAAGCCCTCCATTTCCCTTTCGGGTTTTACCTAATAAGGAGGATCAAATTCACATAAAAATTATTAAACTCTCTAATTAAACCAGAAGTAGAATCCGGAGGCGCTAAGAGTGACCTGAAAACCGAACCACGAGTAGAATCCTTTGAGCCAAAAAGATCAGAAGTGAATGAAGAAAACTCAAATCGAAAATATATTTTCATTTAATTTAATTCAACTAAGAAAAACTTAAAATCGAACAAAGCCCTCCATTTCCCTTCCAGGTTTTACCTAATATGGAGGATCAAATTCACATAAAATTATTAAACTCTCTAATTAAACCAGATGTAGAATCCGGAGGCGCTAAGAGTGACCTGAAAACCAAACCACGAGTAGAATCCTTTGAGCCAAAAAGATCAGAAGTAAATGAAGAACCAGTTTGTGATTTTTTTCCCACCCTCCATTCTTTTCCTCTCAAAAATCACTCTGATTATTTAACAAAATGCACAACCACCTTCTCTCTACAAAACTTTTAATTCAAGAAAGAGTAAATCCCCAATTTCTAATTCAAGAATAAAAAAGAGATAGAGAGGGTCAATACCACCGAAACCGAACCAGAAGAAGAAAAGATTTTGAAATTTGAATAGGTCCTTGTACTACCGTGCTTCAGAAAATCTGCAAATGCAGACATATGTTACAATGCAAATGACTGGCCACATTATCCATGGGTTTTAGGAGGGAGAACTGGGCGGTAAAAATTGGCTGAACTCTTCTACTATTATATAGTAAATAGATCCCTAGATTTCAAGTATAATGTTTGCTTCATGTTTTGATGTGCCTTGGTCCGAGATTCTTAATATGATTTCGTCTCCAACTCTCGAAGTATGTTTATATAACAATTTAAAAGTACATCTTGACCGATGGAATTGAAATTATTCTTGAGAATATTGAATCATGATTGTTGGACAATTGAACTAATTGTGGATATGGACCGGAATTCAGCCCAAGTCTTCAATCCATCTGTGCGGCCCAATTACTATATCCAGCTTGAGCCCAATTTCTGTACCCGGTTCTTGATCCATTTAACATCACCGCCTCATCTTAGCCGTTGATCTGTCTTCACTGAATCCACGCCGTCCATTTGTAAAGAAAAGCAAAGGAAACGTTCTGAATTCTTCACTTCTGATCCAGACGCTTCCTCACTTACAAACCCTAACTCTCTATAGGCGATTTTTATCGGCTCCGTCTGTACTTTGTGATTTCTTCAAATTTCTTCCTGAAATTCTCAGATCTTGATTGTATATTTTTAGTGATAGTGGTTGATACTGATTTTGTAACAATCAGTATACATTTTTTGTGAGTTTTGTCAGAGTATTCTAAAACTCAGTTGATCTTTGTGATTTTATACGATTTCTTAGTTTTCAGGAAGTTTTTGTGTATATTTCTGGGTTTTGATTTCTGGTTCTGTAACTTTACGGATTTTCTGAATAAAGTGTTTTGATTCTTTGTGGTTAATGCTTGATCTTGTTCTTTGTGGTTTGGTTCTAAGCCTTAAATCTTAACAGTGGTATCAGAGCCTTAGGGTTCTTTGAGAAACCGGTGGATTTGACTCAGATCTGGTAAGATCCAGAATTTCTTTTTTGGGAATTTAGGGTTTCTGGAAACGGATTTGATTTCTTCAAACAATTTTAGGGTTTTTTGAACCGTTTAAATTTTTTAAGAAATTTTAATTTCTTAAGTCTATTTTTCGAACCCTAATAGTATATCTTTTATTTCTGAAATTTTTGTTTAAAATCTTTCAGATTCAAAATTATTTTTAAAGGTTTTTATATAAAATCTTTTAAAACCTCGTGGATTTTGTTTTTTTTTTTTTTAAACCAATTTTAAATTAGAGTTTCTGAAATTTTTTGTGTATCTGGATCTTATTTCTGAGTCTATATTTCAGAGGATCTTGAGACTCAGAATATTTTCTATAAAATATTATGGTCACACATAGATCCTATATTAACTCTTGGTGGTTGATTCTTCGTGATGGATACTAGTGATATTTCTTTGTGGATTAATTCTTTGTGGTGAATAATTGATTTTGGTACTTTATGGCCCCGGACTTCTGGGATTCTGACTCATTGTGGAAACTGCTATAGCTTAATATAATTCTGCAATCAGGTGATATTATTCAATTACTGCAATCCTATACTGTAAATTTGTCTTTCAAATTTTCTGTTCTCTCCCAAATCTCTCCGTTGAAGCCTATAACTTGGACCCCTAGCTTACCTTTGTCCAGGATTTCATTAAGAATTCGGGAATCTGAGGGAGTGTGGGAATATCCAGTATAGGTTGAGGGATATACTGGAAGGACAGTTTTTTTTTTTATCAGTATACTGCTTTGAACATTTTCTTGATTGAGTAATTAGACTGTTGAATTGTGATCACCTTGATTACTTTGTTTGCTGAATACTGTGTTCTGAATATTAGCAAACCTTCTTGAATAAAATTCTTGACATTGTGATATTGTCTTACTTTGTGATTGTGACCTGCATTATTGTTTACTGCCTGATTATTTGTTCTTTGAACTACTAAAGCTCAATAGCTTGAAATATTTTCAAAATCTTGGTCATTATTTCAATGGCTATTATTAAGGTAGATGTTGAAATATGGAATGGCAAAGGGGATTTCAACCTCTGGAGCCAAAAAATGCGAGCTTTACTACTTCAAATGAAATGTGCTAAGGCAATTGATAAATCCTGGCCCCTTGATACCCCTCAAGACAAACAACTTGAAATGGATGAAACTGCTTGGAGCACTTTATTTTAACACTTATCTGATAATGTCATTAGAAAATTAGGCAAGACTAAAACTACAACAGAATTGTGGGATAGGTTGGAAGAACTTTATGATACTGTGTCCTTGCCTGATAAGTGTTTTCTTTGGAAACAATATTTCTCTTTTAAATTTTATCCATCTAAGGATGTAGAAGAGAACATGAGTAGGTTTACTAAAATCACACAAAATCTATTAAACTGTGATGAAAAACTTACTGATGAACAAAAAGTTGTTTGTTTATTAAATGCTATGGGGGATAAGTTTAAAGATTTGAGGAATGCTTTAGAGTATGGGGGCAGAAGTTGACCACTGAAATAGTCCATACATCCCTTAAGAATAAAGAGTTAGAGTTTAAAAATAATCCTAAGGAAGCCTATAATGTGGTAGGTACCTCTAGGAAGAAGAACTCTCCTAGGCTGAACAAGGCTGGAACAAATTTCAATAAAAATTGGAATACTTCTAGCAATAATGTGGATTGGAATAACAAGCCTGTAAAAGAAAATTTTCAAAATAAGGGCAACTTCAATAGGCCTAGAGACAGTAACTTTAGGAATCAGTCTGGTTTCAGAAATCAAGATAATAATGCTAAAAATTATAATAATTTCAGAAACCGGAATAATTTTAGATCTCAGGAGAATAATGTTGGTACTGCTAATATAGATAAACCACCTAGAATTTTTTTTTATTGTGGCCAACCTGGACATCATATTAAATACTGCTTTAAAAGGAAAAATGAACAGGATATCAGTAATCAGACCGAGGCTGCAGTGCAAGATGATGATGATGATGATGATGATGATGATGATGATGATGATGATGATGATGATGATAATAATAATAATAATAATAATAATAATAATAATAATAATAATAATAATAATAATAATAATAATAATAATAATAATAATAATAATAATAATAATAATAATAATAATAATAATAATAATAATAATAATGGGGTGGTTTATGTCACTACAGAGTCAAATAATAAGAATGAATGAATTTTAGATTCTGGTTACACCTTTCACATGTGTCCTGAAAAGGATATGTTTGCTGATTTCAGTAATGATTGTTTTGGTTCTGTGAAACTAGGCAATAATATTTCTTGTGATGTGAAAGGTATTGGAAAGGTTTTGTTACAACTTGAAAATAACAAAACTCTTATTTTGAATAAAACCAGATATGTTCCTGATTTGAAAAGGAACCTGATTTCACTTGGAGTTTTAGATTCTGAATTTTTTGAAATTAGAATGCAAAATGGTTTTTTGAGTATTTTCAAAAATAAATGCTTGATTATGAGTACTCCCAAAATTAATGGGATTTATATGTTGAATGCCTTACCTGTTTATGCTAAGTCTTTTAATGCTGTATCTGAATTGAATAAAACTGAATTATGGCATAAAAGATTAGGACACATAGTGATGTGATCCGGACCCTCGACAATCAGAGTCATAGCAGGCTTGACGGAAAAATTTAAATATTCAAGCCAAAACAAGAATTCAGCAGGTTCGACGAGCTTTGAAGATCAAATCGGGTCGAAAAGAACCGAAAATCACGGCATTGGATGGATTGGTAAGAAAATATTTGGCTAAATTGCGAAAAAAGGAGGAGAAACGAAATGCGGTAATTAGATGGTTAGAAGAGAGTGAAAATCATGTTGAGCCTCGGGATATGAAAGTTGAAAAGAAGGAGGGAGGCTTGAGACATGATTTAGTTGAAGAGACCCTGAACTTTGTGATAGGAGTTGAAAACGTGGAGTTATGTGAACAAACTCCAAAATATGATGAGGAATTAGAAGTTGGGGTAGAAGTTCAAATTTTGAGCTTTGAATTGGAAGATCCACATTTTGGTAGTGATGAGATAGTACATGAACATGGTGATTCAAATGTGGAGGTCGGAGATGTGGTTGAGTTTGAAGATAAAAAAATTGAACAAGAAATTGCAAAGGAGGAAAGAGGCGAAGAGAAGAGCCTTGTGGTTCAAGAAGTGGAGTTGATGGTGGTTTTTCATGAATACAAGGATCCATACCTTGTACCTCATGAAGCTAACATGTCCCTCCCCATTTTGTTTAAATCTTTTTTGCAGGTTAATTATGACTGGAAGCTTCAACCACACTACGAATGGCAAATGAAGTTCAAGCTCCATCTCTTCCATGTTAGCAAATCAAAGGATTCCAATTTATTGAACTCATGGCATGGAAGCAGAAATTTTCCGTTTGATCCAGGAGGTGAAGTGGAACACTAGGAACAAAGCTATGATTCGGGACGAATCATCCTAAAGAAGGAGGGTATGATGTGATCCGGACCCTCGACAATCGGAGTCATAGCAGGCTTGACGGAAAAATTTAAATATTCAAGCCAAAACAAGAATTCAGCAGGTTCGACGAGCTTTGAAGATCAAATCGGGTCGAAAAGAACCGAAAATCACGGCATTGGATGGATTGGTCAGGACCGTAACTTTTGAAGATCACGGCCGTAAATGAAGGATCACGGCCGTAACATGCTCTCTGTCTAATTCATAAACCGGATAAAAGGATTTACGGCCGTAACAAAAATATTCACGACCGTAACATAATTCAATTACACAATTCACGGCCGTAAATGAAGACCCTCACGGCCATAAGACAGCTCCTGGACATGCGCCGCTGATGGAATTTAAATATTTTTCATTATTTTATTTCCTTATCAGTTTTAGCTATTTTAGGTTAGTTAGAATTCTATTTTGAGTAAATTAGCGATTAGGGTTTTATTTTTCTTATTTATACGCCTTTTTGATTCATTATAGATTAGAGACTTTGATTATTGAATAAAAAGAGATTGAATGTTTTTCAATTGTTTAATGTGTGGATTCACATTACAAACCCAAACTTATCAAGATTGATTATCTTGTGGCGTTCATCCAGAACTTATCAAATATTCGCGAGAGTATTTGTGGCGTTAAAAATCAGAGACTTATCAAGGAGATTGGGCAAATCCTTGTGGCGTTTCGAAAGTCGTGGTTCTTTATTCCGCATCGTCGAGCCATCGCGTCGTGAATATCGGGTCATGATTCATCCATCTAACCACAACCTGGGTTCGGAACTTTCCGGTGTTTCTTCCGCACTTCGAACCTCATCACATAGGTCAAAAAGGACTTAAGCTGCTTGAGACCAAAGGTGTATTTGGTAATGATGTGTTGCATAAACTTGACTTCTGTGAAAAATGTGTGTTAGGCAAACAGAAAAGAAGTTCATTTGGTAAAGGTATTCATAAATCTTCTGATGTGCTCAAATATGTGCATGCTGATTTTTGGGGTCCTGCTCTTGTGGGTTCAGTTTCAGGTTTCAGATATTTTCTTCTTATAGTAGATGACTTTTCTAGGAAAACCTGGGTGCATTTGTTAAAAACTAAGGATGCTACTGTGTCTGTTTTCAAAAACTGGATCACCTTAGTTCAGAATTTGAAAGAAAAAAGAGTCAAAATTATTAAAACTAATAATGGTTTAGAATTTTGTAATCAAGAGTTTGATTCTTTTTGTAGCATCTTAGGTATTCTTAGGCATAGGACTGTTGCCTACAGTCCACAACAAAATGGGGTTGATGAAAGAATGAATAGGACACTTCTTGAAAGAACTAGGTATCTCTTACTTGATTCAAATTTGCCTAAAAATTTTTGGGGTGAAGCAGTCAAAACTGCATCCTATTTAATAAATCTTTCTCCCTGCAGTACTATTGATTTTAAGATTCTAGAACAAATCTGGAACAATTATCTACCTGACTTTTCAAAATTAAAAGTTTTTGGTTGTGCTGCCTACTCACACCATTCTGAAACTAAACTTGACTCCAGATCTTTAAAATGTGTTTTTCTTGGTTATGGAGAAGGAGTCAAGGGCTATAGGCTATGGGTCAGGGAACAGGGAGGTTACAGGGTCATTTTGAGTAGGTCATTGGTCTTTAATGAAAATGATTTTCCTTGTAAAAATGAAAAATTGACTGATCCTGTTAAAGAAAAAGATTTTATTACCTCTGAACTGAGTGCAAACCATTTAGGTGATGAGAATGGCCTGCCCAATACTCAGTTTCAGGTGGAGCAACCCCCACAGTCTCCTAATGTCATTCCTGAACCTGAACATGAACTTCCAGGCACTGAACCACAAGCTGATGATATTCCTGAAGTTGAAACTAATCTAGAAAATTATCAATTGGTTAGGGATAGACCTAGAAGAGAGATTAGACCTCCTCCTAGGTTTTAGGATCCTGATTTTGTGTCTGCTTTTACATATTCTGATCCTATTTTACTTGAACCTCAATCCTTTGAAGAAGCCGTGTCTTCTAAGGATTCCAAACTTTGGCTTGCAGCAATGCAAGATGAAATGGACTCACTTTTAAAGAATGGTACTTGGATTTTAGTCAATAGACCTATAAATAAAAGGATAATTGACTGTAAATGGATTTTTAAACTGAAAGAAAGTGAATCTAAAGACATGAAACCTAGGTACAAGGCTAGGCTTGTAGCAAAGGGTTTTTCTCAAAAAGAGGGAATTGATTTTAATGAAATATTTTCACCTGTTGTAAAATACACTTCCATCAGAATTCTATTTGCTTTGGTTGCACAATTTGATTTAGAACTTGAGCAAATGGATGTTAAAACTGCTTTCCTTTATGGTTACTTAGATGAAACAATTTATATGCATCAACCTAAAGGATTTGAAAAAGGCAGAAATTCTGATTTGGTCTGTTTGTTGAAAAAATCTCTGTATGGCTTAAAACAAGCCCCTAGGCAGTGGTATAAAAGATTTGATTCTTATATCCAAAGCCTAAATTTTCAGAAAAGTAAATATAATTCTTGTTTTTATTTTAAACTTGGCAAAACTGATTTCATTTACTTGCTTTTATATGTGGATGAGATGCTTATTGCTGTACCAAATATGCATGATATAAATGTACTTAAAGATAAATTGCATTCTAAATTTGAAATGAAAGATATAGGAAATGCTAAAAGAATACTTGGCATGGATATTTTTAGGAATAGGCAATCTGGGAAATTGTTTTTAAATCAGAAACATTACATAGAAAAGGTCTTAAACAAATTTTGTTTATCTGAATCCAAACATGTATCTTTACCTTTGCCTGCACATTTTAAATTGTCTGTTGAGCATTGTCCTAAGTCTGATGATGAATTGCTTAGAATGAAAAATGTGCCATATTCAAATGTTGTTGGATCTGTCATGTATTTAATGGTCTGTACCAGACCTGATATAGCATTTGCAGTAAGTGTTTTAAGTAGATTTATGAGCAATCCTGGTGAATTGCACTGGGAAGCTATGAAATGTCTTCTGAAATATTTGAAAGGTTCTGCTAGATTTAGTCTAGTATTTTCTAAAACCAAAAATGATTTCAAACTTAAAGGTTTTGTTGATTCAGATTTTGCTGGAAATGTTGATAACAGGAAATCAACATCCTCTTATTTCTTTACTTTAAATTCTTCCTGTATTAGCTGGAAATCCCAGCTTCAAAAACTTGTTGTCTTATCATCAACTGAAGCAAAATATATAGCTGCAACAGATGCTGTTAAGGAATGTTTGTGGTTAAAGGGTTTATTGTCTGAAATTGATTGCATTACTGAGTCTGAAGTAGAAATATGTACTGATAGCATGAGTGCATTACATCTGTGTAAAAATCCTGTTTTTCACAATAGGTCAAAACATATTGATGTTAAATTTCATTTCATTAGAGACATTATTGATAAAAACATTGTGAAACTTGTTAAAATACCAACACATGTTAATCCTGCAGATGCAGGAACTAAGATCATTCCTATTAACAAATTTAAAGATGCATTGAGTTTTTTAAATTTGGTTGAACTTTGATACTTGTTTGCTATGTTTTTCAGATTATGGACACCAGTTCAATTGAGGTGGAGATTGTTGGACAATTGAACTAATTGTGGATATGGACCGGAATTCAGCCCAAGTCTTCAATCCATCTATGCGGCCCAATTACTATATCCAGCCTGAGCCCAATTTCTGTACCCGGTTCTTGATCCATTTAACATCACCGCCTCATCTTAGCCGTTGATCTGTCTTCACTGAATCCACGCCGTCCATTTGTAAAGAAAAGCAAAGGAAACGTTCTGAATTCTTCACTTCTGATCCAGACGCTTCCTCACTTACAAACCCTAACTCTCTCTCTCTCTCTCTCTCTCTCTCTCTATAGGCAATTTTTATCGCCTCCGTCTGTACTTTGTGATTTCTTCAAATTTCTTCCTGAAATTCTCAGGTCTTGATTGTATATTCTTAGTGATAGTTGTTGATACTGATTTTGTAACAATCAGTATACATTTTTTGTGAGTTTTGTCAGAGTATTCTGAAACTCAGTTGATCTTTGTGATTTTATACGATTTCTTAGTTTTCAGGAAGTTTTTGTGTATATTTCTGGGTGTTGATTTCTGGTTCTGTAACTTTACGGTTTCTCTGAATAAAGTGTTTTGATTCTTTGTGGTTAATACTTGATCTTGTTCTTTTTGGTTTGATTCTGAGCCTTAAATCCTAACAATGATCTTCCAATATCAATGATAAAATTCCGGTGAGAGTTTCTTTATGAAAGTCGTTGAAAATACTATATTCTTTTCTTTACCATGCATGAGAAAGTATCAGTATAAGATAACGCCTGGTTAAACAATCATTCTCGGAACATAAACCTGCTTTTGCATTTAAGTAGTGTGCATAATATGTAGAATCGTGTTTGTTGGATGTTAGTGGTGATTAAGTAAAAGTTTTAATCTTTCATAATTTCATTACATCTATTATAACTGCAAAGGATGTGTCTATTCATGACAATTATGGCCAACGATATATCTGTGTCCTTTCAATTTAAATTGATTCTAACTGTTTGTAGTCGACGATTCCTATCTTCAAGTTCAAGAAACATAGAATGCTGGTGCCAACATAAAACTATCTAAGCTCAATAAAGTCTGTCTTATATGCTTTGAATTAATGAAGCATTTTATCATTGCATTATTCAGTTTTATTTTATTGATGACTTAGGGATGCGTCCCTTTGTTTCATTATTTGACAATTAATTTCTTAAAACTATCTAAGCTCAATAAACTGTGTCTTATATACTCTGGTTGATATAAGCAATGGGGATGATTAAATGAATTGTAATAATTCATAAATTCCGACAAGATAGAGTGGTGTATTATTATTTTGTCAGTTATAGATGCATACTATGACTTCTTCTTCTTCTTCTTCTTCTTCTTTGTAGTAGTATTATTATTATTATTATTATTATTATTATTATTATTATTATGTTGTTGTTGTTGTTGTTGTTATTGTTGTTAGTTATAGATGCATAATATGGTTGACTATTATTATTATTATTATTATTATTATTATTATTATTATTATTATTATTATTTTATTTTATTTTTTTGTGGAATTTGATATAAAGAATATGAATTCTCTTATCATAATCATTATTTTGAAAAGTATGTGTTTTTCGAATAATTGAGATATGAAATGGAGTTGAAGATAAAGAAGCATATAAGTATGAGTAATTGTACAAATTACTTACTTTTATGATATTTAATCAAAGGGTGGATATATTGCTAATAATCTTTATTAGTATAATGACGATCATTATTATCAGTGGTAATTAGGAGACTGCCACTTGTTTGTAACAAACGTCCATTGTTTGGTTTAAATGTGGTAGTGGAAAATTTCATACTTATTGTTGTATAAAGAAAAGCGAATGACTCTACAAAAAATTATGAAGGTGCCAAATCTTACTTGTGACGACAATGTTACTCAATTAGTAGATTTCCAAATTAAAGAACTATGGGGGTGATAGAACAAACAAGATCTAGAAGGATCATTGATTAACAATAAGATCTATTTTGTAAAACAAATTTGCTCACATCGGAAAACAAAGTCTTTCAGTGAGTAAAAGAATCACAAATTTATTTCTTTCAAATGATGTGAGAGAATCTTGAGGAGGGCATTGGGAAGAATTATTAAATGATAGTGTCTTTTAAGACATGTTCCTTTAAATTTGAATTTCAGTTGCTTGGACATGGGGCATGCCTAGTGGTCCATTATTTATGTAAACTTATGAACGTTTATGAATAAAGCATGCCATTTCTATAAGTTTTTTGTTCTCAAGTTGATTTATCGGGGGTTTTATTGAAATAACCATGTGAAATCTTTGTTTTATATAAATGACCATCAATGTATAATTTGTCTATTTTACCCTTAATAAAGTAGATTATTTTCTTTGCAAGATACATTCCTGAATTTAATTTGATTGATTTAATTCAATACTTCTTATTATATTCATATTTTTTAATCTTTTAAGTTCTTCTAACAATGTTCTATATTGTGATAATTTCTCAAAAGATTTAGGATGTTCTTTTTTTTAGTTATATATCCTAATGTTATTCCTTCTGAAACTTCTTCTTCTTCTATATCTTCGTATTCTTCTATAATTTTGGGAACTGTATTTATATTTTTTGTTGTTTCAACATAATTAAATTATATTCTATTTAGGATAGCATAGTCAATACCTTCGTATATCTCTTTTAGTTTAGATTGTCCAACAGAATATATATTTTTAGATTTTTCAACAGTAGTTAATAAAAATGAAATTTCTTTAGTTTCTAAATATAGTTTATGATTACAGTTATTAGAAGTTGATGCTTGTGAAGTATCCATAAATTATCAGGTTGATAAATTATTATACAAATTTTTTTGGTATTAGTCCATTCTTTGATCTAGTTGAATACAATAATCTGCAATATATTGTTCGTATTTTTCTAAAAGTTTATTATATTCTTCAGAAGATATGTTTTCATTTTCCATTTGATGTTTAATATCTTCCATTTTATCTTTCAATTTTTCTAAAAGGTTATCTAGTCCTTCGATTGTATATCCTAGCATTAGATTTGGATTGTATTTGTCATAATTTCATATTCTAAATCTATTTTAAGCTGTAATATATCAGAATAATCTATAATGTATTCATCATGATTTTTTGAAAGTATATAATATTGTTCAGATAATTCATACATATCTATTAATTGAGATATAATGTTATCTATTTTTTCCATTATTCTTTCTAAAAAATTGTCTAATCCTTCAATAATATATAGGCATTATAAACACAGAGATAAATAATTTATAAAGTTTCAAGTAATTTTTCAAATTCTATCAGTTTTTGGAAATTGATAATATCTATATCAGCTATGATATCTATGTTTGGTTCAAATGATATATTATATTTTGAAATATTTTTCTTCCTTTTTTTTCTAATTTATCAATTATATCTTGAATATCTTGTATTACTATAAACCTTACAGTACCTTTAATAAAGTTTTCTATTAAATTTTCTTTAAAACTTTTTAATATCTCTTGTAATGCATAAAGTTGGTCTTGGTATCTTATTTTATCAATTTCATTTACATATTCAATTCCTTTTTTATTTTTAATATTCTTCCTTAACTTTATATGGACCTCTCTTATATGTGAGTTTTCTTATGATGTAATTTTCTTCATTCATGATGTTAAAATTTTCAAAAACTGGTAAAGAATGATTCGTCTCTTCCATTACTGTCATATTATTGGATCATAATCATTATCACTACTAAACACATATCCTAAATATAATTCATTATTTATTTCAGTATTATCACTATCAAGCCAAAAGTAAATGATTGATTTTGTAATTTCTATTCCTAATAATTCTTTTAATTTAGGAAAAATAACAGACAAACATGTCATATAAATATAATATAACTTTTTTATTTCATTATTTGGTCTAGTAAATTATTTATACATGAATAAAGGTTCAATTATGCTATGATATTCATCCTTATAAGGACTATTTTAATAATTAAATTTAATAATTCTGAATTATGTCATGTTAAAAGCTCTTCTTCCTCCTAATTCCGTAAAGATAGATATATTAAGAATACAAACATCTTTTCCTGTTATCAGTACATTTGTATTTTCCTTCTATTGTTAGTGACCTTCATGCTTATAGATTTCTGCTCCACACCCTTCAATGACCTCCTGCCTTCACGTGTTATTAGTTAAACCTGAATATATGCCTTCACTGTATAATCTTTTAGATGCAAAATATTTTAGGACAAAGTGTAGGGAGTTTTCTTAATAATATATCTTCTTCGTAAATAGGATTTAAAAGATAGGAATTTAGAAAATCATTATAATTTGATAAGTATATTGGGATTTTATTGATAATATGAAGATTGACACAAAATTGGTATGAGGATTTTTTCAATGACAGAAGATTTTTTGGCTTTCTCACAAACTGAGTACTCAAGTGATCTTTGCCTTTCAACTAGCCCAGAGGCCTCTATTTATAATGTTACATTGGACACGATTACATCACTGCTTACATCATAGACTTAATAATTTTACAGCTTTTCATAATATTATAAGGACACATAAGAACACACCTGTCTCTCTATTATTTATTACAATGACACACATGTCCCTCTACTATTTTCCTCACATGGGCCTTACATGAAGCTATTTATTTTTTGCCACGTTTCATCCTTCTTTAATAGAGCATATACCAGTTGTCTATCAATTTTATTGGCATGTGGGGCAATTCCTGGCAATGCACGCTTCTTGTAAGTTAGCAAAGCTTCCATGGATTTGATGAGTGTCAAACTTCTTGATATATTTTTTCAAAATTGTTGACTTTTCTTTTCTTCCATTAGTGAGGAGGGTTCATCTATTATATTGGCATACGCATTTGAATTTTTTATCATACAAGTTTTTAGCAATGTTGTAGAGAGCATTAATTCCCAACACCCTTCGAAATCTAAACCATGATCTTGTAATATTTGGCACAGGTTTGACATTTTTTCCAACTTCAATCTGAAAATTTCGAGCAACATATCCAGTTGTCACTACAACAAAAACAGCCTTTTGCAACGTTCAAAAGATGTTGCCAAAAGCCTTTTGCAACGTTTGACAAGTGTTGCAAATCGCAGTGTTACCGCAGAGTAAAAACTTTTTACAACGTTTTTTGAATGTTGCAAAAGACTGAAATAAACATTGCAATATACTTTTTGCAACGTTTTTTAAGTGTTGCCGTAAACTCTTTTGCAACGTTTTTTAAGTGTTGCAATAACTTTTAACACAATCTTTTGCAACGTTTATTAAGTGTTGCCGTAGACCCTTTTACAACATTTTTTAAGTGTTGCAAAAGTTTTTAACCCAATCTTTTACAATATTTGTTGAGTGTTGCGGTAGAGTCTTTTGCAACATTTTTTGAACGCTGCTATATTATTTTTTTTTAAATATTATTGAAAACATTATTTATAAAACCCAAAAATTTCTAATTAATTTATTAAAATGGCAATTTACACAGAAAGCAAAAGTAAATACATTATGAATTTTCGAATTCATACAAAATAAAGTCCTGATAATGTTTAACAAATCCACAAATCATACATTATAACAAATTCGTGAAAGAAAGTGTTGATAATGTTTAACAAATCCACAAAAGAATATCATCATCACAAAAGAAATATTTTACTACGGGAACATCAACTTCATCCCGCAATTTAACCGCACCTTTACATTGCAAAATTCAATCAATCTCCAAAAGAATATCTTGAATGTTGCACCTATAACAAATTTGAGCAAAGTTATAAGTGAATATCACGTTTTACTTAATAAACGGTAGCAAAAAAAAAAAAGAGTTAAAAGCAAAATAAATTTATATCTTTCCAATGTGTCATAGAAATTAATATGACTCGTCCTAAATTAATCTACTCTACCCGAGACGTTAAGTGCACCGATGATACATGGATCAGCTAGATGCTAGATCTAGCACCAAGAAAAATGACCTTTTACCCCAAGTGTAAAAACCTTAACTTAGACGTGTTAACATCCATTTCATTCCCTTCTATTTTAAAAAATTCTATAGAAATTTCAACATAAGCTCTCCTATAAATTTGACTTAGCCAACCTGTAGAGACATCATAACCAACATAATAAATTAAAAATCAAACCAACACCTCAAACAACATCCAACATCAATCCCCAACTCCTCAACATCACAAATTCAAATTCATTACAGCTGTGATCTTATGAAAATTTGGTCATTTAATAACACAGCACTCTGAACTATCAAACATAGAAGTCTAATAACTATTATGTGAAATCAACCTTTTAACCTATAGGTGTCTGCATATCGCACAGAATTCCTATATCAATTCTCCATTTCATCCACGTGCCCCTAATCCTATATATCTCATATTCATTCCACATTTTTGTTAATACTTGAAGAAATACTTTCTAAACAACACTCCGACATAGTGACTCCATTTTTATTGTTTTTCCGACTACACTATAGTGATTACTTACATGTACTTTGCCTTAGTTCTTCTCAGTGTTTGAAAAGGCGAGGCGGAAGCGCGCCTCCGAACGAGGCGTACATGCCGCGCCTCAAGGCGAAAAAATGAGATGTTTTCTTCGAAGGTGAGCGCCTCAGGCAACGAGGCGTACGCCTTTGATTTCACGCCTCATGAGGCGTGAGGCCTACACCTCTATCTGTAGTTACAGATTTTGATTTGAGCCATTTTTAAAAGCCCAAAAAAAAAAAAAGAGAAATGGCCCAATAGGCAAAGACTCATTATTCTTTTAGCTTTCCTAACAAGCTACCCAAAGTCCCAAACCCATTAATTAATTTGAAAAAAAAAAGAACGAAGCAGACGTTTCTCTCCTCTGCGGCTCTCTGCAGTCTGGTGTCTACGCCTCAACCTGCTGCTGTCGAGAGTCTTCCAGCCTCCAGGTAAAAGTTTTAGCTTTTTTTTTTTTTTTCTTCCTCTTTCGCAATCTGTCTGTGCCTGTTAAAATCATATATATATATATATATATATATATATATATATATATATATATATATATATATATAGACACACACACACATATACACACACAGGCAACAGGCAATATATATATATATATAGTGGCACAGCCGCACAGGCACTCTCGTCCCTGCTCTTCACTTTACATAGCACACATATATTTTTTCCCCCTCGTATATATATATATATATATATATATATATTGGCACAGCCGCACAGGCACTCTCGTCCCTGCTCTTCACTTTACACAGCACACACATATATTTTTCCCCCCCTCCCGTGACCCCGTCTTCAGGCACTCAGCACGCACACACACTGGGGGTCTGTCATATACCCTTTTGGCTTGTCTATCACATACCTTTTTGGCTTGTTTGTTGAAGAGGATGTGATAGTATTGGACAGTATAATGGATGTGAATGAAGATGGAATCTTGTTTAGTACACTGTCCATTTTTTTTTTTTTTAATATAGAATCCTTTATCTTTGACTTTAATTGATAGTTGTTACTTGTTTGTTACTCACTTAAAGTCTTAAACGATAAATATTATTAATTTTGGACATTCAAAATTTAATATTCATTTTTTATTTTATAGATTATAAAATGGGAAAAGACAATAGAAAAGATCCGGCTTGAAAATACGGGAGAGAAGTTGAAAAAGCGGGAGAGAAAAGAGCATATGTCTACATTGAATGTATGTTTTGTAAGAAAATCATAACTGGAGGGGTCAAGCGGATGAAAGAGCATTTAGCAGGTACTCACAAGAATGTAGCCCCGTGTCCTGGAGATGTTAAAAAGGAGATTGAAGCATATATGAATGAAGGAAGTTAAAGAGGAATCTTGCTCAACAACTTGAGGACATGATTGAAGGTGGTTCTTACCACTATACTAAGAATGTTGTTGACGATGACTCTACGAGAGGTGTTAGAGGCCCTATTGATAGATTTGTCACAAATATTGCTGATGAAGAGACTCCAAAGATGAGTGGAGCTAAATTGAAGGAGTTGCGTCACAATGTTTGTATGGACATTGGTCGCTTCTTTTTGAAAATGCATTGCCTTTCCACGTCATAGAATCTCCCTCTTTTAAGAACATGTGTCGGGCAATTGGGTCTTATGGTAGGGGTTTTACACCTCCTTCAATGTATGAGCTCGGGACTTGGATTCTTAAGGAAGAAGAGAAAACAACTGAAAAGATTGTTCTAGATATAAAATCAACGTGGAAGACAACTGAGGTTTCTATATTATCCGACGGATGGTCTGATTTGAGAAATAGGAGCTTGATAAATTTTTTAGTGAATAATCCCAATGGAAGCGTGTTTTTGAAATCTGTTGATGCATCTGATGCAATTAAGGATGCAAATCTCATGTTCAAAATGTTGGATGACATTGTTGAAGAAATTGGAGAAGAAAATGTTGTGCAAGTTGTGACGGATAATGCCAACAACTACAAAGCAGCTGGAAGGATGTTGATGGAAAAAAGAAAGCATTTGTATTGGACTCCCTGTGCCGCGCATTTTATTGATTTGATGCTTGAAAAGTTAAGTGAATTGCCCCAACATAAGCATGCACTATTAAAGGCAAAGAAAGTGAGTAACTTTATCTATAATCATGTTTGGGTTTTGGCTTTGATGAGAAATATTGCGAAGGAGTTAATTCGACCGGGTGCTACTAGGTTTGCTACGGCATACCTAACTTTGCAAAGAGTTTATGAGTTGAAGCGACCTTTGCAGGCTATGTTTACTTCTGAAGAATGGTTAAATTCAACGTGGGCAAGTAAATCTGAAGGGAAGGAAATGAGGAAAATCATATTGAAGGATAACAATTTTTGGCCTAGTGTTGCTTATGCTTTGAAAACTATGAATCCCTTGGTTAGTGTTTTGAGACTTGTTGATTCTGAGCAGATCCCAGCAATGGGATTTATCTACGGGGCAATGGATAATGCAAAAGAACAAATTGCAAAAAATTTGGGTGACAAGGAGGCCTCCTACAAGGAGATTTGGGATATCATTGATGAGAAGTGGGACTTTCAGCTGCATAGAGATCTACATGCTGCTGGCTATTATCTGAATCCACGTTGTCAGTATGCAGAGAATTTTTCTAGGCATTGTGAAGTGATGACGGGATTGTACAATTGCATGGCTAGACTCATTCCTGATGTGAAAGAAAGGGATGTTGCAGATCTCAAAAATTGATGACTTTGTTGGGAAAAAGAAATTCTTTGGCCTTGATCAGGCAAAATCTTCATTCAACAAACGATCCCAAGGTACGAATTATTATAGCTTAATCCATGGTTTAAAAAGGCGAGGCGGAGGCGCGCCTTGAGGCCCGCCTCACTGTGAGGCGCACAACCTACGCCTCGAGGCACTGATTTAGTGCTATTTTGGGTGGAAAGTACGCCTCAATCGTTGAGGCGTACGCCTCGCGCCTCACACGCCTTGAGGCGTGAGGCGTTCTGAATGATTTTTTTTCTTTAAATGCTTTGGGACATGGCACATCATTACAAAAAATAGGTTAGACCCAATTTGACCTCTTAGTTTATCAAAAATTGAAACCAAAAAAATATTTTAGACCCAATTTGGACCATCAATGCAAAAAAAAATATTTTAGACTTATGCCCATTGAAAAAAACTAAAAAATCCTATATATTCCTCTACCCCCCACTTCCCACGTTCTTGCTCCGGTTATTATCCCATCATAGTGTCAAGTCTATAAACATGCATAACCACTTTCTTTCATTATCATCATTAAAAATTCTTTATAGACATTATTTATGCATTGATTAGTTATCAAAATTTAAAAAATAATACGGCACCTGTCTGTAAACTATATTATACATGCACATCACCTGCAGTCTGCCCATCATGTTCTATCGCCCCCTCTTAGTCTAAACAATGAATTTGAAATCATGCAATCAACAATCTAATCACGCAGTGCATGCTTGATTTTTATGTTTGGAAATAAGATGCTTTTATATTATCTTAAAATTTTTTTATTAAATTTTCGGTTTGTAGTGAGGCTTACGCCTCAAAGCGTCTTGAGGCTTACGCCTCGCCTCACAAAGAAAAACCGCCTCGGTACCTAGTTTCGCCTTTTAAAACTATGGCTTAATCATGTGATGATGTGAAGAAATGATTAATGAATATTTATGAATTTTTTGGCATTAGTTGCTTGGTGGACGCAATTTGGCGTTGGTACTCCAGAACTTAGTCGTTTTGCAATTAGAGTTTTAAGTCTCACTTGTTCATCTTCTGCTTGCGAACGCAATTGGAGTACATTCAATCAAGTGCATACAAAGAGAAGGAATCGTTTAACAACAAACAGATTGGAGAAATTGGTTTATATCATGTACAACAAAAGGCTCAAAGATCGACACGTGAGATTGCAATCGCTCCAAGAGGGAGACGATCCTTTACTTGTCGACATAAGAGATTATCCGTCAGATGATGAGTGGGTTGCTGATGTTGGTAGTAGTAGTACACAAGGAATAGAGAGTTCTACTTCTACTCGCACGAAAGGTTCCCATAAAAGAAAGAGCATTGTTTCACAAAGTGGTATTTTTATTAATATAATTTAACTTTATCTTTGTTTATAAAATAAAATAAAAATAAATATTATCTTATCTTGTTTCTTGAATTTACAGATAAAGGGAAGGGGAAGAATATCTTAGTGGATGAGGTCCATGAGGAGGAATGTATAGAAGTAGATAGTGAAGATGAAGAAGATGATAGAGCAATTAGATATGATGACGACTCCTTGGAAGATCCCACTAGTCCTAGTAGTGAAGATGGAGATGATGGAGATATTAGCACAGCTTTTTAGATTATCTATATATCTTATTAGTTTTTTGTTTGATGTGATGTGACTAGTTTACTACACACGGTGGTCTTTTTGATAGTCTATATATAGGCGTATAATATTTTTGCGTGACTATTTAGTAAGATTGCTCAACTAGCTCTTTTTTGGTGAAATATTGTGTTATCTATTATTGAAATCTGAGTTTTCACTTTTCATAGTATTTTTTTATTTTGTGACTTTTTAGGTTCGTATTGAGGCTTACGCCTCGCCTCACAAGCAAAAACCGCCTCGAGGATTAGTTCCGCCTTTTAAAACATTGGTTCTTCTTTACCCGAAACCTTTCAAATGTCCTTTCTAGTCTCAGTAGCTAAAACTATTTCATTCAGAAATAACATACTGCAGAGAAACTTCATCTTGGATGTCTATAAAATTCATCACCATGACAAAAGTGAGAGGGACTTAAAGGCAGAACCTTGATGCAAGCCTAGAGTGACAGGAAATTCTGTACTACTGAGATCACTACATTTCTCGCTCATGATTGCTCTATCATACAAAACTAAAAATATTAATATAAAATAGAAATTGGGTTTCTCTCTAATGGTCATCATAAGACTTCAACGGGGGTCGTGTGACTCGTGTCATAGCTATTTCTAAATCAATAAAAAGCATATGTAGATATTTTTTCTTTTTCCTAATCTTCATCACTCTACTGAATTCCTCAGTTCATCTCCATCATGTAAATTTAAACTAATATATGAAATTCTTGAGGAGTCTAGTGTCATTCTCAGTTTATCCATGGTTAAGAACATTTAGACTCTGAAGGAAAAGGAATGCCTCGACTTTTTAAGGAAAATAATAATAACCAAAAAAGCACGCCTAAGGCATCATAAATAAAAAATATGTTGTAGCTTAAAAAGTTGTAACAAAGTTGTTCCCTGACTTATCCGCAAATGCTGAAATAATCAAAATTACTTTCAAAGACACTCTAACCCATGTACACCACACTATCTTTACACATTCTTTTGAGTCCACATGATAAGCTGAATCCACATTATAAGCAAATCTTACAGAAACAATACCCCCTTCACCCTATCCATTGTGATACCCAGGCATGTTAACAGAGGTGATAATGTGTATCATTGTAAAGCTATAATACTCTAACCAATGCAACCAACTATACTCCCATTTTTCTTCTCTTATTGCAATAAACATAAAGTCAGCTTTTTAACAGAATAAATGAAGTCACAAGCACAATTGAGAGCACAATTGAGATCTTCAAACTTTCATCCATGCCTAAGAGAGCAAAGCAACTGTGAATCGGTGCACAAAGCAAAAACCCGAGAAAGAGATAATTAAAAGGAAGGGAGAGGAAGATTAGTTCCTTACCTGAATAGATGTGTTAACTTGCTGTCTCGATAAGGAACATGACCTCCTTTTTCACTTGTCATCACCCACGACACTTATGACGTTACCAAGAGCAATCCCTTGTTAATGTGAATGCCTGGACCATGTGAAGAGCTATCCTTACCCTTTAAAACTGTCCAAATAGCTTACCAAACATGCCCTAAGAGTGTGTCTACTATGGAGTTGAAGAGGATACAAGTTTAATAATTCTACTACAAATAATTATAGCAAGTAGCAAGTAAAATAATAGAAATTCTAGTTCTTGATCTTATCTTCAATTATGGATAACTCTATCAATCGTCATCTACTTAAAAAATCTCTCCCAAGCAACTTAACAATACATGATTTATGCTCTATTACCAAAAAGACATTTGACATTTCCATCTTCATTAATATCATAATCACTTCCATCTTCTAGTCAAGGCCAAAGAAGTGGCAGCCCGAAAAAAGAAAACACGACAATTGAATTGTAACAAACGATAATTTACTCTAAGCACTAGTGGAAACTAGTTCATGCAACAATTGTACCATTTAGTTCATTTTTTCTGTTCCTAGCACAATTTGCTATTAAGCACAAGTTCTTATGTAGACAAATAACCAATAGATGAAGAGATCAAATAAAGCACCCATACCAAATATTCAACTAGCATTGCTTATTAGCAGACTCAAATGCATACGCATGAAGATATACTATTTCTAGAATTAATAAAATTCCCTCTTCATCTTGTCAATAAACAATAAAAAGGTTCCCTCCTCACCCACCAAAAGTTTAGTTCTACAACTTTTCATCTGAATTATATAAATTCATTTCACTTTGTTGTGGATTCCTAGTTTCCTCCAAGAAATATATAACCACACAGCAAGCATCGGTTTAAATAAATTGTAGAAATTCTTACAAAAAAAAATAAAAAAATAAAAGAAAATTCATAACCTAGATGGTTCACCTTTCAATTCCAAGTCACAGGATAAATTAACCCAAAAAAATAAAAAGAACAATTGAGGGGAAAAAAAGGGACGGAACAGAGAAATCGATTACCTTAGCTTTATAAAATTCCAGACAATTTTAGAAGAATCAGAGGCGGATGCCCGTGGATGAGGGGGGAACAAAAAGCTTCATTTTTACAGCAAAAGCAGAATTGACTTGGACCAAGTAATAATTTAATTTATATACCAAAAAAATAACATTATCTCCTACCCAACAAGAAAATGGAATAAACCCATTTCAAAGACAACACAATACATCCATCTGATGCAATCTCTATCTCTTATAACTGCAAATTACACATAAAACTAGAAATTAAATAGCATATCGATTCTTACTGAGGGAGAGAAAATGAAGGAAAGGGGATACCAACCTTTGCTTGCTTATTGAGAGAGTCTATTGCAGAGGCAGCGATTCACGTTCACTGAAGCAACAGTTCATGGAGGCGATGCTAGGAGGCAGAATGGTCGGCGCTGATGAGGAGCGGAACGCGACGGATTGAGAGAGTGAGTGACAGAGAGTTTGATTTTGCTTGGGTAAAGTGAGGATCAGGTTCCATTAGGTTTAAAGGTTTATAATATTTGCAATTTGGTAACAATTTTTAAATAACGTGAAATTAGCCCCAAATATGCTATTACTGTTATGAATTAATGGGTGTGAGGTAAGAAAATTAGGTATTAGGTTTGAATGAAATATTACTCTTATGTCCCTGTAAAATTTACATATTACGATTATACCATTATCCGCCCCCTATAAATAGGGCACCATATATTCATTTGTAACTTACACCATTCTTGAGAATTAAGAAGAATCCTCCTCCTTCTCTGTAGCTCTCAATCTCTCTCTATATTTCTAGTTTAAAATTTTGATAGTTTTACAACACGTTATCAGCACGAATCTCTACCCTATTGAGTAATATGACGGGAGTATGCTCTACAGTTGCATCTAAATGATGAACCTCTGTATCAGAAACCAGATTATTATTAATCATCATTTATACATCATAGATTAGAAGATCAATTCCAAATACGTAGAAAAATTGAAGAAATTGTATAATCCGAAACTTCCAAACAAAATTCACGCCAAACCGTATATCCAAACGATGATCGGAGACCGGATCCATGACCACGGCGACCGGACTATTCTTCCGAACCGGCGCGTGTCTACGTCACCAGCACCGGCGCGGCGGCGCGTGAAGCGAGTGAGGACCATGCGCAGACGTCGTCACGGCGCGTGACGGTGCGTGGAGACGATTCAGGCGATGACGTCAACAGGAAGTTTGTTCATATCGACGTTCTTGATTTTTCTATGATCTTACTTTTCTGTTTTGTGCAGTTCTGAGATTTTTCGGCGATTGAACGTGGCGGTTTTCTTAAAAACCGTTTTTGAAGCACTTCCGACGGGATTTTGAACTTCGGACCAAAAGTAAGTTTGTTCTAAATTAAATTTCAAACCTATTGACGGTTTTGATTTATCCATATGAGCAACATATTAAAATATGGACAATTTTACCCTTGGTAATACATAAAAGTAAATTAATCGAAAATTAACGATTAATATGTGATCAACAAGATAAATTAAAGATTTTAAACAAAGTATAATTAAAAATAATCATTGTCATACCGTGACGGATTGAGTTATTATGGACTGAATTTATACCGCAACGGATTGGACTATTATGAGTACCTTGACTGGATTTGACGATATGACTCGATCACTATACCTTGACTGGATTTGACAATATGACTTGATCACTATTATGAAGGATATGACTCGCTCACTCATGAAAGGTAATTATTTCATTATGTTGACACCGCCTATATGGTCGGTTTACGGAATACTTTACATATATTCATATTCTATATTATTTCAAAAACACCTCAATTATTGGTTAATTCTAACATATTAGAGGATGTTGTCAACATATATACGTGGTGATATTATTATTGTTTAACCTATATACATGGTGATATTATTGTTATTTGATACTTCATCAAATGATACCAGAAGTTATCATTACCAAAAAATTTGGTAAATGTTGATAAAAATATTTCATCCAATGGTACCAGAAGTTACCAATATCTGAATTTGAATGGGTGGATGAAAATTATTCAACAAGAGAATGTTGATGTATGATAAGATAATATCACATGATAGCTCGGATATGGCTAATGTGAAAATAATCTCATCAGTATTATGAGATGAATATTAGATGATAAAGTGTCTAGAAATGTTCTTGCACGAGCACTTATGTATTCCAGAAGAAGTGTATATTTACTCCAGAAGAAGTAAAAATTATCATCTAAACATACTGAAATGATATTATTATTGCTCCTGAAGAAGCATAAACGAGACATACATGCAAAACGCAAAAGGGGAAACATTTATGATCCTCAAAATGAGAGATGTGTTTCGGGAGTAGCCGTATCCTACCACCTCTGACCTTTTGAGGAAATAAAGAAAAATGTGTGTTTCAAGAGTAAGAAATACTCCATACTCTACCACCTTAAATTTTTGAGGTACACAAGATTAAACATTAACAAAATCCTAGAAATTTATGGTGTGTCTCAAGAGTGAGAATACTCCGTACTCTACCACCACCTATTCTAGGGTTCACAAAGATAAATTTACATTAACCGGACTCCATTTTCGCTTGATTCCCCATCCTTGCGACCAATCTATCTTTACTCCTGCTAGATCTTGTATTGGAATATATGATTGCAACTTATCCAGCAGTTTCTCGATAGTAGGAGCAGAAATGAGGATTCTCCTAGGAAATATCTCATGGTATTTTGGGATGCATAAACTGTGAAAATCATTGGCTTTTAAACTTGAAAAACTTCACTATTTACTACTCGTATTTCGAAAAAGTAAAGATTTACTTTTGACAAAATCACCATACTCACCTTTCGGTGATTTAATATATTTAACCAGCCTTTATCAAAACTCGTGAAAGAAAACAGAAAAATATTTTATATGTGCATATATATCAAATGATTTACCTTGTATTAATGCTGCATAGCCAAAACATCATTGTTTATAACAGTCTGGCAAACAGGATCTTTTGCTATTATATTTTTGAGACTATAACGCTCTTTATCGCTGATGAATTTAGCCCATAAAGATAGTAGCTCACGCTGCACATACCCACTAGGGTGCGTCTCAAGAGTCAATCGGATATCATCCAATGACTCCTTACTCAGCCCACCCTTAATGAAATCTATCTTATCATCTCGATTTATAGATGAATACCCTATTGACTTACAACGGGTATCACATGTCCATCGAGAACATTTGTAGCAACTATTTTTTTGCTCTTCGCTTCTTTGCAAAAGTACTCTTACCTAAGCCAGGCTTGTGCTTAGAAAATGAATCTGGTAATTCACCAGCTAATCGAACTTTCGCTTCGATCAACCAGCGAACATCTTCTGGGATGCCATGATCCATCAGCAACCTCAATCTTTCAAGCCTAATTCGATAAATTTTTCTCAAATCATTTACTGGAAGATTGGAATAATATTTGCGAATATTTGAAAGTATGGTATCCATTTTTGATGCATCTAGCCTTCTTCCCAAATCATCTATTTAAATGCATTATTCAACGCGTGAAAGAGCGATGGCTCCGCGTGTCAGTGATATCGATTCCATCAAGAAATAATGGAATAAATTATTGAAAATGTGAGATAATGCGTCATTACCTTTTTCGATATAAGGAAAGATTTGGCGACAAGATTGAGATCATGAGATATTTCCTTGGATATTGTACCTGATTTTTTCTGTATAAAAGTAATAAAGGTATGCTGATTTGAACTGTACAGAAATACGTACTGATGAAATAAATACTGTATTGAACCAGAAGTTCATACATATGTACAAGTGAAATATCTTGTTGAACCAGAAGTTCTATAATAATTGGTTAGATTCCAATTCAATAATGGCATTCATTAAAGAACCAGAAGATTGTTATCATTGCTGCTTGTTATCAAAAGCAAATTAATTATCTCACTAAGAATATGAATGACTGATTATTTGCTCAAGTAATGATATTACGAGCAAAGTGATAAATGCTAGCATGAATATATCTTAAAGTCATTAATGATTTTACGAATTAGTTGAGATAATAGAATATTATATTGCTAATGGTTTAGCAGATTAAAAGCCTCAAGTTATTTTCTATGAGAACAATTTGATTATGCAGCAATATTCTACATATAAACATGTCAATACGATGAAATAATGATTTGCTTGTGAAACTTTATGATTTCTAAGAAGTGCGATATCTATATACACTCCAACAATACGCACTTGATATATGATTGTATGACATGCGTTGCGGCATTTTAGCCGATTGATATAATATAAGATTTGTGAATATTATGGGGAAAACACGCTTAAAGCGTAATTATGCCTGAAGCATAATGACTATCGATTCCAAAATAAATATCTCTTGAATGATTGAAATGATCCCTTTGAGGCTAAATACTCATGGTGAGTAAAAGGGACATAATGATGAGATATTCAGGTACCTGATGATAGAACATATACAGAGATCTCTCTATGTTATATTGAGTTGAAATGGAATCGATAAATAAGTCGACTACATACAACCTTCTTATGAAAATGAGGTTGATGAAATTATAATACTTTGGCCAAGTATATAACCCCAATGTAGGGATTATTATTCAAGGACCAGAAGTCCAAATGCTTAAATGTGTAAAGCCAGTAATTATATGTACAAATGAAAAATATTTCACAGTCGTAGATGACGACTCGTTGCGCGCAAGATTTTTCATTGAACTGGCATGACATATGGTGGATGTGACTATAATCTAAATCACTAGCTTGAGCTCTTTGATATACCAATGAGTGAGATCAAAAAGTGTGATTCTCATCTCGGTATTTTGAGGGTATTCTTTGATGTACCAGTTGATCACGGTACGTTGGGATTTCAAGTAAAATGATTGTAGATTAAATGTCAAAATTGATATCTATTTCAATGATTGATTATGCTCCTGCAAATTAGAAATTGCAGTTTATAAAGTGCAAGAACATACATGTATAAATCATTGAAAGATTCAATATGCCCAGATTAGTATCACTATAGGATGATACAAATGACCACATAATATAATATGTTGAAATTGAAATTGGAGTGTACTATTATTATATTTGAATATTTGGGCATGCAATTGATTTTCAATATGCAAAATTATATTATCCACCGGGAAAATGAATTTGAAAATGAATATTTAATTATTCATCAGAAGTGACTTCTAGATTTTGATAAAAGTGAATCAATTCTAGATTTGAGTAATGCAATCAGTCAACTAACTAAACATTGCTTGGTATAGCATGTTCAGTACATCATAAATGAGCTATGACTTCATAAATGAGTTATAAATTATTTATAAAAGCTCATCACAAAATATATGTTTGATGAAATAATTTGAGATTGTATTAATATACTTATGATATTCCTATGAAGGGAACAAATACGCACTGCACTCTTTTTCCCTTAACTGAGGTTTTGTCCCACAGGGTTTTCCTAGTAAGGTTTTTAATGAGGCAGGAATTATGGAACAATTATGGCGTATCAATGAGAATAATGTACTCTTTTTTCCTTCGCTAAGGTTTTGTCCCACAAGGTTTTCCTAGCAAGGTTTTTGAGACATTGTCACAGTTATCTGCAAGTTATTCAACAACAAGCTCTCTCTCTTTATTGTGCTGGAATGATATCAACAAATGAAGAAAATCATACACATCTTATGAAGAACGTTATGATATCAGCTACACACTAGAAGATTTTCGTATATACATATTCCAGACGAAAGATGATATCATTATTCAAAAGGTTCATAAATACTTGATTGCACACTTCAGGGGGAGAATCATGCTGTCATGCTGTACTCTTTTTCCTTCGTCCAGGTTTTTGTCCCACAGGGTTTTCCTGACAAGGTTTTAACGAGGCAGCGGCTATACTCTTTTTCCTTCGTTCAGATTTTGTCCCATTGGGTTTTACTGACAAGGTTTTAACGAGGCAAACCTAAAGCAAGGCAGCACTAAAGCACTGAAGCAATAAAGCAATGAAGCACTTCAGCACTTCATAATTCGAAGTTTCCAGTACATGATTTGTACTACTTATCATTGATGTCATTTCGAATATTAGAGCCAATGATTAATGATGGCCAACATCAGGAGGAGCAGCAGTACTCTTTTTCCTTCGCTCAAGTTTTATCCCACTGGGTTTTCTTAGCAAGGTTTTAACGAGGCAGACAATTGAGCAAGCGAGTAATATGTCATTCAAGGGGGAGTGTTATGAATTAATGAGTGTGAGGTAAGAAAATTAGGTATTAGGTTTGAATGAAATATTACTCTTATGCCCCTGTAAAATTTACATATTACGATTATACCATTATCCGCCCCCCTATAAATAGGGCACCATATATTCATTTGTAACTTACACCATTCTTGAGAATTAAGAAGAATCCTCCTCCTTCTCTCTAGCTCTCAATCTCTCTCTATATTTCTAGTTTAGAATTTTGATAGTTTTACAACAATTACAACGTTTTGAAACGTTGCTAAATACTAAGATATGGCAACATTTATTAAACAAATATGCTATTACAACGTTTTGAAACATTGCTAAATACTAAGATATGGCAACATTTATTAAACGTTGCAATAGATTACGTTGCAATAGCTTAAGGTTTAGCAACGTTTTTTAAACGCTGTAAAAGGTTAATCTTTTGCACCGTTTTTAAAAACGTTGCAATAGAAACGTTTTTTAAACGTTGCAATAGACAGCCTATTGCAACGTTTAAAAACGTTTTAAACGTTGCAATAGGCTGTCTATTGCAACGTTTAAAAAACGTTGTCAAAACTTAATTTGAGTGTTGCAAAAATTTCAACTTATCGCAACAATTTTTAAATGTTGCAAAAAGGGATAAATCTCAAATATTTATATCAAATGCAACATTCAATTACAAAATGTTGCGGTAGACCACTTTTAGCAACATTTAATTAGAAAATGTTTCCATTTAAATGTTGCAAAAGCTCATTTTTGTAGTAGTGTGTGATAATATGCTCAGCAGGATAATACATCCTTCCATCAATTCAGGAGTGATCAAATAAAATTTTAAATATATAGGTCTTCTTTGGGTAAACTTTGAAATTTCTCCTTTTAATAAATTATCAAAATTTTCAATTTCTTTCAGATATTTTCCTGGATAGATAAGATCCAAAAATCCATAATCAGTTGTCATTTTTGTCATAATGGGATCTCGATCTCCAAGCGAAATGTAATAATAATCACATTCTTGGAGTTCATATATAATTCGGGCAGTAGTTTTATATTCATCTTCTCTTGGTAAAAAAGGGGGAGTTATCTTCCTCCTCAGCACAAATTTTTACTACTCTTGTATGTTCATCTTTTGCATTGATTGTTACTTATCGAGGACTTGCTTCATTTATAACAACTTTCTTGAGACTTGGTTCATCTCTTTTAATCGTTGGTCCACCACTGCTTCCTGAAGATGTATCTGTTTGTATTTTTTATATAACCTGTTTGGTATCAGCATGTTTGGTAATTAACGATTCAAACTGAAATTCAATCTCAATTATATTATAGCTCAAATCTTTAGTATAATTGTAATGAAATTTTGAGATTTCCTTCAATTGCTTGAAACTTCCTTGAAGATTCTCTGCTAGTTGCTCAATTCCAAGTTTTATATCTTCAACTTCCTCTGTGAGAAAAATTATTCGCTGTTTGGCTTCTATCAAGGATTTTTTGATATTATCCATCTGCAAATTCAATATTACTGCTTAAAAAATCTCTAAGAATTTTTGTATTTGTTCTTTTGATTCTAATTTATCTGGAAAACTTTCTATTTTTTTTATATATATGTGTTTGTAGTTTTATTCCTTTCTTATCTATTGATAATCCAAGAAAATCAATTTCTTGTTTTTCTATTATAGCTTTGTGTTTTGAAAGAACAATTCCTTCTTTTTTGCATTCACTTATAAATTTCATTAAATGGTTTCTATGTTCTTCTCTATTATTAGAACATATTAATATATCATCAACATAGACAATTAAGAATTCATTAAATTTTCTAAATATGTTATCCATTTTCCTTTGATATATTTGTAGTGCATTTTTTAAGCCAAATGGCATTACCATCCATTCATACTTACCTTGGGGTGTACTAAATGGTGTATATTGAATATTATCTTCTTCCATTTTTATTTGTCAAAATCCTAATTTACAATCAAATTTAGAATAATATTGTTTTCTTTTTGCAAGATTTATTAGTACTTCTTTATTTGGTAAAAATATTCATCAAATTTAGTATATTTGTTTAATTCTTTATAATTTATCATCATTCTAGCTTTTCCTCTTTTTTGTTCGGAATGTTTCGTGACCATGAAAACTGGACTACTATGGGATCCATTACTAGGTCTGATTAATTTTTGGTTAAGTAATTCTTTTATTTGAGTTTTAAATTTATATGTATCTTGTATGGTATACATCATTGGTCTAATTCTTATAATAACATTTTCTATTAGTTCTATTTTAGCTTTTGGATGATGTGATTTCCAAAATAATAATGGATTCTCTCCACAATTTTTTTTTCTAATTGATCAATGATTTTTTCCACGTTTATTTGTATATTTATTTTCAAGACTTTTTTATACATTATTCTTTTATTTTTTATTTCATTTTGTATAATTGGTTTTTTTCTCCCATTTATCACCACGCTGTGTTGGCTGAATTCTGTAAGGTCTAAATTCTCTTGGTATTTTTAGTTGTCTCCAAGGTGTTTGTAACATTATCATGTAATTATTTTGTCTATAATATTGAAATTGTTGTATAAAGTCATTTCCTATTAATATATCACCTTCTAATTTGTTATAACTTTATATCTTGTTCACAACTATTTGTTTACTTCCTAATATTATATCGATTTTATCAGCATTGTTAATTATTTGAATATTTTCTCCTGTAACTCCTGTTATTTTTATTTTCCCATGAGTATTCCTTGATTTTATTAAGAAATTTTTAAATATTGTTATATCACTTCATGTGTCTATTAATGCACAGATTGTTATATTTGTTTCAACAATAGTAACTTGAATATAAATAACTAATGGAAAACTTATTTGGTTATTCATTTATTCAGCTTTTTGTATATTATAGTTTGATCATTATGGGTTATATATAATCTTTCACGTTTTATACTATAATCTTCTAGTCCATTTAGGAAGTTCATTCCTAATAACACATAAGGATTTACCATATTTTTATCTACATGACATGGTATTAAGAGATTTATTCCTCCTATTTTTATTTGTACTTTAACTTCAAGTTCAGTCATAAGTATTTGTCCATCAAAATTTATATATCTATACGGATCAGTTCTATGAGATATTAATCCTTTATTCCTGTTTGAAGCAATATGACATTCGCTAGCTCCTGTGTCAATTAATATATTTGATCCGTTTATATGTTCTTTTCCATTGAAATATTCACCTTCTATTTTCATATTTCCAGTATTTCTATAAAGTTTTATTTCCCTTGTATTACTAGTTTCTCCTAATTGTTTTCTATTGGGTAAACTTGTTGATCTTCTTATTAATCTGCTATCTTCAAATATTATGTTATTATTAGGGTATTCTTCTTCTCTTAACTCTATAATTTCTGATTTATTTTTTGTTATAATAAGTTCATAGTTTCTTGGGACTAAACTTGTTTTTTTATCTAGTTCCACAGCTTTACCAAAATTGTTGCATTCTTTATGAATTTCAATATATGACTTTTTAGAATAAATATTTCCATAATTAGAATTAATAAATGTGTATAATGCTCTATATTCTATAGTCATAATTTTATCTCCTGATTCCATTATATAATCTTTATGTAATTTGAAATGTAGTCATAAAACTTCATTAAAGTTTCTGTCTTTCAATGATATACATTTTGGGTAACATGTAAATATTAGTTTCTTATATACTAGATTTCCTTTTACTGTTCCTAAATGACTGTCTTTTAAATTTATTATTCTTCCATCTTGTAAACTTACAGTCAAAGGCGAATCTAATCATTCTCTAAACAAGGATTTAAACATTATTTGGATACCTGCTGAATAAACATATTGAATATTTTCACTTTGTTTTTTATTGATCTTTGTTAATAATTCTGTAACCGTATTTTTTGTTAAAAGATTTAATTTGTGTATTCCTTGAATAGTTCTAACATCTATTACCCTTTCAATTTTATGATATTCATTTATTGCTATTCTTTCTCTTCTCCATATTCTGTCTAATATTTTCTATTTTCCTATTTTCAAATCTAAAGATAATTTTTGTATTTCCCTGAACTTATTGTTATCAAAAGTTTCTTTTAATCCATAACCATCTATTCCTTCATATTCTTGTTTATCTATGTTCTTATTTCTTTCTATTTCTTCTATTTCTCTATTCTGATTCTAATTCATTACTTTCTGAATTTGTTTCACTCATATAGATGTCTTGATCATAGTATTCTTCAATGTTAGATATTTCACTTAATTCACTTTCTATTTCTAGATATTCTTTTTGTAATATTTTAACTTTCTTTTTGTTACAATCAGGGCTTATATGCCCAATTTTTTCACAATTCTAACATTTACATTGGCTTTTGTCTTTCTTATAAGTTTTATTTTTCTATTTTTTATTTGGATTATATCTTCATTTGTAATATCTTCTCTTTGATTTTATATATCTTTTCTTAAAATTTCTAAATTTTTTAAACTTTCTATTTTTATATTTTCTTTTATTATTTTTTCTTATTTCAGGGTTACATCCCTATTGGGTAGGTTTTTCCATATCTTCACAACATTTTCTAATTAATTTTCCTGATTTCTTTAATAATTGTCTTTGTTGACATATGCTAATATTTCAAATAGGAATTTTATCTTTAATCCTAATGTTTTAGGTGTTCCAGGGTTATCTCTGATAAATTTTTCAAATTCTATTTCAAAGTATATTCCCCATGAATCTGGTAATTTATTGTAATATATATCTCTGTATACTTCTTGATTTTCATTACTATAGAATTGGACATAATAATATTCTTTGAATTCACAAGTATACTCTTTGATTTTACACATATCACATATTGTTAAATTTATTAATCTCATTCTTACATTATCTTTTTCTCTAATTGATTCTGTTTCAACATTACTTATCCAATTTTCTCCTAAAAATTCATCCGCAATATAATCTACTAACTTTTCTATACCTTTTGTACTTGATTTTATTAGTTCTACTTGTATACACTACAACAAAAGTGACATTTTACGACATGAATTTACGGCGTGCATATAGGGCACGCCGTAAATCTTAATTATTTACGGCGTGCATAAAATGAATTCCGTAAAGGAATATCTTTTACGGCGTGCATGATAAGCACGCCGTAAAATTTCATTTATTATCACCTTTAACGGCGTGTAAAAGCAAAACCCCGTAAAAATTTAAAAAAAAAAAAAAAAACACGGCGTACATATTCGCACGCCGTTAATATGTTAAACAAAACACGGCGTACATTTACGCACGCCGTGAAAAATGCCTAAAATCACCAAACTTGGATGAAAAAATAGGGCGCTATTTTCTTTTCCTTCCCGCTTTCTTAGTTCTTCTTTTCTTCTTCACACAAGCCAAAACCTAAAAACGCTCCCAAGCCAAAGCCGCCAATCTATTTCTTCTTCAAACCGGATCTTCTTCAGGACGCTGGACCTATTGCACGGTGGTGACCCAATCAAGAATTTCCATTCGTTGTTTTCGGGCTAAGAGGATAATACCCACCTCGAGTTTTTGCTTGAGGAGAGTTTTCAAGGCATCAATAGCTTCCATTCTCGAGGGCAATTGCTGAATTTTTAGGGCAGTTGCTGAAATTTTGGTCTAAGGTCAGTCATCATCCTTCCCTTCTCCCTGTTTTATTCAGATGAACGAAAATTTTGAATGTGGTAGCTTTGAATTACTGAACGAAAATTTATTCTGATTGGGATATTTTGATAAGTTATCGAATTTTGATTGCTTGATTGGGATATTTTGATGAGTTATCGAATTTTGAATTCTGATTGGGATATTTTGATAGCTTTGAATTTTGATGAGTTATCGAAAATTTATTCCGATTGGTCAACTTCCCCATTGCACCTATAAATTCCCTCTGCATCTGTTCCAATTAACTTCACAGCTTCCCTCTCTCTTTATTGTTTTCCCAGTGTCAACCCTTTGAAGCATATGTACTGATAGAATAGAAATCACAGCAACAGTAAAAACCATGGTTTTTCCAATGGTGTTACTGAATTTCCATTGCCAACATTCTCCAGAACTGAGATAACTGCTCTCTGTATTCAATCCACAGAGACAATATTTAAGTAAAGCTTATCCTTATTACGTACATTATATGGTAAGAACTGGTTTTTGCAAAGACAAGAACAATTATGTCTTTTAAGTAGTGCATTTTTTAAATGTAAGTTTGATAGATTAGGTAAGAAGAGAGCACCTTAGTTGGCCCTGAAGCATTACCCCTGTACACTTCTTTGCTGATAGACTGCTCCAATCTTATCTTAGCCCATTCAGGTGGATTTCTCTCTAAAGCTTCATTGACACACCTTCTAATTCGGGCTCCCACATTTGTGGGTTACTTTCTCACAGGTTCCAGAACTTGTACCCATTCAGGGATTATGCCCTCACTCAACTCAATCGTTTTTGAAGCACCGTCTCTATCAGTCTCTTTCTCATATATGCTAATAACCTCACTTTCACTCTCCAAGAACACAATGTTTATTCTGTCAAAACTGCTCTCCCAAACGTGAGAGACGTCTATTTAAATTATAAACCTGAAAAATGACTAAAATGCTCCAAAAAAACATAAAAACAATTTAAAGAATGTCCGTTTTGACTGTCTAAATGATCTCGAAAGGCTAAAATCCATCATACGTCACAGTATAGCGGTGAGTCTTGTCCGGCTCGTCGAGACCTTTCCGAAAAGTACTTATGGGCCCAAAACGGACGTCGTATGACCCAATTATGACCAATTTTTTGTTCAACTTCTCGGAATGCTTTATTTAGGTACGAAATAAATTGATAGCCATCATCTGTGTCTTCATACAAAACCACTACCTCAGGCCATTCATATTCTTGGCAAATAGCTGCAAGAGCTTGAGCTTGATATGCATCATGTGGAGTTGTCCTAATAAAGTAGCGGTTTTATTCATGCGTCTCTCGAGTGTTCTATTTCTTTTCCATCTAAATCCCCAACTAAGTTGTCCAGCAAATAATTTATTTATTCTTAGAAAGGCCAATTCGCAGAGTCAGAAGGAATAAAAAACCTCAAGAAATGAATAAAAGTGGAGGATATCTCCCCTACACTTATATGTGCATGTCTGTATTCTGTGGTGGAAGAGGGGCAAGGGTGTTGTTTAAAGACTTTCAATTTTCTGAGAGAAGGACGGGTTGATTAGTTCAAATACCTGTTTTAGCTTAGTCCAAGTCACAATTCCATTTCACTTCGTTACTAAGGTTCTAAGCTAATCAAAACACCAGAATGCATGCATCTCCAAGATTATCACCACTGACAATAATTTTGGATATGAATATTCTTATACTCTCAGAGGCGAAAGAAATGTTTCAAATGAAAATCAAGTAAGGTCAATGGCAAAGTTCTTTAAACAGATAGTTCCAATTTCTTTAATACTCCACACTTTCAAACTCCAAAACATTGTTTCTTCTGTAGTATTTAAACAAAAGCTTCTTATATGATTGGCTTACCTGGAATAGGTACAACATCATCTCCTTGATGAAGAACCCATGCAAGGGCAAGTTGAGCATGTAACTTTTCCTCCTAGTTCTGCAACAAATTTTTCTTTATTTTATATTATTAATTGATTTCATTATTTTTGTTTTTGCTTCAACTATGTGAAACTATATTGCTGCAAGTGTACATAGCTCTTGTATTGGCGGTGAACCACTAATTTTTTAGTTCTTTTACTTGATTTCAATTTTTTCTGTTGTTATTATACTGCTATTGGCAATACAGGATTAGCGATTAATCCATATTACATGTGCTTTGTAAACTTAGATTTCATTGTTGTTTAAATATAATCATTTTTTTCTTACTCTTTTTACTATATTTATAACAGGTTATATCTTGATAGTGTTGGTATATTATCATGGATAAAGATTGGGTTCATCTATCAAGGTTATTTTATCTCCTTAGTTTTAAAAATTTTTAAAATGAGCCAATAAATGCATTTAGAGGATTTATATTTTGTATTTTTTTAGAGTTTCACAAGCATATCAATATGGTGCAAGAAAGTTTGCAAATATGGTGCAAGCCAATGCGGGAAATCCAGAAAAGATCTTATGCCCCTGTAAATGTTGTAAACAATTATTCCACCAACATTTCGATACAATGTATGGGCATTTGATCATTAATGGGATGGATCCTACTTATACTACATGGGTGTTTCATGGGGAAAAATTGAATGCAGCTTCATTACCTCATCAAGATAGAGAAAATCTAGAGACTTATAAGATGTATAGGGATGCATTTTTTGAGGATGAAAATATTGGGGAACCAGAGGATGAAAATAGAGAGAGGGACTTTTCAAATTTATATGAGGGCGTTGAAATTCCTCTATACCCTGGTTGCACAAAGTACACAAGGATTTCTGCCATCGTTGTCTTATACAAGCTTAAGGCTACACATGGTATATCTGACAACGGTTTCAATGAACTTCTTGATATTATTAGAGATATTCTACCATATGGGAACACCCTTCCAGATTCTTGTAATTCAACGAAAAAGTTATTGAACACTTTTGATCTTGGGTACGAGAAGATACATGCATGTGTTAATGATTGTTGTTTGTTTAGGAATGATCTAGAAAACTTGGAGACATGTCCAAAATGTGCATCTTCACGATGGAAATTTAATGAACGAACCAAAAAAATTCAAAAGGGGATACCTGCAAAGGTTTTGAGATATTTTCCGATTATACCACAATTTAGAAGAATGTTTAGGTCACTTGATAAGGCAGAACAACTAATATGGCACTTAAATCACAAAAGTCAAGATGGAAAAATGCGTCATCCAGTTGATTCACTAGCTTGGGAGAGAATTGATCAAAAGTGGCCTTGTTTTGCATCAGAACCACGCAATCTTAGGCTTGGACTTTCATCTGACGGATTTAATCCATTTGGTGACCTAAGTTCTAGGTATAGTTGTTGGCCGGTGATACTAGTTATATATAATCTCCCTCCTTGGATATGCATGTCCAAGGAAAATTTGTTGTTAACTTTGTTAATCTCAGGTCCAAAACAACCAGGGAATGATATAGATGTGTACTTACAACCACTCATTGAAGACTTAAAGGTGATGTGGAATATTGGTGTTGACTTATATGATGGATTTACAAAGTCTAAATTCAATTTGAAGGTTGTATTAATGTGTACAATTAATGATTTTCCGGCTTATGGAAACTTATCAGGATATCCTACAAAAGGCGAAGCAGGTTGTCCAGTATGTGGTTTATCCACATGTGCAAAATGGTTGAAATTTAGTCGAAAGTTTTCGTACATGGGTCATAGAAGATTTCTTGCATATAATCATCCTTATCGATCAAAAGAAGCTTGGTTTGATGGGAATAAGGAATATATGCCTAGTCCTAAAATATTAACTGGTCGAGAAGTGATGCAGACAATCAAAAATGTTGACAATAATTGGGGGAAAATAGGTAAAAAAAGAAAGAAGAAAAAATCAGATTCTGATTGGCCATGGAAAAAAAATCAATATTCTTTGAGCTACCATATTGGGAGGTTAGCCATTTCAAGCTATTTTACATTATCTATTTTTTTCTTAAAGTTTTTCTAATTTTATAGTATTATTTTACAGACACTACTTTTACGTCATAATTTGGATGTAATGCACGTTGAGAAGAATGTTTGTGAGAGCATTCTTGGCACTATTTTGAATGTGAAGGGAAAATCAAAAGATGGGCTTAATTCTCGTAAGGATTTGCTCAATATGGGTATTAGAAAGGATCTTCATCTAGAATTGAAAGGAAATACATATTACCTACCCGCAACATCTTACATGCTATCCAAAAAGGAGAAAGAGTTATTTTGTAAGAGGCTGTTTGATTTAAGATTACCTGATGGCTATAGCTCCAACATTTCAAAGTGCATCTCATTAGTAGATAATAAGATTTTAAATTTGAAGTCTCATGATTGTCATGTGCTCATACAACAGTTGTTATCAGTTGCATTAAGAGGACTTCTACCTCCAGGACCAAGAAATGCGATTTTTTGACTATGTGCATTTTTCAATGAAATATGTCAAAGAATCGTCGATAAAAATAAATTAGAAAAGCTTGAGGAGGATGTTGCGGTGACTTTGTGTATGCTAGAAAGGTATTTTCCCCCATCTTTTTTTGACATAATGATTCATTTAACCATCCACATTGGGCGTGAAGTCCGTATTGGTGGACCTGTACAATATCGTTGGATGTACCCATTTGAGAGGTAACTTAATTTTACACTTTTGTATGTATTTATTCAACATTTCTTCTCCTAATTGTTTATGTATATCATACATATTATGTTTTGAATTTAGGTTTATGAAGACACTTAAGGGATATGTTAGAAATCGTTCAAGACCCAAGGGTTTTATAGCAGAGCGTTATTTAGCTGATGAATGTACGCATTTTTGTAGTGGTTATATGAAACAAGCTGCTGAAGTTGGTGTTCGACATACTCGAAATGAGGATTTCGAGAATGAAACAATTATTGATGGACGTACAATTTCGAAAGGAAAGTCAAAAACTTTGAGTCAAGAAATGCTTGAGGTCGCTCATTGATATGTGTTGTTTAACAGCGATGCAGTTGAACCATATATAACGTAATAGAGTTAGTTAATTTATTTAATAATGATTAATATTTACCCATAAACTTATCTTTTTTTTTTTCATTTAGGATGCATAAGGAGGAGATTAAGAATTCAGATAGTCGTATTTCCAGGAATGAAAATTTATTGCAAATGAGACATATAGAGACTTTTACATCTTGGTTTGTTGAAAAAGGCAAACAAGACAGCTGTAACATGTCAAGTACATTGAAGTGGCTTTCATGTCGACCTAGATGTGATGTGATGTCATATTCTGGTTATATTATCAATGGGCATCGATTTCATACAATCGATGTTAGTAGAAGTACACAAAATAGTGGTGTTTCTAGTGAAGCAGAAACTATTTGTCGATCTAGTGTGAAGGATACAAGTCATGTAGTTGGTAAAATTTCTTATTATGGGGTGATAAGAGACATAATTTTACTAGACTATCATAGTTTTAAAGTTCCCGTGTTTCATTGTGATTGGGTAAATATAGATAGTGGAGTCAAGATTGAAGAAGGATTTACGTTGGTAAATCTTCATAGAGGACAACATCAATTTGAAAGAGATCCATTTATTTTAGGATCACAAGCAAAACAAGTTTTTTATTCTAGAGAAAGCGATACATCTAATTGGTATATTGTATTAAAGGCACCTCCTAGAGGATTTCATGAATTAGAAAATTTTGATGAAGAGGCTTATACTCCAACCACATTAGATGTATTACAACTTGATATTATTGTTGAAGATGAAGGTTATGTAAGACATGATTGTGAGGGCATTGATATTGAAAATGGTAATTGTATATCTTCAAGATTCTTTATTAATTAGTTTAATTTTAAATTTATGTGACATTACGTAGATGCTAATATATCTAATTCCAGTTTGTCTTCCTTTATTTGTAGATATAAATGATGAAAGTTGAGTTTTGTGGATGCTGATGTTCATATAAGTGGCCATAAGATGACATATCCTGGTGAAGTAAGTTCTCAACTTATATATATATATATGGTTCTTTTTGTTTTTGAGTAAATGTGTTTTATCTTATTTGTTTAATACAGTCATCTAATCAAGGAAGTAAAAAATTGAAACGAGCTAGAAAGGCTTCAATTGCTGCTGCAACAAGAGAAGGAAATGAAAGTATAAGAATATCAGAAGGAGGTTCTAATTCTGTTCCAGAAATACAAGAAAATTATTTGCAACATGATGTTGAACTCCAACCTAGCAATACTGAAAAGGGAAATAAGGGAAGAGGTCGAGCGAAAGTGAATTGTCTCAATAGGGGGAAGGGTGCAAAGTTAACTATAGAGTTTAATGAAAGAGGTCAGCCAATTTGTAAATGTTCAAATAAGCTATCGTCATTTCTTGGAACAACTGCAAGAGAACTTATACCAATTACATGGAAAAGTTGGAAAGATATCAACGGAAGTTTTCTTGATGACATATGGGAGCATGTGCAGGTAACAATAACTTCAATTCACATATATAATTTAAGTTAAATTACTATTAATGATGTGTATTTTGATGCAGCAAAAGTTTGACGTTGATAATTGTCATAGAAAGTACATCATGCAAAAACTTGGAAAGCATTGGTGAGATCATAGATCTAATGTTCTTAAAGCAATCAATAACTTAGGAATGACAGATGGCATAACAAGAGCTGCTGCTCTCCTCAAGCCCGATAATGTTGATTCAATGGAAGAATGACAAGCATTTGTCAAAGAACGCAATTCTCAACCATACAAGGTAAGCGTCCATTGCTTCACTCGAAAACAACAAGTTCTTTAATATGTTGAATATGACTTATTTAGTTGAAGCACTATTGTTGGACTATTTATGTAGTTTTCCAGTAGTTATTTATTTATTCGCCTGTTGGAGATTGTTTTTGGAGTAGTTGATGACGTTGGAGTTTGATTGAGCTATGGTTGGTGTTTTGAATCATTGTGGTTAAGTGTTGATTGTTTATAGTATTGTGATGTCCCTCTATAGGTTTGCTAAGTCCAATTTGTAGGAGAGATTCTGCCAAAATTTTTGTAAAATTTATAATAGAAAAATGACAATTTTAATATTCAGTAGGTCTTTTTGCCACAAGAAACTAGAGAAGTGTACTTAATGTGTCTACACTTCTTTTTTTAATGCATGCATTTGAGTTAAAATGTTCTTTGTGAATGGTCATAACTTGTTATTGATTTTTCAGGAAAAGAGTGAAATATTCAAAAAGATGAGGGCTAGTCAAACCATAATACATACAACGAGTAGAGGGCTTTGCTCGCTTAGAAGCTGAATTGGTAAAAAAATGCTAAATTTGTTTGAAAAATTATGTCTACAAATATCGCATATATAAAATGTGTAAAAAGATTGCAGCGTGTTGAAAGTGAAGACCTTGATTCCATTACTAGAGATGATGTGTACATTCGAGGACACACACGGAGAAATGGTGAACCAATTAATGAATTAGTTGGAGAAACACTAGTAAATTTTGACTATATTATTTTTTTAAGATATATTCAAAGTTTATATTTATTTAAGTTTAATGAATTAATTTTTTTCGTAATATCAGCAAAAAATAAAAGCATGTTCAGAAACGGTGAACTCTCCAAGCAAACACTCTCTAAAAGATGATGGCGTTGCAAAAGTACTTGGTCCAGAACGTAGGGGACGTGTAAGAGGTCTTGGTTTTGGTGCGACTCCTTCAAAGTTGAATGCTTTGGTGCATAATCATAATGTGCAATCTCAACTCCAAGATTTGAGAGAGGAAATTAAAGAATTAAAAGCTTTATTTCAAATGAAGGGCAAAAGTGCAGTACAAGAAGATAATGTAAGTGGAAAACTATAATTAGTGAATGTTATCTTATATTACATAGACTTTTTATATTCAAAATAACCAATCGTACAATTTGATGTTAATTTTACAGCCCAGAGACAAAGGTTTGAATGGTTTAGATAGCCTTCAAACTAAGAAATGCAAATTGTTATCTTGGTTTGGGAAATGTGATATTGTTGCAAAAGGTGAAATCGCATCCACAAACCCAAATGATTTAGTGCATCATGTACCCCTTGGTAATGAATGTTGGAAAGTCTGGGTTATTGAAGTGATTGATAATGTCAGTTTATATCGTCCTACACGTGAGCTTTTTCTTCTTGAAGATGCATTAGGAAGTACAATTGCATGGCCAATTAGGTACATTGAAGTGGATTAGTTGAAATCACAACAAAGGTATGTTTCACTTTTTGATATACTTTTGATATTATAATTATAAATTTATTAATTATAAATTTATTACTTATGTGATTTGCAGGAAGTTGATTATTTTTGACATGGCACTATTGGTCAAAGAAGAAGCTTCGATATGGATACTTTTATTTTTTACGACATTTTAAGTTTATTTTGAAGTAGTTGTCTATAGACTTTTGACATTAATTCCTATCTAGATTTTTGAGTAGGTTATGTGATATCAAATTTTTTGTATATTGTGTTGAATCTTACTATGGTATTGTTTGTTTATCGAAATCACGTTTATTGATTATATATGCATTAATGTTTTGTTTTATTATTATAGGATTTTTGGAATTATAATTTATAGATTTTTTTAAAAAAAAAATAAAATCTTAGTTTACGGCGTGCAAAATCGCATGCCGTGCAAAATCGCATGCCGTAAATAGATACGGCGCGCAGACCGGCACGCCGTAATTACATTTCACGACGTAAAAAATGCACGCCGTTAAAATCCTAGTTTACGGCGTGCAAAATCGCATGCCGTAATTACATTTCACGGAGTGCATAAATGCACGCCGTAACAGTTCACGGCGTGCAAAAATGCACGTCGTGAAATATTTAACGGCGTTCAAAATGTACGCCGTGTAAATTTAATTTACGGCGTGTGGATTTGCACGCCGTAAATTTTTACGGCGTGACTTTTTACGGCGTGCGGCTGCACGCCGTAAAAATGATTTTACGGCATGCAATGCACGCCGTAAAAGGCTAACTTTGTTGTAGTGATATTTTTTCATATTAATGTTTTCGTATCACTACTTATTCCTTCCCATCAATTCCTAACATGTCCTACAAAAGATGATAAAAAATATATCATTCTTTTGGTATTTTTCCATGTATCATCTTATTGTACAAAAAGAACAATATCATTGAATCTGCCCAAATTAATAAGGCTTTTTTAGTATCTATTTTACAATCCAAATCTACTTTTGTTCCTCCATGATTAATAGGTTTATCATAATTATTATTTGGTTCGAATTTATGTTTATATTTATTCCCTTTAGGTGGTTGTCTATCTCTGTTTCGATCATAATATTGTCAATGTGGTTTACTATATAAGGGTGTATAACTCTCATCCGATTATGGTAATTCTTGTTTTGAAGTTCCTATTGGAGCTGGGCTAGGTGCTCCTCTAGTATTCATTAAAACTTGGTATTCATTAAAATTTTCTAAGCTTAATATGTCAAAAATTCTTATAAGCAAATCTAATTCTTCATTCATTTTTATCTTGTTCTTTTTCAATTTTTTCTTCAGCTTTTAGTTTTTCTAAAGTTTTTTCTATAGATTTTTGTATTCTAATTTTTCTTCTAGTATTTTTGGTAATATGTTTTTTCTAAATTCATCATCCATACTTCCTACATCTATTATAATTTTCTCTTGTTCAAAGAGTTTCTTTCCTATTCTTAGTATTTCTTTTTCTATGAGTTTTTTTTTTTAATCTATTTTCTTACCTTTATTTTTATTATTTTCTTTGAATTCTCTAATCTCTAGTTTTAGTATATTTATATCATTTCTCACTTTTTTAATTTATTTTTTACTTCTTGAACATCACTTATTAATGATTTTATTAATATTTTTAGATCTTCAATATATTTACTTATCGACATTTTATATTCTTAGTTTAATAGTCTGAGTTTTTTGTACCTTAAATAGCCTGTCATACATATCATCTATTTTTATTTCTAATTTTTTTATTATTTCTTCTATTGATATGATTATTTCATTTCTTATTTTCTCATTTAACTTATCTATTTTTTCTATAATTATTTCAATTTTATCTTGATTAATTAATTCTTCTGATTTTCTTTGAAATTCTTTTAAAATTTCTTCATCTTATTTTTAACTTCTCCTATCATATCTTTTAATTCTTTAAATTGTATTGTTAGTTTAGTTTGAATATTCTGTAATTTTTCTTTGATATTCATATCCTGTATATTTAATTGTTGTAATTCTTCAATAGCTAATTTATCTTATAAATTTATATTTTTATATGTTTTCCATAAAAATGCGCTTATCCAATTTAATTGCATATTAAGAAATTCATCGGATTCTCCCCATATGATTAATGGTTGAAACATAGTTGTATTAGCTCCTTTTATTTGATAAGATCCAACTGGAAGTCTTATATTTTCTACTATTTGTTTTTCAAAATTTATTTTTTTAGATTCTGTCATTAATTTCTTCCTTTGATATGTTCAATTTCTAGAATAAATTCCGTTTCATATTTTGCTTCTTTATAATTCATTATTTGATATTCACAAAATTCTTCTATTGATCTAAGCATTAATTTTCTATGATATATTCTATAATATTTTAGATAGTCTTCCAATATTTTTATTTCATCATATTTTTCTTTTTTAATTTTCTCAGTCTTCTAAAATTATTTGTATTCTAGGTAATTGCTTTAAAATTTTATTATAATATTCTCTCTTTTTCTCTAATAATTTTAATATTAGCTTTTCTTGTCGTTTTATATTTCTTTCTTTTCTTATTTGATCCACTAAATTTATTCTTTGTTCTATTATTAAATCTAATTTTTCATTTATTTCTATATCTAGATATCGAACAAATTGATGATCTATTCTATGATAACCCATACTTTTTTTGTGATATCATTTTGTATGAATTTTTCAGTGATGTCATTCTCTATTAAATCTAATATTTCATTTATTCTAAAATCTTCTTTTATTATATTGAAATTTATTAGATCATAAATATCTCTTCTTATATTTTCATATAAATCTTTTAAGACTCTTAAGATTTCTATTTTTTCATTATTATTAATGTTTGAATGATGGTAAATTCTGTTGTATGTATAATATTTTTATTTTTATTTTTTGTCATATAATATTTATCTTTTAGATCTGTCATATGTCACTGATACCAAATGAGGGGGTGCTACTAAGAATGAACAAAAAATCAAATAAAATCATATAAACAAAATTAATTAAAAGTATATCAATGTAAAGTTTTAAGGACTAGGTTGTAACTTTTTAAAATTCTAATAGGCTTAGTTGAAATATGATATTTAAGGGTATTTTTGATAGTTCCTAATGTCTAAGGCTATTTTTATGAGTTGATAAAATTTTTGGCTATTTTCATAAAATGCCAAGTTTACTTTGCCATTTTCATGGTATCCCACTGGTTTATCTCTAAATCATTATCATTATTTAATTAAGGCTATGGCACCACCAAGACGCACTTTTGAGGTATTTTTTCTAATAAGTTCATGTATGATAATATTTGGATTTCTTTCGGAACTTAATTTAGATAAATTAAGATGAAATAAAATTTGTGGTGATTCAATTTCATGAGACTCAAGGTTTAGAAAAATGGCCGAATACAACTAGTGTATAGTGGAAACCTACTTTAGTAATTTTAGAATGTTTGACAAGATGGGTAGCTGTGTTCACACCACAATTTTTTATATCTACATTACATTTTAGTTACATAAAAGGTTTTTAATATTTGTTCACTTTTGTTTTTATGTCCTCAATTTTTTTTCAAGACATTATTATTCTTAACTTTCAATTAATTTTTCATATTTTGTTTTTAATCACAATTTATATCCAAATGTTCTACTAATGTGCATTGAAAAGAGGGGAAAATATTTATTTTTAACTTTCGTATTTGTTATTTACTTCGATTATTTAAAAATACAATTAGATAAATAAATTTTTTCGCCTTCATAAGAAATATTTTGGACAAAAATCATCTTTAAGGATAAGATATGATAATTAATAGATGGTTGTTGATAAAAGATTTATATAAAAACTTGGGAACATAAATGTAAAAATAAGAAAGACTTAGGGATATTCATTAAAAATAAAATGTGGTGAAATTAACAAATGGTGTGGTATCAATATAATTACCCTTTATTTAATTGATATACTTGTTTGTTTTGTGGATTTGAAGTCTGTTTGAAAGTAGCCGGTGAGATCTTATTAGTGATAAAAAATAAAATAAAAAAGCAGTAATTTGTAAGAATCAAAATATATGTAATCAATTATTAATTTCAGAAATAATTATTAATGTAGCCAACTTTCATTTTTATATATATGATGATGATGATTGTGATAATATTATTTATATGAGATGTAGATTACGACTTAGCTACGACGCATTAAAATAATATTTATACGAGTTGCAGAACATTGACCATCAAAAATTCGTCTAACATCATCATTTGGGCATGGGACAAAAAATTGGCTATTTTTTTTGGTAAATTCTATTTGGAGTTCACAACCTTTGATATGTGTAGCATTTAATTGTGTTGACTTAATCCCATAATTTTGATTATAACAAAAAAGTCTATCTTGTATTTTAATGAATGTCTCATGTGTAAGTTATCTTCATATGCTTCACAAGTACAAATCATTCCTAGCAAATGAAGAAAAGACCACAATCAAGAACTTTGGAATTCTTAAGTTTCATAGACCCAAGGTTCGAAACTCCCTAGGGACGAGTCCACTTGATTGTGGAACAAAACCACTCCAAGTGGACAATTCGGTGTTGATGGTCCGTAAGACCTTCGGGCTGGAGCCACCGTCAACATAAAAATGTCCACTTGGAGTGGTTTTATTCCAAAATCAAGTGTTTGGTGGTACCAAGGAGGCCTTTGAAATTCTTAAGTTTCATAGGTCCTAGGTTCGAAATTCCCTGGGGACACGTCCACTTGATTGTGGAACAAAACCACTCCAAGTGGACAATTCGTTGTTGACGGTCCGTAAGACCTCCGGGCTCGAGCCAACAACAAAATCCAACGGTTTTTCTTCTATAATGGCTACTTCGATGTCGATCGCATGGCTAAAAAAGTCAACCACAATGATCAGAATGTGCGAAATTTGTTCTATAAATAACCTTCGCTTTTACATTCATTTTCACCAACTTACAAGAGCATATAAGAGAGAAGATCATTAAGTCTACATATTTCATATTTTATTTAACTTATATTACTTGTTAAGAGATATTGTTTGGTTGAAATTTCTAATTAAAATATCCTATACATTTCATATTTTATTTATCAAAGTCTTTTCAACAAAACACTTGAGTTAAATTCATTGCCATCTATCGAAGTCTTATTTGAAACTCTCTATATACTTAATTCGTCTCTATATACTTAATTCGATTATATCATTTGTTTAAGAGAGTATCTTCAATTGTAAACTTATCATTTATTATCTTACGGTTTCGAGAGCCTTTTGAAAACTCGATTGCTATTAAGGAAATGTGCTCTTATTGTAAGTCACCAAGAATAAGTGTTTCTTGTTGTATGTCATTTAAAGATAAGTACTCCTTATTGTAAGTTACTTAAGGATTAGTACTCCTTGTTGTAAGTTACTATTATAGTGGATTTGACCTTGCTCATGACGGAAAGCTTGGTAACGGAGGACATAGATCAAATTGTTTAATTGAACCTACTTAAAACATCGTTTGCATCTTCTTCTCCCTTTTATTACATCGCACTTATTATTGCTTGTTAATCCATATTGTGCAATATTGTCTCTAGGTGTTATACTTACTTCACTTACTGAATTTACATTTTTTATAGAACTCTACCTTAATCATTAGGTTGATTTACACATCTTATACACTAACTGTTTATAATTGATTCATTGGTTTTAAGCTTAAGATTTTCTATCAATTTTATTTTATAAAACTAATTTACCCCAATTGGTTAGTCAGTCTTGGGCTATCAAATTGAACACGTCTATTAAAAATGGGAAAATTGCATGAAGCCCTATATTCTAAGCCCAATTTTAAAAATCAAGTATAGATAAAATACTTTTTACAAATCAGGTGCTAATATCAAATTTTAAATAATAAAAAATTAAAATAAATATACATCAATCCAGCACAAAATCATTAAACCTAATATAATAAAAAAATGTTAATCACTCACTCTCAGTTCTTCGTCGACTTCGCCTTCCCAAACCTAGGTGATAGTCCCCATCAACTCAGACTCTCAGTCTGTCCTCCAATGCAGGCGACAATTGCCGATCAACTCAGACTTTTAGTCGCCACAAGCATAGCAACGACGTTGCACTGGTGCTGCGAGAAAACCACCATGTTGCTAACTCTGCCCTCCCCAACGCAGACAACGACATCACACTGGCACAACGAGAAAATTGACAATGCTGCTACGCCATCAATGCTGCGACACCTAAGATTGCAGTGCCTTTTCTTTGCTATGACCAATGTGTGCAATGTGGTAGGCAGATCTGTGGGATGTGGTTTCAATGTCGGTGGTGATTTTAGGTGGTGGTAAGGCTCATATTTCTCTGTCTTTAATGGTTCTTTTCAGCTGTTGAAATGATATAGATCGTTTTTCGAAATGATGGTGGTGGCCGGTGGTGGCGATTTTATATGGTGAAAATTTTGACAGGCTAGTTTTTGTGATTGTGATTATGATTGTAGTCTGATTGTGGTGGTGGTGGTGGCTGGTGGACAGTGGCTTTCCTAGGAAGTAATTAGTTTTGGAATTATGAAGGTGTTGAGGTGGGGGTGAGGGTGGGGGTTGGTGAGATGTGGTTTGGGGTTGAGATTAGGATTGGGTGACTTGAATAGTAATTGTGATCAATTATAGGTAATTGTAACAAATTATTAGGTAATTGTGACAAAATGTCGATTAAATGTGGCTTGTGATGAGTACGGAATGTGACCAATTATTAGGTAATTTTGACAAAAAATATTGACTAACCGTGACCATGAAAATGAGTAATTTGTGACCAAGAAATAAATTATATGTGACTAGTTATTAAGTAAATGTGACAAATAATTGACTAATTGTGACTTTATGCATCTTGTGACGAGTAGGAAATGTGACTAGTTTACTAGGTAGTTGTAATCAAACTATTGACTAATTGTGACTTTTTGCTACTTGTGATGAGCGAGGGAAGTGACCAAGAAAACAAGTAAGTTGTGACCAATAAATAAATAAGAAAACGAGTAAGTTGTGACTAATAAATAAATAATATGTGACCAATTATGGATTGTTATGACCAATTATATTAGAGATTATGACAAAATGTGACTTTGTGTGACCATTGGATGAGGACGTGATGTGACCTACAGTTGTGTCAACTATGACTATATGTGACCGAATTGTGACTTTGTGTGAGCGAACTGTGACTTTGTGTGATCGAACTATAACTTTGTATGATCAAACTGCGACTTTGTGTGATCGAACTGTGACTTTTTGTAACCAATTGTGATTTTTCTGGTAGGGTGGGTGGGGTTGGGGTGAAATTTACGACTAAATTTGTAATTGTGACTGAACTGTGATTTTGTGTGACCAACTTTTAACTTTGAGGGTGGGGTAGGATGGGTTGAAATTTGTGACTAAATTTGTAATTATGATCGAACTGTGACTTTATGTGACCAACTGTGACTTTGCGAGTAAGGTGGGGTGACTGTAGGGTAGGATGAATGTTGTGAGTAAATTTGTAGTTGTGATCGAACTGTGACTTTATGTGACTAATTGTAACTCGGGCGAGGTGGGTAGCGTACGAGTTGGGGTGGGAGCTTGTGGTGGAGTGGTGGGAAGGCGAAGGACATACAAATTGTTAATTATTGTTTGGGTTTTATATTTATATCATTATAATAGTTTTAATTTAATATATAAGATATAACTATTTTTATATTATATTTATTTATTTACTATTATTAAACACCTGATTTAAAAAATAAAAAAATAAAATCTTAAGAGTCTTTGTTTTGAAAATATAACCTTAAATGTAGGTATTGTGTACTCTTCCCATTAAAAATAAAATTATCTTTCACAGTTCCACTCTTTCCTAAAAAATATAGTCTTGCTAGTTGTACAAGTTGGGTGATAATGGACACGACAACTCTCTCACATTTGGGGTGTGGGGCACTTAACAATAAGTGGTCCTACACCACCAATGTGAGGGGTTGTCGAGCATATTGTCATCCAACTTGTATAAGTAGTATAATTGAAAAAACATATATGCACGTACATATAACAAAAAACATCCATCTATTGACATAAACTCATTGGCTATCATTCTTCACCCTTCCCCAAAGATCAATATTGACATCATCAATATCAATTTTGATGTACTACCTGCTAGAGGGTAGATTATTATAACCTCCAATAGGTAGTTCAAGAATGATACAGTTTTTTCTTAACTTTTGTTTTTTATTTTATTTTTCTTTTTTTACATTTTTTAAAACTTTCAATTTTTATTTTATTTTGATTTTTGTATGTTAAAAATATAATTCAAATAGTACAACATTAATCGAATGTAATAAAAATATAAAATACATTTATTATAGTGGAACTTAAACGTGTTTTAAAAAAGTACAACATCATCACGTTATCTTGTAAAATTCATTGAAACTTTGACAATAATTGACGTACTACCATCGAATAACACTAAACTAATCGTCACTTAATTTATAGTTGCCTTCACCATACTCGTTACTACCCGCGAACACATAGTTTTGAAATTCGGTCGATTATGTGTGACTATAGTGAAACTATAGGTAGTATGTTTTTACATCGATGTTCGTGCTATGTGCCTCAGTATGACTAGAGTAGAAGTGGGTAGTATGTATTTTCTTTGACATTCATCGTATTGCAATTGTGCAATTAACAAGTGTTGATATGGTTATAACGAATATTAATGACTGGAAAAACACGAATTTAATTTCACAGAAAGGATACCTTGAGATAAATTGTGGACAAGTTCTTCTATTGAAACCCGTTTTGGAGCAGTATCTACAATGTCATTGCGACTGGGTCATACCCTTATCCTTGGAAGATTTCAAGCATTTTTCACATCCCTTGCATGAAGGCCTAGTGGGATCCTCCCCTCTGCCTCATTGTTTTCCCTCACCATAATTTTCATTTCTCTCATTCCTTTGAGTACATAATTTTTTGAAATTTATGTTAATGTAGCCTCCTCAATCAGGTATTTTGACTCATGTTCAAAGTGCAAAGTCTTGAAGCAACAGAGACTTCCTCAGTGAATGACACAACAGGGTTAAATATAGTATTCGCTTTGGCATTCCTCGTCCACATGGGCACAATGTATTTTTGGCACAAGCATTATATTCTTTTCACTCAACATGCGAAGAATATGACAACATGGGTAGCCTACAAACTCAAAAAACATGCAACTACAAGTCATTAATTCTATTTGAGGATGGTAAACAACATCCATTTGATGATCGTAACCTTCACATAAAGTCTTATATTGAACTGCATAAACCTTCATGTGTTCGTTGCTTGATCTTCTCATTGTAGCGTAGTGCATAATCTCAACGAGTTCTTTCTAGAAGAGTCAAGAAATTGCTTTCGTGTACACCTAGGACATTTGCAATTCCATATTAACCCCCATAATCAGTCATGAGTGCTGGTACAAATTCGTAAGAGTTGCCATGAGCTCCTTATGTGGTTGGTGATCAAGTTCTCCCATAAATCTCGAAATGAAATTCATCAACCCATTTCTCCTATCCACATAATGCTTAAAGAAAGCATGGTTGCTCTCAACATGTTGGTTACTGAACATTCCCTTAGTAAATACATTTTTCATGTAAGTAGGCATCATTTTTGTCTAATTTCATAAATACTAGGCAACCACTCATTGGAACCCAAATAAGTGTTATTCATAAGAACTATCCAACAATGCTCAAACTTGTGCGCGTCTTTAAATGCTGAATGATGTGCTTCATGTTCCCACCATGGGCATTGTAAGGAACCAGTCCTAGCTTTTTAGGAAACTTGTATGTGTCACAAACAGAGTTGATTGAAGGTTGTTGAGAAAATACTTTTGACTGATCGACCAATAGCTTGATATTGATAAGTGATAATTACTTTATGACCTTTAAAGAACTCCAAAAAAAAACTCGAACAACTCAATCCTCTCGTCGCTCAGAGAACTGCATCCAAATAATATAGTTTCATTGTGGTGATTGACTCCAACAAAAGGAGAAAAAACAATTGAATACTTGTTCATGTTGTATTTAGTGTCGAACACAATGGCATCACTAAAAAGGCATAGTTGTTTCTTGATACGGAATCAGGCAAAAACAAACGCCTGAAAACACCATTCTCAAGCTCGTACGAGAAATTAAAATTGTCATCCCGTCATTTCTCATGAGCCACATGCTGTATAAAAAACTCCGCATCACATCCAATAAGTTCCATCCGATGATCTCATTAATGGTTTATTAAATCTGTCATGGTGCAACCTAGAGATGATGGACCACCAGCCTCGATCTCAAATAAATGCATCAACTGCCAGGTTGGAATGTTTGCCTGAGCAAAATGTTCATTCAATGATTTTTTTCTTTTCAAAAAAAAAGACAATATGATGGGAACGTAGCAAGCGAACTTTGCTACATGTAATGAGGGGCGAGTGTGATGTTCAATGAAATGGCTAACTTAGGTATCACCCTAATGATTTACAACTGACATCTTAGCCTCACACATAGACTGGGTGTGGTCTCAACAACATTTCTCGGACCTTTGTTTGGAGTATTTAATTTCGTTATGATACTTTTCATCAATTTTCCCTCTTTAGAACATATAATAACCTCATTGGTGCCTTTTCTTTTCTTTGAATTATGAATGTGAGTTCTAAAACCCGCTTCCTTTGAATAAGCATTGTAAAAATTGTAACCCACCCTCTTCCATTGATTTGAATTCTTTGCCAATGATAAAAATAAAAGTTTCGGCTACTTGAGTCACAAATAGATTGTCATTCATTTCCATCATTGCGTAAATAAATGAAAATAAATTACTAAAAAAATATATTTGAAATAAAAACATGTGACAAATATAAATTTGCAAAATAAATAAATAAATAAAAATAAAATAAAAAATTTACTCAAAAGCTACTTACGAGTATGCACACTTTACTTTACCTTTCTTATAATGTTATAGCTCTTGCGTTTCTTTTATAGAAGGCATTTGAGACTAAAATAATAATAATAATAATAATAATAATAATAATAATAATAATAATAATAATAATAATAATAATAATAATAATAATAATAATAATAATAAATCCAATAAGGTCTTGCATGTTTTAGTAAAAAATGCTGCAACTTTTAGTAAAACATACGAATTGTGACACGTGACTTCAAAGTGCGACTTGTGGGCTCAAAGTGCGACATGTGACTTGAGGTATGAATTGTGACTTGAAGTGTGACGTGTGACTTGAATATGTAACCTGTGACCCGTGACTTGAACATGTGACTCGTGACTTGTTGAAAATGATATGTGACCTGAAACATCTCTGAACTCAAAAGTGTGACATATCACCTCTTTCACCAGTTCTCTTGTAAATGTGACGTGTGATTTAAACTAGGGGTGAATAGGGTTTGGTTTGGATGGTTTTTGACAAAATTTCAAATCAAACCATTTAAATCGGGTTGTGATTTTTCCAACCTAAACCAAACCAAACCAAACCTTTTTTGCGGTTTGGTGCAGTTTCAAACCACGGTTTACAAATGAAATAAATTGACACCTTCTAAATAAGTTTAAGCATATATATTTGACTAGAATTTCGACTTAAAGTGGTTGATACATGTCAAAATAATTTATTATATCGCTAATAGAGAACATAAAAATAAAAGATGGAAGTATTAATTTTCACTTCTAATTATGTAATGAGGCGAGAATCAGTCAGCAAGAAAACAAATTTAGAAAACATATTTCAGAAGCGTGTATAAGCATCCAACTTCTCACCAAGAAAGCAAGTCTGAATCCTTCGACAGTTTATCAGTACATCAAAAATGCTATTTTTTACTCCATACATATCTATCTATATATAATAATATAATACATGCCAAAAAAGGAAAAACATAATTTCCCGCCTAAACTTCTTTCCAAATTTAGAAACTTGAAAGAATTTTTCATGACAAGCTTAATTAATGCAAAAAAATAATGTAATAAATATTTTAGCAATTATTATAGTACATAATATTAGAATTCGTAATATGCTTTTGATGACATCAAGATTTTAATTTATTTTAATATATAAATTTTTTCTGTAATAATTATTATTCACTTGATAATTATTTTATTATATTTAAGTAGAAAAATATGTAATATGGATGTGAAATAGAATATTTCAACGAGAAGTTTAATACGAGTTAACAAGTGAGAACAAATAGCATATTGTCCGTAAAGTTATTTCAAAGATCAAATATAAAAGTTTTTATATTTTTTAATTTTACTCAATATCTCATTCATTTTAAATTATATCATTTAAGTTCTTTAATACTATCTATAAACTATTTTTGTATTATTCATTATTCTTTTTTAATAATTATTATATTATTTTGATGTCAACAAAATATGTAATTTGAATGTCAAATCGAAGATCTCAATTAGAAATTTAATACAAGATAACAGTGATATTAAACTTGAAATATATTGTCCATAAAATCGTCTCAAAGATCAAATCGTTCCGAAATTTCTTGGTATGCCTTCCCTCTCTAAAATCAATTACAATTTTTTTCTAATTTGAAAAAAAAAAAAAACCGTTGTCAATATCACATAAATATCTTTTTTTTTTTTCAAAAATAGAAAATGAAAGAGAATAAAATAGGAGCGTTCATCGATATATTTTTCTTTCTTTTTCATTTTAATAAAATTTTGAGCGTATATCAAAGATATATCTATTTTTTCAGTTATTACAAATTCTATTCAAATGTAATTTTATTTTTTCACTTTAAGTTTTAAGTCAATTTAAATTACAATGTTTAAAAAAAAAAAATTGGAACAGTAAACATACTAACCGTAAAAAAAAACAAATAAAAAAATTAAAGTATGCGTTATTATACTTTTTTTGTAATTAATTTTCTTCCTTTGTTTCTTATTCTTAATTAAGTATTCATTTCATATGTTAACATATGAAAATCAATTATAATTTTTTTCTTAAATTCGTAAAAAATAAAACGTTATTAGTATCACGTAAATATTTTTCTTTAAAAATAGAAAATGAAAGAGAATAAAATCGGAACGTTCATCGATTTATTTTTCCTTTCTTTTTCATTTTAATAAAATTTTGAGTGTAAATTTCCTAGAACGGTAAACATACGAACTGTAAAAAAGTAAAGGTATGTGTAATTGTACTTTTTTTTGTAATTAATTATCTTTCTTCATTTCTTATTTTATTAAATATTCATTTCATACGCTTCTATATAAAATCGATATATATAAGTAACAAATGATCGTGCATCGCATGAGTGTAACGCTAGTATTTACTTATTTACATTGGTGGAATATAAGTTCCTGCTGCATTTTTTTTAATATGAAAGTTGTCCTTTATTAGAAAAATCAATAGAGTATTACCACAATTTGCATCCTGGAAGTAATTGTAATTAATTTATCTGCAATTTTAATGAGATAAATGCTATAAAAATACGGGTAAGTTATTTCATTATTGGGAAGACTAGCAATTAAATCCTTTGACAGCTTATCACTACATAAAAAAAAAATTATTTTTTCCTCCATACACATGTTTCATACTTACATTCGTGGAATATTATAAGTTTCTGTTGCATTTTTTTTTTTTAAATTGGAAGTTCGCATTTATTTTTTATTTTTATAATTTTTTTAAATTTTAGCAGGTTGGCGGTTTGAAACCGCGGTTTTGAAAATTGAAACTTAAACCAAACCGTTTAAGGCGGTTTGGAGATTTTTCAAACCAAACCATTTCACATTTAAAACCTAATCAAACCAAACCATTTGTTGCGGTTTGGTTCAGTTTTGCGGTTGGCGGTTTATTTGTTCACCCCTAATTTAAACATATGATCTATGACTTGAATATGTGACACGTGACCTTTGATTTAAACATATTATCTGAATATGTGACGTGTGACTTAAATATGTAATATGTGACTCATGACTTAAACATGTGACCTATGACTTGAATATGAGACATGTGACATATTGTTTGAACATGTGACCTGAAAATGTGACCTATGGATCCAATTTATGAAATGTGAACTGTAACTTGTATATGTGACCTCAGTAGCCACAAACAAACAATAGTCATCTCACCACTTCCACCACCACACCACCACCTTAGTGATCACAAACGAACAATTTATGACTGTGACTTGTATATATGAACCCATCCTCACCTCAATGTCATCCCCATTCAGGCTCAGCTTCAATGCCATCACATGACAATTGAAATGTAACCTTGACCAATACCAACTCCGCAATCACTGCCCCCACCACCTTCTCACACCATCACACAATCACTAGTGACCACACTGCACAACCAATGACAAAAATGGTTTCTTCCTCGAGTATAACCAAACCACCACCTCCACCATCGAAATCTCCGACCACCAAAACTACCTTCACCACCATTTCGCCCACAATCACCACCTCCAACAACAAATATTCCGAAAAACCAGTCAAAAATAGAAGCTACTGTAAAGGAGGCGCTCGCAGCACCGATAACAATTCCCATTTTTAGCCTGCTCCACTAAGCCCTCTCTCTGTGTAAATAGCTTTGAAGCCAATCATCTCCTGGCGTTGATTGCATTCGGTGGAAGAGAAAGGGGATTTGCAAATGGAGAGGGGGTTTTGTGACGCTCATGCACCACCACTATCACCCATATTCAGAGACGCTGGCTGCTGGCAGAACCACCGGTAGCGAGTGATAGAAGTTGTGGGTTCGTCGCACTGCTGGTTCTGCCAACGGTAAGCACCACTGCGTAGGCAGCTGACGCTCGTCGTCTTTGGAGGAGAGAGTCTTTAGCCCTGGTTCTCTTTGCCAGTCGTCGTCATTGTTGTTGGAGCCAAGAGGAGGGAGTAAGTGGCCAGAGCATTTCCATATCTTGAAAGAAAAAGGAGCTAGAACGAAATGGGGGAGAGAGAGGGTGTCGGTGGCTTGGGTCACTTGGGTTTGGCTTGGGTATACTAATTAATATTATTAATTATTATTTTAATTATAAATTAGTACCTGATACATGAATAAAATACTAATTTTCTATAATTGTGAATTAGGGGAAACATAAACCTGGTGTTGTGTAATTTTCACAAATTTCAAACCCAACCATTTAAAGTGGTTGAAATTTTTCCAACCCAAACCAAATCAAAGCCATTTTTTTTTTTGTGATTTGGTGCGGTTTTAAACCATAGTTTGTTAACAAAATAAAGTTGGCATATTCAAAATGAGTACAAAAATATAAATCTTTCTACAATTTCGAGTTAAAGCAATGTTACAAGCAAAAAAAGTATATTAGTCTCACTAATAGAGAGAACAGAAATTTACAACCCGAACTTTCTCCAAATTCACACGTAAGGATGTCACTTCTTGTCCAAAAGAGGCGTTATAACACAAATATTCAAGTATGAAAATTAGCCTAAATGCATTAAAAGACATTAGAATACTGTTTTCAACTCTCTTATTTCCTTAAGTAGCATGTTCTCATCTTCTTTAAGTTCAGCCGAGGTCTATAAATCAAAGCGATTAGGGTAAATCACCGAGGCTCGTGAAAATAGATGCTAACACAAAATGGCAATAACCATATGGATGACTATATTATCATCACAAATTTTATTTTCTACATCACAATTTTAAATATTTTTTTATTTACAAAATAAACATAAATAAAATTACATAAACCACCTTATAATTTTACCACCCTAAATTCTCTGTACACCACAATTTCTTCTGTTCACGAGAGCTGTATCTTTGATTGTTCTTGATTTCTTCTTGATTGTCCAGTCCGTTCTTCCCAAATTCATCATCATCTCTTACTTTTTGTTGGATTTGAGTGTTAGATCTTGCCTTACCTACCTCAAACCAACAAAATATTTCTTTATTTGACAACATATTCTACTCAAATATTGGTATTGAGACAAAGGTGCACTGTTCACGGATTGGGTTCTACACTGTCCGAGAGAAGGGCTCGATGCTCTTAGCTTAGATTTAAGTGTTGGGTCATCCTTCCCACACCTACATTCAACCTTATTTCAGAGTTCTTTACCTCATATTTCTTAGCATCCATAAGGTAAAGATGTGGGTACTGTTCATTTCGCGGTTGGTTGTTTGGCTTTGTCGAGATTTTGAGGTTCAGGTTGGTTTTGGGTGGAGAGCATTTGTTTTGTGACCTGTATACTTCTACCTTTGAATATTGGTAGGAGGAAAAATAGGAAACACACATTCTCGCGGGTGGATTTGATTAGAGAGCATGACCTTATAAATTTGTGACTACTGCGTCGATAAATGACTTCGGTGACGAGCAAGGTTGTGTCCAGTAATCATGATTCTAAAGGTTTCTAGGAGGGCTGTGTGAGGAAGAAGCAAAGTCAACCACAAATACCAAAGGTCCATACTTTCAAAGATAATAACAGGAAATTGGAGTGGCATCTCCCTCCATTAATTACTAGCACACAACAGTGTTAAACCATGTCGGGAAAATGAAAAATATTGAATGGTGGATTGAAGATGGTGGTAGGGGTGGCTGAGGGAGAAGGGCAAGTCCATTGTGGTGTACAAATTTTATCAATTTTTAAGGGTATATTTGTATTTATATTGTGGTGTATTTATAAAACATATATTTTAGGGGTTTTGAGTTAAAAAGACTTGTCAAAGCATAACTTTAGTAAAATAGATCTCCATCTACTATGTTTTGGTAAATAGATTTTCTCCATAAATAAAATACAAAAGAAGTTAGACATTGTCTATAATACCCATGTTTGCCAAATCACCTTGAAACTTAGTATACAACCAAACATGTCCTAATTATTTAACCCAACAATTCATTTCTCGTTTTCTTCTCTGGATAGTTCATGCTCTCACATTTATCTTCTTCTCCACTTGTTTTCTTCTACATAAAAGCCTAACAATCATATTATTATTTGCCATTCTGGTTAAATAATCCACATTTTGGATTTACAATTGGAGAAGAAAAAAGGTACACATTAAAATCATTTCCTATAATTTTTTTGCTACTTTTTTTGTTCTGGTGCATTATACAGTGCCGATTTATGTATTTGTTTACGAATTTTCCATAACGTCATCTATAATGTATAACGGCACTCATGCCGTTATCTTTTTTTTTTCACTGTCAGTATGTATATAATATCCAGGGTTTACAAAATTGTTGCTGATATATGCATTTGTTTAAAAATTTGTCATAACGTCATATTTTTCGTTATCTTTGATCTATAACGGCACGCATGTCGTTATCTAATTTTTTACTGACACCATATACCTAGCATTGATTGTGATAATTGGCTTTGAAAATATGAATAATTTAGTACTATTAGACATAGGTTAATAGTTAGCATTCTTCATGTATTGAGTGAAAAATTTATTTTTTGCATTTTGACATGTATAGTGTAGTACTATTATGATATAATAAATTGAAATCTATTTGTTTTATGTTGAATTGCAGTGATGGATGTGTTGGACAAGGTGTGGATATCAGTTTGTTATTTTGTTGAGTTTGTGGAGAAAGAATGCGGTGGGTGGACATGGAGGCATATAGGCAATGGTCCAGCAAATGTGACTCCTATTCTTGTTTCAAAAACCACTACATTTGTAGAGCTAGATGTTAAAGTTCGAGGGGTTTTGGAGTTTGATTCTAGGTTATATGATATAGAGATTTTAACCGTTATCCCTGACATGTCTAATGTTCCAGTTCCCCCAACGAAGATTGATTGTGACAACAATGTACGCTGGTATCTCTTTGTTTGTAGAGAAGTTCCCCTTTGTGTTACCCTTTTGAAGAAAGATGTTGAGGAGTATGAAGAAAGTGATGGTTTAAGAGAGAACGAAGAGCGTGCTACTATTGCATCACATGGTGATTCACTGAGTGAAATGCAAACATAAGGTTATATGGGAGATGAAATTGCTGATGGAAACTTTGTTGATTGGGATGGTTTGATATAATTCCATTTAGCCCTAGAAGACAAGAACTTCACGAAATTTCTCTTGTGACAGTTGAGCATGATGAAAATGTGTATACACCTGAAGTTGTTACCTACAACAACATTGAGAATTTAACTGCAAATTTAAGTTCAATCCCTTGTGGACCATCATCGAGGATTCCTGAATCTGAGGATTTGCAAGTGAAAGAATTGTTCCCTACCAAAAAAGCTTTGTCATCGAAGTTGTATTTACTTGCACTCAGGTATCAGTTCGAGTTTAAAGTGAAGAATTCAAACCAATCTGTTTATGCAGTTGTTTGTCTGGAGACAAACTGTAAGTGGCGTATGCAGGCAACAAAGTTGAAAGAATCTGTTATGTTTCAAGTTCGAACCTACTATAGTCACCACACCTGCTCCATGAGTGTTCGTCGTCGAGATCATCGACATGCTAGCTATTCAGTGATTGGAGCTCACACGGCCTCCAAGTTTGAAGATACCAGAAGAGTTTATAGACCGAGAAACATCATCAATGATATTCGTGAAGAGTTCGGCATAACAATAACCTATAATAAGGCATATACGGCAAGGTATTTTGCATATGGACTCATCCTAGGGACTCCTGATGATAGTTATGCTAAATTACCTTCGTATTGTCATGTTTTGGAGCAAAAAAATCCTGGTACAATTACCTTCATTGAAACTGATGATAGTATGCATTTCAAGTACTTTTTCATGGTCCTAGGACAAAGTATACGTGGATATCAAACCTCAATGCGACGGGTAATATGTGTAGATGGAACATTCATAACATCCAGATATCGAGGAACTCTACTTGTAGCAACCTGTCAAGATGTAAATATTCAAATTTATCCGCTTGCATGGGGTATAGTTGACTCGGAGAATGAGGCTTCTTGGACTTGGTTCTTTCATAACTTGCGGGAAATAACTGGTGACTCGCAGGAACTAGTGATTGTTTCGGATCGTGGTAAAATCATACCTCATGCATTTAGTAATGTCTACCAATTTGCACATCATGTAAATTGTATATGGCACTTGAACAAATAACTTGAAGACTACATTTCCAAAAGCTTATTTGTCCTTGTTATTCAGAAAGGAGGCAGAAGCTTACACCATAACAGAATTCAAGGCATACATGGCAGCACTTTGTGGTAAAAAAAAGGGCATCAGAGACTACTTGGAAAAGGATGTTGGTGGTTTCCATTATTGGAGTAGGGAACATTCAAAAAGAGTCAGATATAATATCATGACAATAAACAACGCAGAATCTTTGAATTCCGCGTTGAAAGAGGCCCGTGATTTTCCTATACTAGGTTTGATTGAATACATTTGACAGGTGTTGCAAAAATGGTACTATGAAAGGCATGTTGAGGCAGAAAAATGCACAACCCAACTCACCCCACCTATGGAGGATAAGATGTACTTAAAGTATAACCAGTCACACGGGTGGAACGCGATTCAAATATCAAGAAATGAGTTTCAAGTAGTTAAAAATTTGAAATCATACATCGTAAAATTGGAAGAATACATATGTACTTGTAGACTATTTGATTTAGATAAATTTCCTTGCCAACATGCAATTGCCGCAGCAAAGCAGAATGGTCCTGATGGTTATGGGCTTTGCTCTCCTTTCTATACCACATTTTGTTGGAGAAAAGCATATTCAGAATTTATATATCCATTACCAAATGAGAATGAGTGAGAAATTCCTGAGGAAGTTAGATCAAGAACATCTTACGTCCATTATCAAGACGACTTGCTGGACGCCCACCGAAAATGCGAAAAAAATCAATTGGAGAGGTACACATGCCTCGTAAATGTAGTAGGTGTATGAAGATGGGCCACAACCGGAGTACTTGTACAAATCCTTTATCGGCTACATAGAGATAGATGCACTTTATGTAGTAATTGAACATCCTTTTGATAAAATATGTAATTTGCATTTCAAGTTTTTAATACATTTTAGTATTGTTGAAACTATGAATTTTACTGTTATGCATGTTGTAGTAGATAAATATCGTAACAGGTAGTTAACAGATCTGTTCATCAAGTTGTTGTTATAATCTGTCAGCATAATGGCACAGATGCCGTTATGCAATCACTAAAACGGCAAACGTTCCGTTATGTTCATAAACGGGCTTACAATCATTTGCATCAGCACAACATGTCTTATTTTTTTATAAAATCAGTCTAACAAGTCTGTGTATCCATTTCTATGTCGTTCGGAAGAGTTTAGGTCAATAACGGCACCAAAGCCGTTACGGGTACACTAAGCGGCATACTGCCGTTATACTCATAATTTTATACTTGTCACTCATTTTGATCAGCACACCTCATCTCTACATGTAAGAGGGAGATAAGTTTTTTTTAACGTTGTAGCAGATAAATATCGTAACAGGTAGTTAACAGATCTATTCATCAAGTTGTTGTTATAATTTTTCAGCAAAACGGTACAGATGCCGTTATACAATCACTAAAACGGAAAACGTGCTGTTATGTTCATAAACGGGCTTGCAGTCATTTGCATCAGCACAACATGTCTTATTTTTTTATAAAATCAGTCTAACAAGTCTGTGTATCCATTTATATGTCGTTCGGAAGAGTTTAGGTCAATAACGGTACAAAAGCCGTTACTGGTACACTAAAGCGGCATACTGCCGTTATACTCATAATTTTATACTTGTCACTCATTTTGATTAGCACACCTCATCTCTACATGTAACAGGGAGATAAGTTTTTTTTTAACGTTGTAGCAGATAAATATCGTAACAGGTAGTTAACAGATCTTTTCATCAAGTTGTTATAATTTTTCAGCAAAACGGCACAGATGCCGTTATACAATCACTAAAACGGAAAACGTGCCGTTATGTTCATAAACGGGCTTGCAGTCATTTGCATCAGCACAACATGTCTTATTTTTTTATAAAATCAGTCTAACAAGTCTGTGTATCCATTTCTATGTCGTTCGGAAGAGTTTAGGTCAATAACGGTACAAAAGCCGTTACTGGTACACTAAAGCGGCATACTGCCGTTATACTCATAATTATAAACTTGTCACTTATTTTGATCAGTACATCTCATCTCCACGTGTAACAGGGAGATAAAAAAACTTTTTACGTTGTAGCAGATAAATATCGCAACAGGTAGTTAACAAATCTGTTCATCAAGTTGTTGTTATAATCTGTCAGCATAAAGACATAGATGCCGTTATGCAATCACTAAAACGGAAAATGTGTCGTTATGTTCATAAACGGGCTTGCAGTCATTTGCATCAGCACAGCATGTCTTATTTTTTATAAAATCAGTCTAACAAGTCCGTGTATTCATTTCTATGTCGTTTTGAAGAGTTTAGGTCAATAACGGCACCAACACCGTTATAGATACACTACAGCGGCATACTGCCGTTATGGCCATAACCGAACTTGTCATTCATTTGCATCAGCACTAAACGTATTATTTTTTATAATATGACTCTAACAAGCCCGTGTATTCATTTCCATGTCGTTCCGAACAGTTTAGACCCATAACGGCAGAAATGCCGTTATGGAACCAATAGAGCGGTGTACGTGCCATTATAATCATACCTTACAAATTTAATGCTTTAATCGATCCCCATATATGTTAACATTCGAAAACAAACAAAATTAAAGTATTAATTGTTACAATGACACTAATGATGTTTCGTTTTTAAGATTTCATAATAAAATAAATCAAGTAACTTAAAGGATGCATGTTGTGTTTATGATGGATTAGATACAATAGACTAGTTACCTTTCTACTTGAGCTTCTACTCCGACATCCAAAAATCACATCCATATGTCCAAAAGTACGTAAATGTCGTAACTACACAAGTGAAAACACGTTCGGTTGCATTTAAAGTCATTACGGCAACCCTGCCGTTACGGCAGAATTAGAATGGCACGCATGTCGCTATCCTTTATTCTTGAGCATTCTTCTACTCTAACATCCAAGAATGACATCCGGATGTCCAAAAGTATGTAAATGTCGTAACTACACAAGTGAAAACCCATTCGGTTGCATTTAAAGTCATTACGGCAACCCTGCTGTTACGGCAGAACTAGAACGGCATGCATGCTGCTATCCTTTCTTCTTGAGCATTCTTCTACTCCGACATCCAAAAATGACATCCAGATGTCCCAAAGTACGTAAATATCGTAACTACACAAGTGAAAATCCGTTCGGTTGCATTTAAAGTCATAACAGCAACCCTGCCGTTACGGCAGAACTAGAACGGCATGCATGCCACTATCCTTTCTACTTGAGCATTCTTCTACTCCAACACCCAAAAACCACATCCAAACGTCCAGAATTACATAAATATCGTGACTCCATAACTTGAAACATGTCCGGCTGCATGTAAAGTCATAACGATAACCTTGTCTTTACCACATAACTAGAACGGCAAGCTTGCCTCTATCCTATCTACTTGAGCATTCTTCTAATCCGACACCCGAAAACCACATCCAAACGTCCAGAATTACATAAATATTGTGACTCCATAACTTGAAACATGTCCGGCTGCATGTAAAGTCATAACAACAACCTTGTCTTTACGGCATAACTAGAACGGCATGCCTACCGCTATCCTTTATACTTAAGCATTCTTCTAATCCTACACCCGAAAACCACATCAAAATGTCCAGAAGTACATAAATATCGTGACTACATAACTTGAAACCTGTCCGGTTGCATGTAAAGGCATAAAGGCAACCATGCCGTTACGACATAACTAGAACGGCATGCATGCCACTATCCTTTCTACTTGACATTCTTCTACTTCGACACTCGAAAACCACATCCAAATGTCCAAAAGTACATAAATATCCTAAATACATAACTTGAAACCTGTCCGGTTGCATTTAAAGACATAACGACATGCATGGCGTTACGACAGAACTAGAACGGCATGTGTGCCGCTATTCTTTCTACTTAAACATTCTTCTAATAACCTGTATAAATAACAACTTAAACTTAACGAAAATCTGATTAACCATTCACATCTCAAAATCAAATCCGTAAACAGTAACCTGTACACTGAAAAGCACCTATACAAAAAAATCGACTTTACAAAAACTTGCACATAAACCGAACATATTAACCATTCACATAAAACAACTTCACATCTCAAAAAAAAAACTATTGAAGAATAGTATGTTGAAATCAGTAATACACATTCTAAGGGTCGAATTCCCCTCCAAAGATCTCAGCTGCCATTTTCTGCCTCCACATTAGCATACACTGAGGTTGCACAAGATGCAGGTCAAGTCCAGCTACAGAAAATTCAATGAACTTCACTGTGAAGACTCCACAATCTGATCTGTAAAAATAAATTAAAGAGTGTTTTAGTCCAAACATCAACATTTTTAAGAACAGTATTTCGCCAACAATGAATACATGCCAAAATGGTGTTTAAGTTAAAAAATTTACCCATTATCTTGTACTAGAAGCTTCTTCACCCTGTGATGCGTAAACATTGATGTGCTATAGTTTCCATCGACATGTTTTTTCATAAGCCATGGTAAGACCACCTTCAAGGGTTTCATGTAGTTGGCAAGGTTGTTTTCGCGTACTCTACTCGTTAAGCTATCGAATATGCTAATTTTTCGCTCTTCCAAGTCAACCTCAAGTGCAAACCAATGTGATTGAGGGACATAGTATGGAATATAGAGATAGCGACAATTCATCCAGGGTTTCCCAAGACTGGGAGTTGCCCCTTCAACGCAATTCACCAACACCTTGGCAAACTGGTACTCCGACTTATTTTGACCTAACTTTTCCATATTCTTGTAGGCACTTTCCACAAATTGCCAGAAATTGGAGTCGAGACGGTGCAATCATGTCGAAAGAGATCTGCATATTTAACTGCTCGCTCCCTGATGTGAAATAATGCAGAGTCCACATGCTGTACATAAACATGCAATTAATAAATTGAAATGACCAAAAAATATAGTAAGCTATCAACATTTTTACTTACATCGCCATTAAGCTACCCAGATTGATCACGAAGATCGTCAAAAAATTTCCTCCTAGCATCACAAATTGCCAATGCAACTGGATCCCTATAACATCATTTGCACTACGAATAAATCAGCAATATAGTAGATGAAGACCCTACACTAGGTTAACTGAAGGAAGAGAACAACTTACCTTGGTGAAGCTTTTTCCAACCACTCATTCAAGTCAATCGCTTTTGCAGGATCCAGTTCTCGGAAGGGATCAAAAACAGTGACATTCTTGAACATCCTTCTCTTCAATGGATTGGTCCACGGGGTACATAATGATTTCCCCTTCCTTCTTTTCCTTTGGCCTCTACCTTTAGGAGATTCGTCATCTGTCTGATCCTCAAGCAAAATAGTAGAAGATTCTCCAACTTGATCTACAAATTGGTTAAACATGTATGATACGCATTGACCAGTACATCAAAAGTCTATTTCTTTATTCAATTTACAGATTATATACCTCCATGAGAGGTTTCTATAGGCTGCTCCAGACTTTTTGACATCACAATGTCAACAGGTTCATGCTCTCCCATTCGGTGCTCAGAATCCGGGATCAAAATGCGAGGCATTCCTCGGTACAACATGATGGCAGTTGAAGGATTCTAGACAATTCCTATGAAGGGAGATCAATCGAAACTTGATTAAGTTTAAGAAATTATAGAACTAAAAAATATAAAATCACGACAAAAAAAAAAAATCCTTCACCAATAGCATCCCTTGGCCCTTCACGTTGAATTGGCGTGGCTTGCTCCTCTTCATAGGTGCGTTCTTCCACAATATTGGATTTCTTAACTACATCCTCGACAACATGGGCTTCTTCTTGCTCCTTATTATCTTCCTCTTGCCTCCCTTTCTCTTCGGGCACACTGCCCTCATGATGAGGTGAATAGGTATCAAATCCCCTCATTTCTGACTGATATGCACCCATATCTGACCGAAAGCCACCACTTTCAACGAACTGTAGAATTCTATCAAGTTTGGTCTCAATGCGATGACATCGACCATTTATCCTCCTGATGTGATCCAGGACCCTTGACAATCGGAGCCATAGCAGGCTTGATGGGAAAATATAAATATTCAAGCCAAAACAAGAATTCAGCAGGTTCGACGAGCTTTGAAGATCAAAACCGTGTCAAAAAGAACCGAAAATTATGCAGAAGGGCTGTCACGGCCGTAACCAACATAAGTCACGGCCGTAACCTCCCCTCGGGTTAAATGCAGAATTTCAAGATTTTCAATTTACGGCCGTAAGTATAAGTGTCACAGTCGTAATGGATTAACGGATCAGATTTTTTCCAAATTTTCGTATATTTTATTTCCTTTTCCTATTTTAGCTATTTTAGGTTAGTTAGAATTCTATTTTGAGTAAATTAGCGATTATGGTTTTATTTTGCTTATTTATACGCCTTTTTGATTCTTTGTGATAAGTGCATTTTATGCACTTATTTACGTGCTTAAATTAGGATTTTATATAATTATTTGCGAATAATGGTCACTAATTTCTCTATCATTTGTACCTATTTCAGTTTTATTTCGAAATCAAGAGAATGGAGCAATTAGAGGAAAGAATGAGCAAAAGGGGAGGAAATTGAACCAAAATTGAGCAAAGCAAGAGTGCTGGACGCAGAACATGGCTAAAGAAGGAGAATCATGGAAGAAAAGATGAAATCAAAGATTTCAAAAGTATAAGGATCAAATTGTTCAAATCAGAAGATGGGGACTTGAGGAGAAATAAAGGATGAGGACCAAGTTGCAGAATTTAAAAGGAAAAAAATTACATTCGGAAATTTAACCGTGCAGCCGCACGGTTAAATAAGGCATGCGGCCGCACGAAGGAAAAAACAGGCGACTGAACGATGGCTTTTCGAGGCTGCGACCGCACACTTTTGAACTGTGCGACCGCATGGTAGTATCGACTGGGCCACTGGTGGGCTTTTCACGCAAATTCTGATTTAATTCACCCCTTTTCGCCTAGGTCAGAGGGGGGACATATATATAGAACATAACACACGAAATTTGGGGATTCATTCTTGACCTAATACACCAAGAAGCACATCAAAGTTTTGAAGAGCAGAGTTGTGAAGATTTATCCAAATTTTCTTGGGATTTTCATATTATAAGTGATGAAGTTCTTTTACATTTGTGATTTGCTATTAACCATGTATCTAGGCTAATTTTCCATTGTGCTAGGATTATGATGAAGTCTTAGAAAATTATTTCATGCTTTGGTTTACTTAATCTTATGACAATTGGTATTTTGAGTTATTGATTTGTAATTATTTTCATCTATAATTTTGATGCATGAATTATATGATGTTTGTGGTGAATTTTTATGATCGAAAGAGTGGAATTTCACTAGACTTGAATCAATAGCCATAGGGTTCGATAGGGATAGAAATATACCACTATGCCCTATGTGATCTTTTCATGTTTTGCTTGTTTAATGCTTTCCTAAGTATTAGCATTCATCATAGAAATATAGGTGGATTGTAATTAGGAAAAGGCTTAATTCTTGTTCGAAAGAGAGTTTTAGGCATTATAGAACCATTGATCGTCAATAATATACCTTGTCTTGGGTTATTTGAATCAAAGTGTGAAATATCAATACTAAGATGGATTCTAAATCCTAGCACTTCATTCACATACATTTGTTAAACAACTCTTGAAAATTTCATTTATTTATTTATTTGATCATTAATTTTAGATTTCTCTGGTAATTTGGTCTACTCATTTAGAATCTCTTATAAATCACTTAAAATTCATTCGTTTCGGTTAATGTTAATAATTTAAGAAAATATATCTAACCAATCCTTGTGGGAACGACATTCGGACTTAAATCCATTGTATTACTTGTTCGATACCGTACACTTGCGGTAAGAGTCAAAATAAGTCGATCAAGTTTTTGGCGCCGTTGCCGGGGATTGTAGTTTAGATTGATTCTTAGGTTATTTTCACTAATTCGAACTTTTAGATTTAATTAAATTTTCCTTCTTTACTTCAGTTCATACATTCTTTTTCATTTGTTTCTCGCAGATTTGTGTATGCGAAGTTCGAGGCACGGAGATCTTCTAGAAGTTGACCCGGAAATCGAGCGCACTTTTCATCACAAGCTAAGAGAGGCAAAATTAGCAGAAAAACAACAAAAACAACAAGATATGGCAAACAACTTGGGGAATCAAGAGTTGCAAGTGGAAGATGAAGGGAACATGCTAGTTGGGGACTTTATGACTCCGCAGATAATCCAAAATCAGTCAAGTATTGTCTACCCTCCATTTGGTCAGCCAAACTTCCAGTTAAAAACAAATGTTATCCATTTATTTCAAAATGGACATCAATTTTATGGAAGAGCCGACGTGAATCCGCACACCCACGTATCGAGGTTTTTAGAGCTTTGCCAGCACTTCAAGTTTCAAGGGATATCAGATGATGCCATCAGACTTCGTCTTTTTCCACATACTCAGAGAGATAGAGCTTTGGAATGGTTAGATTCTCGACCTACAGCTAGCATAACAACATGGAATGATCTGGCTCAAAAGTTCTGTACAAATTTCTTCCCGCCAATCAAAATTACAAAGCTCAAGCACGACATATCAGTATTTCAACAGCAGGATGCAGAGTCATTTGATGAGACATGGAACATATTTAAAAACATGCTCAGGAAGTGTCCTCATCACGGGATTTCGAGGGGAGTGCAAGTACAGTATTTCTACGCAGGTTTGCTACCTCAATTCAAAAGTCTAGTAGACTCATCGTCTAATGGGTCACTTTCTACTAAGACTATTGATGAAGCATTGGAGCTGTTTGAAAGAATTGCTAACACAAATGCAATGTGGGCCTCGGACCGAGTAATCCAAAAGAGACCTGCTGGAGTGTATGAAGTGGATAATTATACAGTCCTATCTGCAAAAATTGACTCTTTGGTAAATAAGGTGGAAAGCATAGCAATGGCTGGAAATCCAATGAAGAATGCCAAAACACTTTGCGAAGAATGTGGTGCAGACCATAACACTTCAGATTGTCCTATCTTAGTCAGCTACCAGAGCAAATTGATTTTGTTCAAGGAGGTGGTCGTCCACAAAATAATCCCTATTCAAATACGTACAATCCAGGGTGGCGAAATCATCCTAATTTTGGATGGAGGGACAATCAAAATACAGGAAGACCACAACAACCTATGTACCAGCAAGAGGAGAAGAAGTCTTCAATTGAGGATCTACTCGGGAAATTTATCGAGAAAACAGAGCAGTATATGGGAAAAAATGATCAGTTTATGAGAAGGACAGAGACTACACTTCAAAATCAACATGCAGCCATAAAGAACTTGGAAACACAGGTGGAGCAGATGGCGATAGCTATTTCAGGGAGGCAGTAAGGTACTCTACCTAGTAACACAGAAATAAATCCTAGAGAGCATGTGAAAGCCATTACTACCAGGAGTGGGGCCCAACTACCAGAGATTGGTGTTAAACAATCAGCTACTAACCAGGATACGGGGGTAGAACAAGGAATAGAGCATAATCGAGCATCGGAAAATACGTCTGAAACAAAGGATGGGGCAAGTAAGGTGAAATCACCAATTAAGCCTTACGAGACTCCAATTCCTTTTCCACAGAGGTTAAGAAACCAAAAGATGGACAAACAGTTCGAGAAATCTCAAAACATCTTCAAAAAGATCCATATCAACATCCCCTTTGCAGATGCACTTGCGCAAATGCCAAGTTATAAAAAATTCATGAAGGATATCCTAACACACAAAAGAAAGCTGGAGGAACATGAGACGGTGATGCTTTCAGAAGGGTGCAGCGCTAGGTTGCAAAGTAAACTTCCACCGAAATTAAACGATTCAGGGAGTTTTACTATACCTTGTAAAATTGGAAATTGTCATTTTGATAATGCTTTATGTGATTTAGGAGTAAGTATTAACTTAATGCCATTCTCTGTTTGCAGGAAACTAGGTCTGGGGGAACCAAAACCAACAACTGTGACTTTGCAGCTGGCAGACCGATCAATCACATATCCACGAGGAATAATTGAAGACATTCTGGTAAAGGTGGAGAAATTTATTTTTCCAGCCGATTTTGTTGTGTTGGATATGGAAGAAGACAAGAATGTGCCATTGATACTGGGGAGACCATTCTTGCGGACTGGGGGTGTGATCATTGACGTGGGAAAAGGACAGCTCAAGTTGCAGTTCGACAATGAGGAAATCACATTCGATGTCTATAAAGCAATGAAGTACCCTACCCCCATCAAGTTCATGTTACCGAGTCGATATTATAGATGGCGCAGTACAGGAAGCAGTAAGGGAGGTATTTAGCTGGAAGAATCCTTCTGACTCTTTTGAAGAAATCATCATGAATTCAAGCTCCATAAATTCTCTATCAAAAGAAGAGCTTGAAGCGTGCAAGGAATTTTTGGCTAACCGTCCATATAGACGCAGAACACATTTTGAGGAATTGGGGATAAGTTCTACAAAGCCACTTCCATCTATTCAGCAGCCTCCAAAGTTAGAAATCAAGCAGTTACCACCTCACCTTCGTTATGCATACTTGGGGGAGTCATCTACTTTACCTGTCATAGTGGCGAGCTCTATTACAGAAGTCGAGGAAGAGAAACTACTTGGAGTTTTGCGGGATCACAAAAGGGCTATTGGGTGGACCATTGCTGACATAAGAGGCATTAGTCCAGCAATTTGCATGCACAAAATACTGATGGAAGACAATTTTAAACCAACGGTGGATGGGCAAAGGAGGCCGAACCCAAACATGAAAGAGGTGGTTAGAGCAGAAGTGATGAAACTGTTGGATGCAGGAATCATTTATCCCATATCAGATAGCGGTTGGGTCAGCCCAGTTCAAGTTGTACCAAAGAAAGGGGGAATCACAGTAGTGCCAAATGAAAAGAACGAACTAATCCCCACGAGAACAGTTACTGGATGGAGAGTTTGCATAGATTATCGCAAACTCAACAATGCAACAAGGAAGGATCACTTTCCCCTTCCGTTTATTGATCAGATGTTGGAAAGATTAGCAGGCCATTCACATTACTGCTTTCTGGATGGATATTCAGGGTATAATCAGATTGCCATCGCGCCCGAAGATCATGAGAAGACAACATTTACATGCCCCTATGGTACTTCCACTTATCGTCCAAATGCCATTCGGTTTATGTAACGCTCCAGCCACGTTTCAGCGATGCATGATGGCTATCTTCTCTGATATGGTAGAAAAATTCATTGAAGTATTCATGGATGACTTTTCAGTTTTTGGATCCTCATTTGACGAGTGTTTGGAACATTTAAAACTGGTTCTACAAAGATGTGAAGAAACGAATCTGGTGCTAAACTGGGAGAAGTGCCACTTCATGGTGAAAGAAGGAATAGTTCTAGGGCACAGGATTTCCGAAAAGGGCATTGAGGTAGACAAAGCAAAAATTTAAGTGATCGAGAAGCTACCACCTCCTACGTCAGTAAAAGGGATTCGGAGTTTTCTTGGCCATGCAGGATTCTACAGGAGTTTTATTAAAGACTTCTCGAAAATCACAAAACCTTTGTGTAGCTTATTGATGAAAGAGGTGCCATTTATATTCTCTGAAGAATGTTTAGTAGCCTTCAATGCTTTGAAGGAGAGGTTGATATCTGCGTCGGTGATCATCGCACCTGATTGGGAATTACCATTTGAATTGATGTGCGATGCAAGTGACTATGCAGTAGGAGCAGTTCTAGGGAAACGAAGAGGAAAAGTATTTCACGTGATTCACTATGCTAGCCGGACGCTCAATGATGCACAGCTTAATTACGCCACTACTGAGAAGGAGCTACTTGCTGTTGTCTTTGCATTTGATAAATTTCGCTCTTATCTGGTGGGGTCAAAGGTGACAGTCTACATAGACCACTCTGCACTAAAATATCTGTTGAGTAAAAAGGATGCAAAACCCAGATTGATCGGATGGATATTGCTGTTGCAAGAATTTGATTTGGAAATCAAGGATAAAAAGGGATGCGAGAATGTAGTAGCAGATCATCTGTCTCGCCTTGAACAAGAAAAAGAGCCAATTTTGGCAGACATTAGCGAATTTTTCCCAGATGAGCAGTTGTTTGGTGTAGAGGAGGCTCCGTGGTATGCGGACATTGTGAACTATCTAGCAAAAACCATCATTCCACCTGGATACTCGAGTTATCAGAAGAAGAAATTCTTTTTTGACTTGAAATATTATTTGTGGGAAGATCCTATTCTTTATAAAAGGTGCCCGGATCAGATTATTAGGAGGTGTGTGCCAGAAGATGAAACGGTGAAAATATTGGAGCAATGTCATTCTTTCGCGTATGGTGGTCACTTTGGAGCTTCTAAAACGGCTGCAAAAGTTCTACAGTCAGGATTCTATTGGCCTACCATATTCAAGGATGCCTACGTACTGGTGAAAAATTGTGATCGGTGTTAGAGGACCAGAAACATATCTAGGAGAAATGAAATGCCTCTAAACAGTGTTCTAGAAGTGGAAATTTTTGATGTTTGGGGAATAGGTTTCATAGGTCCATTCATCCCTTCTTACTCAAACCAGTATATTCTTGTAGCAGTGGATTATGTGTCTAAATGGGTTGAAGATTTTGCGTTACCTACCAATGATGGCCGCGTGGTGATGGATTTTCTAAAGAAAGTTATTTTTGCAAGGTATGGAACTCCACGAGCTATAATCAGTGATGGAGGTAAACATTTCTGTAACAAGCAGTTCGAACAGCTGCTGGTCAAATATGGAGTAAAGCACATGGTTGCCACTCCTTACCACCCCCAAACGAGCGGACAGGTGGAGGTCTCCAACAGGGAACTTAAGAGGATCCTTGAAGTCACAGTGAATTCAACAAGGAAGGACTGGTCCAAGAAGCTTGACGATGCATTGTGGGCTTACAGGACAGCTTTCAAAACACCCATTGGAATGTCCCCCTTTCGCCTCTTATTTGAGAAGGCATGCCACTTACCTGTTGAACTTGAGCACAAAGCTTTTTGGGTTATGAAGAAGTTGAATTTTGATTTACAAGCGGCGGGGGAGAAAAGATTGCTGCAATTAAATGAAATGGATGAATTCAGGTTGGAAGCATATGAGAGTTCAAAATTGTATAAGGAACGCACCAAAAAGTGGCACGATGTAGCGCCCCGAGTTCCGTATACCCGATTCACTACGTCATTTTCTGTCTAAATTTTTTTTTTCGAATAATATTTTTGCGGAAGAAATAATTGAAATTCATTTTTGCCAACATTAAATAAACTGTAATGGTCGATAAAATTGAAACATTTATGAAACCATTTGAAATAGTAAATCGAACCATTAATTTTGTAAAGAAATTGACAATGTCATAATTTCTCAAATAAATGAACTTCTCTAAATTATTCGATTGTTTGGAAAAATACGGAAATCATTAACGTCAAACTTTCAACCGTTTAACGATTATTGCCACCATCATTCATCGCTCGCCACCGTCTCCGAAATCTGCAAAACTGTTAAAAAGTAGGGTGAGTATTTCATGGGGGAAATGCTCAGTAGACTCATCGCAAATTAATTTAATTTATAAGATGATTAAACATATAAATCCCGGCTCTTTATAAAACGGGCATTGATAGAGCTTCTTTATAAAACGGCTCTTGATAAAACTCATATTGTGCATTACAGCACGGGACATATTTTGCAAATCATAGGCTCTTTGAAAATAGCTCTTTGAAAACAGCTCTTTGAAAATCATATACTTATAAAGACATTTTAATTATGCCAAGCATAATTTCTTTTGAAAGCATAGGGATCCTTTTCATCATAACATAGGATAAGATCGAAATCCTCATAAACATAAGAATTTTACCGAACTTCGGTGGCAAGAATTCTTATGTAGTAAGTATACCAAGCATAATTTTTGAAATTCATAGGGATCAATTGCATCATAACATAAGATAGGATCGAAATCCTCATAAACATATGCGACAGGAATTTTACCGAACTTAGGTGGCAAATCCTCATAAACATATGGAAACATAGGAATTTTACCGAACTTCGTGGCAAATCCTCATAAACATAGGAGACACAAGAATGTTACCGAACTTCGTGGCAAGAATTCTTATGTGTAGCGCTACTAAAACTCCGGTCCCCTTAACATATCATAACTTATCATATGGGACCCATAACAATCTTGGTAGATTGATTTCATAGCAATGATCCAAAAAAACATTTTCGTGAAGCATAGGGTATACTTACTTTTCGTAAAAACATAAAGTATATTTTCTTTTCATAAAAACATACTTACTTTTCATAAAAACATAAGGTATATTTACCTTTCATAAAAACATACTTGCTTTTCTTAAAAATTGACTTTCACAAGTCACATGACATTCATATGAAATCATAATTTAAATCAATTAATAAGTGCGAGTCTACCTCAAATCCGACGAGTGCAAAGTTGAGCGGGAATGACTTCAATTTCTTTAAATTCTCCGTACGCTTCATCTTAGCCAATAAGTCACTTTAGTATATCGAATATATAGTTCAAAATGATAAATTATAATTTGAGGACTAAAATTGATGTTTTGAAAGTTGAGGGACCAAATTGGATATTTTGAAAGTTGAGGGTTTAAATGAATACTTTTGATAGTTGAGGGACTAAAATAGATACTTTCAAAAGTTGGGATTTAAAATGAATATTTTGAAAGTTGAGTCGGAAACTCAAAACAATAGGGTTGAAATAATATATTTTAAAACAATAGGGGCTGATTAAAACTCATTTAAAACTTAAGGGCTGAAATTGATAAGTTTAAAAGCTGAAAGGACTGATTTGAAAACCTTTGAAACTAAAAGGGACTGAATTGGATTGTTTTAAAATCATAGGGGTTGATTTGAAACATTTCAAAACTTGGGGCTTTAAGTGCAAATTCTGAAAATTAATATTAATATCCTCAGATTTAATCTCTCTCTCTCTCTCTCTCATTCGCTCGACTGCAGCAGAGAAGAAAAGGGGCGGAGGAGGCGAAACCAATTCAAAATCCGACCTTCAGCCGGTGACTCGCCGGCGCAACACCGGCGGTATTAGTAGCAAGTGACGGTGTACAAAAGGCTGGGTTTTTGGGGGGCTGATTTGTGCGAGACTGTCGCAGAATCAAAGTGAAATCGAAACTCAAATTTCGAACTTAGGGCTGCGTTCTTACGGCGGTGATTGAGGTAAGTCTTGGGCTTGACTTAATCTGAGTTTTGGGTTTATGGTTGTATGATGGTGATGGTGTTTTGGGTTCTCGACTGAGGTTGGGTGCGGGGAAAGTGATGATGGAGATGATGATGATGTTGGGTGTTTGAAGATGACGGTGTTGCAGGTAGTTGGGCGGTTGATATTGATGATGAACGGTGGTGGCTGCATAGGTGGTTTGGACTGATTGGTTTTCTTGGGTAGGCAGTGAACTTGGTTTGATTGTTGGTTTGGTTGAGTGGCTGCTTTGGTGATGATAACAGTGGTTCCGGCAGTGGTGGTATTGTGGCTGACCGGTGGTGACTGATTGAGGATTGGTTTGTTTGATTGAGCACTGGTGACTGGGGTGGTGGAGACTGTTGCTGCAAATGGGGTTGGTGATGATGGACGGTGTTGGTTTGATTTGCAGATTGGAAATTGAGTTTGTTTTCTTGAAATTGTGTGGATTGATGATAATGGGAATGGCTGCGTGAGATGGTAGTGAAAGGTGGGAATGGAGACTGAATTATTACTTGAATGTGATTTGTGATGAAAGGGATGTTATAATGATGAATTGGAATGGTGGTAGGTGTAGTTGGTGAGATGATGCTGGGTATTTGCTCTTGGCCGAGTGATGATTATGATGATAATGATGGTGTCTTGTGTGCCCATGTTGAAGATACTTTGGTGATGGTGTAGTGAAGTGGAAAGAGTGAAAAATAATAGAACATGTATATATCATCATTATGTTCTTGAACCATAATGATGGTTGTTTTTGGTGGACAAAGAAAAGGAAGGAGGAAAAACGTGGGGGCTAAAAATGGAGTGTAAAGATGGAGTTTGCACATGGAAGGATGATGAAATTGTGTAGAGATTAGTTGGAAATGCTTTGGTGTTTGTATAATGATATGGAATATGAAAATAGAAAATAGATATAAAATTTTATATATATAATGATGATGTTTTTATGTAAAGAATTGTACTAAAACTGATATATTTTGGACTGGAAATAAATTTGAGAATAAATAAATTTTGAGATAAAATCGAATTACGTATTTGGACTTGAAATAATTTGAATAAGGAAAATTGAGATATTTTAATAAATTTGGAATTCAAAATGATTTTGAAAATAATACTTTGAATAAATAATTAAAATAACATAATTTTAGAAATTCGGATTTTAATTTAAAATCGAATAAATTCGATATTTCTTGATTTGGCTAGACGAATCCGTCGCGGCGTTAACTTCAAAATAATGGGTGAAATAGTAGCGACACAATTTTCTAAATATTAAAATAATTATAAAATTGCGTAAAAATTCTGGGTCGCTATACACGACAAGCATATTCAAAGAAAGGATTTTGAGGTTGGTCAACAGGTTCTCCTATACAACTCTCACCTGAAATTGTTTCCAGGCAAGCTAAGATCAAGGTGGTCGGGTCCTTACTCGGTTACCAAGGTCTATCCATTCGGGGCAGTTGAAATCACTCATGATGAGAATGGCACATTTAGAGTGAATGGACAACGCTTGAAGCCTTATTGGGGTGGTGACTATTCTAAAGAAAAGACCACCACTACTCTCGCCTCACTGGAGTAAATCCCGAGAAAGTCGAGCTTAAGACTATAAATGAAGCGCTTTATGGGAGGCAACCCATATTTCTTCCTTTTTATTTACATTTGCTTTCTTTTGTTTCATTTTATTTTACTTTATGCTATTTTAGCTCTTGTTAGGTGAATAACTTTAATTGAGCATTTTCATACTTTTGCTTTGCTATTTGACACTTCATAATCCTACGTTTTGCATAGATGGAAAGTTAGGTGGATTATTAGCTACATGACGTTCTTACCAATCATGTACATAGTCACCCACCTAAAGCATGTTATACATTTTCATAATTCATGTTCATGCATCATAAAAAGTGTTGGAGTCGAGCATGAGCAACAAATGAAAATGGAATTTTTTTTTTCATCAGTCCAACCGTGCGACCGCACGAAATTTAAAACCGTGCGGCCGCACGGTTGAAATCTGGGTGCTGGGTTTACATTTAAAAAACAGGACAGCATGCTTCATTGTATCATTTGCCCGACACTGTCTCTCGAAAAAAAAATTGCCCAGCCAAAAATTTCTTTGAAAAATATTCTTGTTTGCACAACATTGGGTATAATCCAACCTCTCCAACATCTTCAATCACGAATTTAAGGTATGTTTCACAAGAATTTTGCATATTTGCCCTAATTTTCGAATCTTACTCTTTGTTGCAAATTCATTCATTATGGTTGATGGAGTTTGGGATTAGGTGGATAATGGTTTAAATGTTAATGGGCATTGTAATTAGGAAAATTTGGGAGTGATACATATAGGTATAGTTATGATTTTCACTATATTTTGACAATGCACTCAAGTTGCTCGATGAAATGCCACAGTGATGATTCGTGCCTCAATTGCAAATTTCACCTGAGCCATTATCTTCCCTGCATGCTTGGGGTTAATTTCATGTCACAATTTCATGTTTTGATTCATGGGAATGCATAAAGTGCTTAGTTTTTATTTTTGCCTCCACTGCAGGCTCACTGTAGCCTCGCTGCACGCTATCGTCCCTCAGGTTCTTAACTCAAATAATCTCCGTTTGACTTGAAATTTGAGTATGTTGTAGATGAGATCATGAACTTTCATATGCCCGAAGATGTCCCGGAAAATTTTTATTTTTCGAGGTGATATCCGAGGTCCAAAAGCACCACTCACCCATGTTTTCTTCGTTCCCTTTGTTGCATTTTCATAAGTTTGGGTGTGTTTCTCATTGTTTTTACATTTCATACCTACTATATTGAGTCTAATGTTTCCTATTTATCATTTTTAGGTACAATGCCGCCATGAAAAGCCCAAGTTCCACCTAACAAGGGGAAAGGAAAAGCGGGGTCATCAAAACGGCCGAGGAGACACCCATCGAGCTCAGACTCCAACTCTGAGGAGTTCGATACAGGATCTATGCATAGATTCAGGGGGGCCGAAGAGCAGAAGTTGTTTGAGGAAACTCTTAAGAACAAAAGATTTTTGGGGGAAAGGGAGGTGATACTCACCGATTTCCCACATTCTGAATTGATGCATCTCATCGAGCGTGCGAGGTGGCACAAGCTAGCGTCCACACCACATAGAGTCTACCCACTGCTGGTAAAGGAATTTTTTGCTAATTTTAATCATTCTGTTGATACCGAGGGGGCAGAATATAGGGGCCGGACTTGGGTGCGTGGTAAATGGATCAACTTTTCTCCTGCGGTGATTGAGAGGGTGCTAGAATTGACTAGGGATGGGATAGAACCAGTGCCAGGGGATATCGACATCGACATAATCACTGGTTTCCTATATGGCCGAGGGGATGTGGTGCTAGAGAGGCCAGGGTGATTTGTGCACAGAGAGCTTACTAACTCCTTGAAAATCCTGCATATCTTTGTGTGTCATAACATCGATCCCACATCGCACCACACTACCTTCAACGTTGAGAGGGCCAGACTGCTACACCACTTGGTCAGGGGGCGTAAGTTAGACCTGGGGCAGCACATATTTGACTTTATCATTACTCTTGCGTCCCAGCTGGACACTACTCGGGGTATTTTATTCCCCAGCCTTATCAGCGCTATCTGTCTGGCCGAAGGCGTAGAGTTACTCCCTCATGAGGAGCCTGATCCCGTAGAAGCCACTATTAGCCGGAATACCATGGAAAATGTAAGGGGACCCAAAGCACCTCCAGCTCCTGCAGATATGTCGGGACCAGTTATGGGAGAGCCAGCACAGCCAGCCCAACTTGCACCTCCTACAGATGACAGGCTCCTGCGACAGATCATGACTGAGCTTACACTGATGGAGCAGAGGCAGGCTGCTAGACACACATCTGTCATGGGGGTACTTACTCACCAGGATGGGAGGCTTGACACGCTGGAAACTCAGATGCAAGGTTTGGTTCGAGACGATCTTCCTACTGAGTTGAGGCTGGCTCGATGCACCTGGGAGGAGGTCTGCCGACAGCAGACACATATCAGGACCCGCCTGACCTCCATGGAGCACAGATTCGAGAGCCTGGAGACCAGACATGCACGCGATCCTCGTGACCCACCTGATCCATCTGCAGGGCCCTCACATCAGTAGCAACCTACATACTTCAGGGAAGTGTCTGATCGTTTTAATTGTACTTTGCCTTTTTTTTTTCCTTTTTTTTGTTTACATTGAGGGCAATGTACTATTTTGTTTGGGGGTGGTGTATTCGGTTTACCTCTAACGTTAGTATTGATCTGTATAACTGCTCCAATATCTATTACAACTCTATTTTGCTGAATTTATTAGAATTTCTCTATTTTGCTGAATCATTTAGAAATTGCTCATATTTTCTCTCGAATAAATAAATAAATAAATAAATAAATTTTGGTTTGCTGATTTGTTTGCTGTCTATGATGTAGTTCGGTTTATTTGCATATTTTAGTTGAAACCTGGGACAGCATGAAAACCTACATTTTTCTATTTTACTTAATTCATGCTAAACTTTGTTAAACTTGAGCACATAGCCGAAGTCAAATAATTGCTTGTGTAGGGGGATGCTTGACACATGTGGGGTGAATTTGTGCACTCTGGACATAGGATTGATAGAAAAATCACAAACCTTAAGAAATTTAGATCCCGACCTGAAATGTAGAACCAAACTATTCAAATAACAGTTTGGGGGTGGAAGGGTTAGTAAGGGTAGGCAGGGTAGATCGAGAATCTGAAACGTAAACTTCTGTATCTTTAGTGTAAGGGATTTTGATCAACAGGTATAAACCATAAAGACCAGCATAAAAACAGAAAAATGCTGAAGGTCTTATTCCGCTCTCTAAATGCCTTTTTGACTCGAGCAAGTAAGTCTGAGGGGTTCTTTGAACCTGGTATCCTAAAGCCAACTGGTTTGGGAGTTGCCGATCTGAAAGCTCGCTAAAGGGGTCAACTAGAAAGCAAGTACGGAGAGTGGACTTACACATAAGACATTATAACATCTTTAACTTTTCTGTTTAAGCCTTTATGACTCGGGCAAGTAAGTCTGAGGGGTTCTTTGAACCTGGTACCCTAAAGCCAACTGGTTTGGGAGTTGTCGATCTGAAAGCCTGCTACAGGGGTCATATAGAAAGCCAGTATGAAAAGTATTGCACAAAGATGGTAAAAGACAAGGACATTAAAAGAAAAAGTCGTCCAAGTAAAGGAAAATAAACTAAAATGGTATAAGCTTTGTTGATTGAAGTCCCGAACACCTTATAAATTATTCTCGGTCTGTCATGCCAACTTTTCTAATCCTAACTGCCCTGTGTGGAAAAATGCAATGTATACATGCTTAGAAACCACATCAATAGGAAAGACCTCGGGACATGAGAGAAAAGCAGTAAGGTTGTGATCATCCATGAGAGTGCAAGGAAAATCAAAAGAAAATATTGTTGACCGCATGGGATTTGGGTTTATCTATGCATAACTAGTCACACAATGTTAGGTATAACCTTACATGGGTTTGCAGTTGTCTTCTGGCTATTCACACACACACATGGAAAAGTTGAGCATGGAATAAGTAACAAATATTTTAACGTGCTGTTTTACTTCTCTTTATGGAATGTGTATTTTGAGCCGAACCTGAGAAATAAAAGCAAGCAAGTCAAATAATACGTTAAAGTTGTTCTCTTGAAGTTATGTTTCAGTTTATTTGTTCGAGGACGAACTATGATTCTAGTTTGGGGGTGTTTGATAAGTGCATTTTATGCACTTATTTACGTGCTTAAATTAGGATTTTATATAATTATTTGCGAATAATGGTCACTAATTTCTCTATCATTTGTACCTATTTCAGTTTTATTTCGAAATCAAGAGAATGGAGCAATTAGAGGAAAGAATGAGCAAAAGGGGAGGAAATTGAACCAAAATTGAGCAAAGCAAGAGTGCTGGACGCAGAACGTGGCTAAAGAAGGAGAATCGTGGAAGAAAAGATGAAATCAAAGATTTTCAAAAGTATAAGGATCAAATTGTTCAAATCAGAAGATGGGGACTTGAGGAGAAATAAAGGATGAGGACCAAGTTGCAGAATTTAAAAGAAAAAAAATTACATTCGAAAATTTAACCGTGCGGCCGCACGGTTAAATAAGGCATGCGGCCGCACGAAGGAAAAAACAGGCGACTGAACGATGGCTTTTCGAGGCTGCGACCGCACACTTTTGAACTGTGCGACCGCACGGTAGTATCGACTGGGCCACTGGTGGGCTTTTCACGCAAATTCTGATTTAATTCACCCCTTTTCGCCTAGGTCAGAGGGGGGGACATATATATAGAACATAACACACGAAATTTGGGGATTCATTCTTGACCTAATACACCAAGAAGCACATCAAAGTTTTGAAGAGCAGAGTTGTGAAGATTTATCCAAATTTTCTTGGGATTTTCATATTATAGGTGATGAAGTTCTTTTACATTTGTGATTTGCTATTAACCATGTATCTAGGCTAATTTTCCATTGTGCTAGGATTATGATGAAGTCTTAGAAAATTATTTCATGCTTTGGTTTACTTAATCTTATGACAATTGGTATTTTGAGTTATTGATTTGTAATTATTTTCATCTATAATTTTGATGCATGAATTATATGATGTTTGTGGTGAATTTTTATGATCGAAAGAGTGGAATTTCACTAGACTTGAATCAATAGCCATAGGGTTCGATAGGGATAGAAATATACCACTATGCCCTATGTGATCTTTTCATGTTTTGCTTGTTTAATGCTTTCCTAAGTATTAGCATTCATCATAGAAATATAGGTGGATTGTAATTAGGAAAAGGCTTAATTCTTATTCGAAAGAGAGTTTTAGGCATTATAGAACCATTGATCGTCAATAATATACCTTGTCTTGGGTTATTTGAATCAAAGTGTGAAATATCAATACTAAGATGGATTCTAAATCCTAGCACTTCATTCACATACATTTGTTAAACAACTCTTGAAAATTCCATTTATTTATTTATTTGATCATTAATTTTAGATTTCTCTGGTAATTTGGTCTACTCATTTAGAATCTCTTATAAATCACTGAAAATTCATTCGTTTCGGTTAATGTTAATAATTTAAGAAAATATATCTAACCAATCCTTGTGGGAACGACATTCGGACTTAAATCCATTGTATTACTTGTTCGATACCGTACACTTACGGTAAGAGTCAAAATAAGTCGATCACATTGTAAATTAAGACTTTGATGATTGAATAAAAATAGATTGAATGTTTTTCAATTGTTTAATGTGTGGATTCACATTACAAACCCAAACTTATCAAGATTGATTATCTTGTGGCGTTCATCCAGAACTTATCAAATATTCGCGAGAGTATTTGTGGCGTTGAAAATCAGAGACTTATCAAGGAGATTGGGCAAATCCTTGTGGCGTTTCGAAAGTTGTGGTTCTTTATTCCGCATCGTCGAGCCGTCGCGTTGTGAATATCGGGTCATGATTCATCCGTCCAACCACAACCTGAGTTCGGAACTTTCCGGCGTTTATTCCGCGCTTCGAAACTCATCACCTCCTCTCCATTTCTCTCATTTCTTGCATGATTACCTCCAATCCATCATTGTTATGACAGGAGGATGGTTTGTCATATGGCTGCTGGGGCTTGGAAACATCAGGTTCATCTTTCTCAGGCTCCTCCCCTCCATCTTCATTGAAGCTATTATCTACTGATAAGTGTATTTTATACACTTATTTGTACGTCTAAATTAAAATAAATTATTATCGTTTTAGAATATATGCTATTTAATTTGTGTTTATTTGTTTACTTTGCAGAAAATATCTCAAAAGATGAAGAATGAAGTAATTGATGAGAAAAATGCATAATTGGATGTTAATTGGAGCTAAAATAAGCAATTGATAAGTTTGTGACGTCAACCGGAAAGATGCAATGTGGCGAAGTAAACAAATCAGAGGTTGAAGGACCCAGTTGAAGGAATTGAGAGTTGAAACGAGCGAATTGATAAGATTCCAAAGTATGGGGACTATATTGTTGCAATTGGAAGTTGAAGGACTGAAAAGCAAATTAAACATGAGGTACCAACTTGCAAATATCCAATTATTGATTTGGATAATAAGAAGATATTTTGAGGATTTTTAGGAGTTAATTAGATGCAAGTATAAGTCAAAAAGGAATGGAATATGATAAGAATATTACCATAAAATTGATTCCAATCCTAGAAGATTCTGGACAGAATTCTAGTCGGACTTTGAGACCAAATTTTGGGGCAGTAAACGTTCGAATTAGGAAAATTATATTTCAAAAATAATTGTAGCCCTTTAAGTTATCTTTATAACGAAATTTGAATCATCATAATCGGATAAGGAAAGAGAAAGATATGGTCGAAATACTGAAAGTTGTGCAGATACAAAAAGACTCGCGCGCGGATTTGATGAATTTCTTTCCTTCTTCAACTTGATCTCTTCACCAACTATAAATACAACCTCTTTGCACGAAAATAAGACCTTTTCCTCTCCATAGAACGAGCCACAATAGAGAATTCAACATCAAATTCTTGGAGAATCAAGCATTGCAAAGGCGCGTGAATTGAAGATAATTGAAGAATCAAAACTTGGTGCAAGATTTCCGTTCTTTATATTATCTTTAATGAACATTAATTTTTATTGTTTTTGTTATTCATTGATGATGTATAACTAAATTCTATGTTGGGATGAACGATGTAGCCTAATCATATTATTTTAATTCCATATTCTTTGTTTTAACGCTTTGTTGCATGTATTGATTTATTATTGTTCGTAATGCTTGAATTGCTTGATCACCAATTCATGATTTATTGAGTTATTTCCATAATCCGAGATGTGAGTTAATAATTTAGAACGTGGTAATAAGTCCAGTAATTGAACAAGAGATAGAGATATACTCATGTTATTATTACGGTCGTGTGTGAATTCTTGTGTATTATGCATCTAGATAAGGAATATTCGGACCCTCTGTAGAGATACATGGTTGACTTATTTAGGTAGAATTGATTTAAACTCGAGAGAGGAATTTCAAGTTAAATTAGTGAATTCGACCGAATGCATAATTAGGAAATAAAACATGGAATGGAGTTAATTTAATTGGTTAGGTGAAATCAGGATTCCCAACTACTTTACAATCGTATTTAATAACAAAAGCAATTTCGCAATTTTATTTCTTTAGTTTAATTCTTTAGTTGTAGTTAACAATCTCAAACAAATTCTCCCGTTCACATAGAGTTAGGAACTAACACATTTCGGTACTTAATAGCAGTCCTCGTGGGACGATAATTCGGACTCTTAGGTCCACTTTATTACTTCTCACGACCCGTGCACTTGCGGGGATATCTCGCATCGCGAGATATCAGGTGAACAAGTTTTTGGCGCCGTTGCCGGGGACTGTTAATTAATATCGATACCAATTAGTTCTTACTTTAGTTTGAACATTATTTTTTGTTTTTACTTTTATTTTATTTCTTAGTCTTTGTTTGGGAATTTTTTTTTAAGTTGTGAATTGTTTCCTATTCAGGTATTGAATGAATTTTCAGACAGTTGGAAGCAACATAGCAAGATGGCAGCAAACAATAATCAATGGCTCTTTGATCGAACTGCAATTCAGACTTATCTGATGTGTGACTTCTGATGGGAAAATCATGCTTTATATGATTGTCCTATTGCACCCCAGGATGGTTTGTGGAGTATTGATTGTGTGGGGAATTTTTATCTAACAGAGCAGGGGTATCCACTAGAACAGTTTTTTGTGAAAAGATCATATGAGCCAGAAAAAATGGTTGAAACAACTGAAGGAAAAGAGGAAGAACCTAAAAGAGTGGATCAACCAGATGAAAATAACTGCTATGAAGATATCTTTGTCCAAATGTCAACAACTCAAATTTCGGACATCAAGCTTAAAGAAACTTCAATAAAAACGGAGGAGTTGATCACAGAAGAGCAAATAAACAAGGAGACACTTAAAAGTGCAGACTTTATACTGCAATCCTCTAACTTCAATCACTGGGGAAAAATTGATTTCATCATTGGCACTGAAGAGATGATTGAAGTGTTCATATTGAAGTTTGAATTGAGTGGAGATGTCAACATACATGACATGGGCAAAGTGGAATTTTGGTGCATAAATCCAAATTGGAGCAAGTTCAATCGGCACAAACAAAGAAGGTCATCAAAAGCTTTATTTAGAGTTCCTTGAACAATCACAGTAAAAAGTCGGGCTTTAGACTTAAAACGGAGCGCTTGTTGGGAGGCAACCCAACCTTTCTTCCCTTTTACTTATTACGCTTTTATTATTTATTTTAATATCAAAATTTTAGATATATGCATGGTAGGAAATGTGTTTGAGTGTTCTGCATGTTTCATGTTTAGAACACTTGTGCATAATGGTCTATTATTGCATATTTAAGTATGTTTTTGATTTTTCATGTTTACATTAGGCTAGGTTTTTATCGTCATTCCAAACTCACACACACACTAGTTTGAATCATGAAGTTAATGTTTGGACAATCATTGCATCGATCATAAAGTGATTAGGGGGATAAAAATGATTTTGAAAATAAAAAATAGGAAAAAATTTCATTACTGCCGTGTACTAAGCGATCGCGTGCCAATAGGATATGGCGATCGCGAGTTTACGTTTAAAAATGAACAGATTTTTAAACCTAGAACCATGCGATCCCTGGCACTTCAGCCAGGCGATCGCGTGGCTATACTGAGAGCAAATTCGACAATTTAAGTGTTTTTTCCTCATTCTTTCAACTTTAAACATTACAAACTCGTTTTCTCTCCCCTAATCACCTCATGTTTGATCTTACATTTTTTGTGCTTGTCATCAACACCTTGTTGCATCAAACTTATTGCTTTCATTACCTACAAAACTCAATCAAAGGTATGAAATTTTCACTTTCCTTCAAGTTATTCAAAAGAGTGAAATTTTCTTTGAATTCATAAGTGCAACTTTATTGGGGAGTGGAGTATGGGCTTAAGTTAGTTGTTGGAGAATGTGATTTGTGCTTTAATAAGTAGAAATCTCTTGGTCAATCAACGTTTCCAAATTGATGCAAGTTCTTTAATTTTTGGAGTGCACATATAGTGTTTGATGAAATGCCACAAAGATATTTTTGTGCTAATTTGAGAAATCCTTTCGAGCATTTATCTTCATGACATGTTCATCATTGATTATGTGTATTTAGTTCAAGAATTAGTTCACTACATTACATGAAAATCAACACTGCATCATGACAGCAGCCCCATTGCAGGCCATTGCACCTGAAAATCCACTCACGTCACCTACTTCTCGACATTGTTTCATGACCCTATTGATCTTCAAATGAGCTGAATTTTTAATATATTATCGATCATGCGGTGAACTTTAACGTATCAAAAGATGGCTCAGGAAAATTTATGTTTTTCTAGGCGATGTCAAGGCTTGAATGTGTGTAGTCGACCAATGTTGAAAATTAAAAATTTTGCCTTAACTTTAGTTTGGGGGTGTGGTACTGAACTTCCATTTCTTCTTATTGGTGTTTATGTATTCTAATGTTAATTATTTCTTATTTACAGGGAAAACACCAGTCAAAACACGCCAACCCAATTTGAACATTACAAACGAAGAGTCGATTCTTCCAATGCAGTGCTACAGGAAGCTTCAAGGAAATACATCCTCTACACTTGGGAAGTTCTCGTTCTCTTTTCTTTGTCTCGTTTTGCATTGTTGAATATTTTTAACAAACATTGAGGACAATGTTCATTTCAAGTCTGGGGGTGAAGATTCATTACATTCTTCATTCATTTTATATTCATTCGATTTTATTGGGATAAAAAAAAAAAAATTTAAAATGTGTTAACTTGTTTATTGCCTAGGATATAGTATTAATCAATTTGTGCTTAGGCTTGAAAATTGGACAACATGAAAGCATGAACTTATGTTGAACTAGTTATGTTTTGCTAGATTCATATTTATTGCGCACATAGCCCGTGTTGGATAATTGCTTGTGTAAGGGATTTTGTTTAATGCATGTGGGGCAAAGTTTTATGCAATTTGAACTCAGGAATGACTTAAAAAGCCCTGAACTTAGATCGTTAGACATCCCACCTCTAAATTAGAACCAATCATGCTAAAAGGCAGGTTTGGGGGTAAAATGGTTGGAATTTGTGTGTATTGACGGGTTGGAGGTCTGTGGTTCTTGGTTTTTCACTTTAGTCATTGCAGTTTGGTCAACTGGTATAAACCATTTCCAGCATAAAAACAGAAAAATGCTGAAGGTCTTATTTCGCTCTTCAAATGCCTTTTTGACTCGAGTAAGTAAGTCCGAGGGGTCTTTCAAACCTGGTGCCCTAAAGCCAACTGGCTTGGGAGTCATCGACCTAAAGCTCGCTACATGGGTCAATTAGAAAGCAAGTACGGAGAGTGGACTTACACATAAGACATTATAACATCTTTAACTTTTCTGTTTAAGCCTTTATGACTCGGGAAAGTACGTCTGAGGGGTTCTTTGAACCTGGTACCCTAAAGCCAACTGGTTTGGGAGTTACCGATCCGAAAGCCCGCTACAGGGGTCATATAGAAAGCCAGTATGAAAAGTTCTACACATAGATGGTAAAAGACAGGGACATTAAAAGAAAAAGTCTTCCAATAAAAAAAAATTATTGCATGGTATAAGCTTTGTTGACTGAGCTGTGGTGGTTGAGGTTGTAGAATTGGGGACTGCTTTCTTTTGATTTGTTGTGCACACTTATTTCTGATTCTGACTACCTTGTGTGGAAAAAGCAAAGAATATTTTTAGAACCCACATTGATAAAAACCCGGGATATGTGAGAGAAAAGCAGAAATTGGTGATCATCCATGAGCGCTGAAAGGAATTTCATTAGAAATCATAGATTGACCACATGAGATTCGGGCTTGATTATACATAATGAGCCACACAGTGTTGAGCATATCTTTTGCATAAGTATGCATTTGACATTGGCTATTCACACACACACTTAAAAATCTGGCAAATATAACTAGAAATTATTTTGCATTGTTGTTCATGACGCTTGCTGAAGCTTAAATTGGTTTGGACTATGGAGGCATATGGTAAACATGTTGACACAACAAAAATATTTGATAGTTTAGTTTACATTGTTCGAGGACGAACAATAATTCTAGTTTGGGGGTATTTGATAAGTGTATTTTATACACTTATTTGTATGTCTAAATTAGGATTAATTATTGTCGTTTGAGAATATTTTCTATTTAATTTATGTTTATATGTTTACTTTTCAGAAAATGTCCCAATTGAAGAAGAATGAAGCAATTAATGGAAGAATGACACGATTGGATGTTAATTGGAGCTAAATTGGACAAGCGAGGAGTTTGTGACAACAATCGGGAAACATGCTTGGTGCCAAAGTGACTAAATTAGAGGTTGGAGGACCTAATTGAATGAATTAAGAGCTTGAATGGTCAAATCGAGAAGAAGATAAAGTTTGGGGCCCAAAGTGCAACAATTGAAAGTTGAGGACTGAAGGTGCAATTAAAAGTCAGGGACCAACTTGCACAGCCGGAAAGAAGATGAAGTCGCGATCGCTGGTTCCACACCAAGCTATCGCGATAAGATGTAAAAAATTAACTCGAGAGTTTTAGGGTCAAGCACGCGATCGCTAGGGTTGAAGCCACGCGATCGCGTGGCTTTCCGGCTGGGCCGACTGTGGGCTTTTTCTCGCGATTTTTATCAGACTTTTCTTGTTTTGACCTAGGTTTTCTCCAAAACCTATATATACAACATAAGAGGCACGAGATCTGTACCTTTGCCTCTCCATAGAACGAGCTACAATAGAGAATTCAACATCAAATTCTTGGAGAATCAAGCATTGCAAAGGCGCGTGAATTGAAGATAATTGAAGAATCAAAACTTGGTGCAAGATTTCCATTCTTTATATTATCTTTAATGAACGTTAATTTATATTGTTTTTATTATTTATTGATGATGTGTAACTAAATTCTATGTTAGGATGAACGATGTAACCTAGTCATATTATTTTAATTCCAAATTCAGTTGTTTTAATGTTTTGTTGCATGTATTGATTTATTATTGTTCTTAATGCTTGAATTGCTTGATCACCAATTCATGATTTATTGAGTTATTTCCATAATCCGAGAGGTGAGTTAATAATTTAGAACGTGGTAATAAATCCGGTAATTGAACGAGAGATAGAGATATACTCTTATAATTATTGCGGTAGTGTGTGAATTCTTGCGTGTTATGCATCTAGATAAGGAATATTCGGACCCTCTGTAGAGATACATGGTTGACTTATTTAGGTAGAATTGATTTAAACTCGAGAGAGAAATTTCAATTTAAATTAGTGAATTCGACCGAATGCATAATTAGGAAATAAAACTTGAATTTGAGTTAATTTAATTGGTTAGGTGAAATCGGAATTCCCAACTACTTTACAATCGTATTTAAACACAAAAGCAATTTCGCAATTTTATTTCTTTAGTTTAATTCTTTAGTTGTAGTTAACAATCTCAAACAAATTCATCCGTTCAAATAGAGTTAGGAACTAACATATTTCGGTACTTAATAGCAGTCCTCGTGGGACGATAATCCGGACTCTTAGGTCCACTTTATTACTTCTCACGACCCATGCACTTGCGGGGATATCTCGCATCGCGAGATATCAGGTGAACATCTACCCTAGAGTCTTCTGCATCATCAAATGGTGTGATTCCCAGGTAGAATTCTTCATCAGCTTCTTCTGATGAAGCCACTAGTGTCCGTTTCACCCTGAAGTTCCTCATTTCAATTTCACTCTCTAAGAACCTGTTCACTATTTCTCCATCGAGTTTTGGATGCTGAAAATCCCATCCCGACATTCTTAGGATTCTGTCACCTTCCAATCTCTGACCAAACTCCTGCAAAAGAGCAGGAATCTCTTCAAATGCCCAAATCTCTAGAAATAAAAACAAAGATGGTCAATTTATTGATTTAAATATCATATAAACAATTAAATACATTTAACTGTTACCATGATTGCAAGAGGAAATCCGTGAAAATTGTAGGGATATCGTTCATTTATTTCATATTTTTTCACCGTTTCTCCCAAATTGCGTTTGAATATCCCAATTGTACATTCATAGGATCTCTTTCCCCAAGAATAATTTTCGAAGCGATCCATATCCTCAACCAAATAAAACCACCATAAGTTAAGAGTCGTGTTCTCTTCCGCAGCTAACAAAACATATGCTAAAATTAATAAAAGGCCCAGCTTCAACTTGTCCGGCTGGTGAGTACACCTTTGGAATGTACTTAACAATTACTTTCTGGTCACTTTTCCTTTGCACTTCTTAAAGTAATTTTAAATCAGATAACTATTTAGGCCTAAGTTCTCATCCTCAAATTCCAAATCTCCAGCTTTAAAGCTCGTAACTAAAATAAATTCTTCAAGCCCAAATCTAGTAAGCCTGTTACCAAATCTGAACCATACTTCTTTCTCTTATGTTGTTCTCACCGCCCTAAGAATGATTTGATGAACCATTTGAAGGGACATTTTGATTTCAGCAACGTCTAACAGGTGGCCAAAACAGGACTCCCTAAATTGCTCTTTATGCTTAGTATCCAAACTATAATACACCTCAGTTACAATCTGACATTGAAAAGCCTATCTGCAAAGACAAAGCGAGGAAAGGTTGATTATATCGTACAACATTACATAATTCAATAATAGACTTAGCTGTGGATCATACATCCAAATAGAATATGTAGATCCCAAATACTTCAAACAATTGCTAAAAAGATTAATTTCTATGATAAAATACCCAATTTGGTACAAATTCACACTAAACCTCTAATCAGATTATAGTAACCCCACAACACATTTCTACATTTGAGGGGGGCCACCTGCATCTTGTTAAGCCATACATGGTTGCAGTTTAGAGCAATAATGTGTCTGCTGTGAATGAAGCTCTTAATAAGATATATGTGGAGGAGGAGGATTATGACAGACTGCATCGTAAACTCTCTAATTTAATTGCTGCAATCCCGATGTTTTTAACAATTATCATGACAGTGTAGATATGTTGGATTGGACGCAGGAACAAATTCAATAATCCCTAACCAATTTCATTTCTGAAGTAGCTGAACAAAACAAAATTGTAACATACCCATCATGGCAAAATGTAGCAGAACTCTCAGCAATTGAATACAGATACATCAACCAAAAAATCAGTCACAACATACCTAAAAATTATGACAACTTAGATAGAGATACATTCAAACTGTGTTGTTGCTCACACTTCTGCTTCACAATTCACATAACTGGGGGTCTACTGAGTATTGACATACTCATAATATTAAATAAATTGGACTTGCCACCTCAAGGAGCCAACATTTGCTGGTATATAATTTTTTTATATATCTAATGTCATGATAAATGTGGGAACATTGTTATTTTGTTTCTTCTAGTTGAAAGGGGGATAAAAAAATTAAAGAAGAAGGAAGAAACTTCTACACAAATGCCCTCGACTTTGTGGACCAAGTACTTTGGTCCTTTGTTTATGACTACTCCATGGTATTAACATTACTCGTCATATGCTTCCTGATCTATATTTATCAAATGCAGGACAGAGAAAGAAATGAATCTTCGCAAGGACATGGTTGCAAATTTAAGATCAAAAGTAAACCAGATGGCTTCCACATTGAACATGTCAAACTTTGCAAATAGGGATACCTTACTGGGACCGAAAATCAAGCCTGCTGATGCCATGAGTAGAACAAATGACCTTGACAACCATGGCATTGTTGGTCTTCAAACACAAATCATAAAAGGCTAGTGGCTACATCTTACTTCTATAACTTTATTTTCTTTATTTATCTTGTAGCCTTGCTCCCCAACTTTGATAATAAAAGTTCATCTTTACCCATTTTCACTCTGAGTAGAGCAAGACAATGGCCTTGAATTGGAGGAGACAGTTATGAGCACCAAACATATTGCACTGGCAGTCAGTGAAGAGCTTGATCTAAGTTGTCATAATTTTTTTTTTTAAAACATATTTTTTATTTGGAATTCTAACTACTTTGTGATCTTGTATAATATAGGCAGTGTGCTAATATAACTGTATGGGCTGTAAGTGTCTGTGAATGAAATGCTGAGAGGTGTGCTACTAAATTATCATCATGAGTTTTAGGAGGGATTTTAACGAGCAATCAGATTTTATTTTTTCATTCTAAATTCAAGGACTTATCTGGACTTTGAAAATGCTAACTCAAGCTTTGAGATGCTCTTAAAACGCTATATCCCGTAGCCAGACGTTCCAATAAACGTTGCAACTTCATTGGGGTAGATTGGTTGTCACGCTTTGTTTTTTAAGTTCAGATGGCTGTGGCACACCTGTTTACTTATTCATTTTTTATCACCACCTCTGTCTTTAAGTTAGGGTTAAGCTATATTCAAACAATCCCCCCCCCCCAAAAAAAAATCAACCAAATGGCATCGAGAAATTTTTTTTCAGTGCAATCAAATTGAGGGCATTACAGCATATATTTTAAAATCAGAAACTAGTTACGCATATTGTTGATAAAAGTACAGTCGATGATGGTGAAGCTTCAGCTGTTGATAAAACACTAAAAGAAGAAAAAGGATATGGAAATGAGCACTTACAGTCTTCTTGTTTGGAAGAGATTGTAGGCGATGAATCCTTTCACGGAGATGGTGGTGTCGCTTGGATGCTAAAACGAGTTGAAGAGACCCGTTAATTTTTGAGTTTTTTTTTCACAATGGAGGGAGGAAGAAGAGCAGGAAGAGAGGAAGGTCGGTGATGATTAGAGAAAATGACAGAATGTTTGGAATTAGGGTATATTGAAGAGGGGGGCACTCGTGTAATTTGATCATTAATTTCCTTTTTGATTTAATTTAAAAATTCCTTTTTTGGTCAAAGTCTATATCTCAAAACATTTTGGTTGCCATACCTATTTACCGATATTCCCCTATATTTTATTAGTGTTGGTAGTATAATGTGGTGTAATTAGTATAGTTTATGGTGGTAATATATTTACCCTAACCATATACTAATTTCTAGAGCCATTTGTTACTAATGTAATTTTTTTCTTGTACAAAACAATATAACTATAATAATTGTTATCTAACAATCACCCTTGTACACCTCTCTTTCTAATGAAAATAAATAACTTGCTTGAAGAATTGAGTTTCCCAAAGGTAAAGAGTAATTTCAAAAAGAAGAATAAATTGCAAGTGAGTGCCAAATTAAATTGTTTAATAGGGAATTCCAAGTTTGCTAATTATTCTCAACGAAACGTGCTGGTAAGTATAACAATTAGGCATTTCTATTAGGCAAGAAATGTGTCAAAGCTCAAATGTTTAACGATGTCAAATATTAGAATGAAAAAAATATCAAATGGGGATTCCCTAGACACGATACCACCTATTGAATGACCAAGGTAAAATTAATAAGTTCAATTAATCCAATGGTTATGACCACCGTCTTCTTTCTTGAACTCTTCTGGCTAAACGGTTAACTACAAAATCTGATAGGATGTTGAATCAACATGTCTCAACTCCTTCATCTTTAACATGTGGACCTCCTGTGCACTAAGACAAACAATCAGTATGCAATAGGTGCCGAGGTGACTCCCATTTACATTTCGATGCCTAAGTCAATACTCATTTCAAGTAAATATAATTTGGGTGCAAGAAATATAAGTGTGTAAAAGAGAGAAAAGAGAGTAATATTTCATATATGAAGTTTTATTATTGAGTTTCTAACATTTTCCCTGGAAGCAGGTGTGTTCTATTTATAGTTGAAATCATATCCTGAGATTGCGACACGTGTTAGGCTTTACACGTGGCTTCGCCTTAGTCGCTGGTCAAGTTAACCATTTAATTGACCATAATAATTACACCCTACCATAGGATTGCGGCTACTATCGCATCCATTATAAAGGTGTTGTTACATCAGATTGCAACTTGCAAGATAGTCACAATTCTCTGACACACTTGGCCAGTCTTGTCACTGGCCTCGGGGCATGTGCATTGGATAACACCGGTTCAGAACAAGTAGTTCGACCATAAGAGGTTCGACCTATATAGTACCTCGGCAATGCAGCAAGTTGCGAGATTTTGAGCACATTTGGTGACTAGTTGGTTCTACATAGGTGACGTGTCAAGCTTGTTTAAGGCGTGGTCGTAACATAAACCATTAGTTGAGTTGGATCAATTTGTATTATATTACTTCATTATGATTTTTTCTTAGTTTATTTGTCAGTTTTAAAGCCTTAAATTTTTTTACGGGTTGGCAGTTTTGAACGATTTTGAAAAATTTAAACATAAACAAAATCATTTCAAAGTGGTTTCGTTTGGGTCAAAACTAAAACATTGATGAGTCCACTTAGATCCAAACCAACAATTTTAAAATTACAGTTTCGATTTGATTTCACGATCTAACGATTTCGTTATTCACCCCTACTAAGCCTATGTTCGAAGGGGGAATGCAGAGAATAAAACCAGTTTTTTGGTTTATTGCGCGGATCTCAAGACTATAGAAGCGTTAAAAATTGAAAAGAGAAAAGATGTGTGATTTGAAAATTGTATTGAAAATTATAGGGATTATAAATGATTTTTAAGCCAAATATCGGAACAGAGGTTAAATATTAGTGATGACAATGGAGCGGATCGGGGCGGATCAGTGCCGATCCAAATCCGCTCCACGAAATTTCGGATCGGATCGGATCGGATCAAACAGTAAAAATCTCGGATCGTCTCGGGTTCGGATCGGGTCGGATCGAAACAAACATTAAGAAATTTTCGTTATATATTTTCATTAACGACAAATAAATCAATACATAATTCATAAAATAACTAATATAATATTTAATTCATACAACAAAATATTACATATACAGAGAATTAATGATTTTGTATCAAATTCAATAAAAGATTATATATTTCATATTTAATAATTAATTTTTTTTACATATTTTTTTAATTTTTAAAAAAAATTCGGATCGCGGATCGGGTCGGATCGGATCACCACTGATCCAAATCCGATCCATTGATCCACGGATCGGGATTTTTTCGGATCGGGTCGGGTCGGATCGACGGATCAACGGATCGGATCGGATTTTTTTACCATCTCTATTAAATATCATTAATGATAGGTTATAGTTCCACCCAACTGAAATTTACCCATTTTTTAAACACAAAATGGTCCTCGATTTCCTCAATATGTATAGAACTTTCAAAATTTCCGAAAATGAAAACGAGAATATTACCGTGCAACCAGCCCATCCCCACCACACTCATCCCATATGTATCTGTATGTAATAAATACATAGGTTAATAATGAAGTGGGTTTCAGCTCCTAAGCACTTTCCTTCCCTCTAATTCATCAGTCATGCCGAAAGGTAAGCCCTCACCACTCACCGACTCACTACAAGATAAACATCTCTCTTTCTCCTTGTATGTTATGTTAATCCATTTTTATCGTGTTTAGATGGCATCGTCAAGGTCATTTTGGCACATATCCTGGCTGCAGCCTCCTTCGGAATTATATCGGCCGGAGTGATGCACTACCGCCAACGGAAGTCTAAATCCACGTCGAAAGAGAACAGTCTTGCTCCGTATTTGGATCGATCCGAGTCCGGTCGTGTCGGGAAAATAGAAAGATTCTCGCATTATGTTGGTAGGTTTTTTCGATCCCTCTGTTTTTCACTTTTTTGTGATGAAATGAAAAATGAAAAATGGTTTTTAAAAGGAAAGGAAACATTTTATATATGCAGCAAGGCAGCTGGGATTTAAGGATGAAAGTGAATGTCCAGAACTGATGAAATTGGCATATGAATACTTGAAAAGATCCAAAGAATGTGATGAAAAAATGTATGAATATTTGGGGAAAGAGGGAAATGCTGAAGAACTTTATGTGAAATTGGTGGAGGAATTTGAGAGATGCATCCTTGGATATTTTGCATTTCATTGGAGTCAAGTTCCTCTCATGATAACTCAGGTAATGATCTCATCACATATACTCATCTCTCAAAATACACGAAAATCAAATTTTGATAAGACTTATGATTGAAATACATTCAATGGATTATTTGTGGACTTATGGGTTATCTATCCCTTCTTCAATTATATGTTGCAGGTATTAAGTGTGAACTCTGATCAGAAAAAGCTCAAGGATTTAGTAATGGCAGCTACAAGGTGAGTACAAGTAAATGGCAATTAATGATAAATATATGTTCATGTAAATTTTGTTTATATAATTGTATCATCATCATTTATTTTATAAGTCAAATTAAAAATTCTTACCCATCAATATATATATATATATTTTACTTTTAAAAAAAATAGCGTGCTGCCTCTGTTTTGGTAAAATTTTGTTTATAAATGATGACTTGTCAAAATTTAATTGGTTTATTTTGTTAAAAAAATTTAATTGGTTTATTTTGTTAAAAAATTAAAAATAACGGACGAGAATATTTAAAAATGTTTACCAAATTAAGCGAATTTTTATTTATTTATAAACAGCAATGAGACATGATATTTGTACATGTAGGCCTGTATCAACAGGTCCCAGTAACTACAGCAAAGTAAAAATAACTCTCAACAATAAGTTGGTCAACCACAGCGTAGTAGTGGATCAGCCCTGTTCGGTAGGATTTAAATCAATTTAAATGAGAATGTAAATTATTTGGTTGATATATTTGTATTTTCTAAATAAGATATAAAGTTAAAAATTGAAGAGAAAAAATATGAATGGTTTAAAAATAATATGAAAAATTGTGTAAATTAAATTTATTGTCTTTTTGTCTTTTTCCTAAATTAATTGTGGCCACCGAACGGTCATACTAGATGCGACAAAATCAAATTAATCTTTCCAGCTAGGAGAGAGTGAGATAACATTATTCTTTGAATTTTTTATTTTGTTTTAAATATATATATACAGTTTGAATTAATATGATTTTAATCTTAGGTGAAAGTCAACAATTATTTTTAATTACATATTTTATGTAATCTACAGTTTTTTCAAATACATTAATTTTATCAAAATTTATTAAAAATCTGATTTTAAATTTCGGTGAATGTGTTGTTAAAAAAATGAGAATTTTTCTGATTTATGTGTAAATTATTTTATTAATAGAATGTATTATTAAAAATGAATTTACTAAAAAATAAAACTTGAAATAATGGATAATAAACAGGGACTGGTCGTTCATGGTGAAACGAATGGCGGTGTGGGACCAACCTTATCTTATATTATGGTTTTTTTTTTTTTTAAATTAATTTCTTCAAAATACTTTGGAATCCACCCACCATTTCATAATCTTTTGTCAATTTGCTTGTTCAACTGGCATTTTTTTATGCAACATTGCTTCTAGAAAAATTATGAGAGTAAATAATAGCAGGTGTCTCCATCATCACCCATGTTGCACTTCGAATTTTGACCTTTAAAAGTAGGAAAAAACCACTCGTACTGGGGCGTGGACACTGTATAGCTACATTGAGGGGCTTGAATGTACATGAAGAATGATTCTTAAAAGTTAGCCTGTGTTTGGTGGGGATTAAATAGGATACAGAAAAATTATTTGTGTTTCTACATAAAATATGTTAAAAATTAGAGAAAGAAAATGTGTAATTAATAGACTGTTCTTTTACATCATCATTATAATTTATAAATTAATTTATAAATAACACAATTTTTTAAACCACTTTTTAACTATACATATCTTCTCTCCCCAATTTTTAATCACAAATTTTACCTCGAAAATTGAAATAAATTACGACTGAAAATTTATTCTAACTGCCGAACACATTATAAAAAGTTGTTTATAAAAAATTGTTTGAAAAATTGTGCGCCTCTGTTTGTTAAATTTTTTTTTGTTTAAAAACATGTTTTTTATGTTTCCTAGGTAAAATATGTGGTTAAAAATTAGAGAGAGAAAATATGTGTGGTTAAAAAGTGGTTTGAAAAATTGTATAAAAAAAACATGTTTAAAAACATGTTTCTCTTGATTTGCCAAACAGATGCTTAAATTTAAGTTTAAAGCTTCCATTTAATTAGTCGGTGAACATATTAATATTAAAATATAATGATTTATAATAATAGTGCTTGGTAGAAGAGTCACCAAAGAACCACTCATAATTGCTTAAATTATATATACACACATACAATTAGCAACTTATTACTCACTTATTAAGTTATTACATTTACATATTTCGTGTTCTTTTTAGCATATATTATATAATAAAATACTACGTGATTACATTTAGCATATATTGTATAATAAAATACTACGTGATTACATTTTGATCATTATTTGCAACTTTACTATTTTTTATTTATTTATATATGTTAAGATTAAGATGCATTTCTAGTCAAATTTCTACATAACAAAAACGTCATTGCGTATTCAATTTCTTTTCCAATTCTCAATTTTTTTAAGCCTCCGTTTGTAATCTATTTATAAATAACATATTTTTTCAATCACATTTTAGTCACATACATTTTTAAAAATCACTTTAATTATATATTTTACCTCGAAAATATTACATTCTTTATTTATAACAATTCTCTCCCCCCCCCTTTCGAATAGATACTTAATCCAATAAGACAATTATTCGAATTGAATGTGCGAATGCGGTTGCCTCATTGGACCCATGTAGATGTAGCATATAAAAAATTAAAAACTAATGAAGGACACGTGCAATTGTGTAAGACTTTATTTGTTAAAAGTTTTATGTTTAAAATATTTTTGTTATGTTTTTTACGTAAAATATGTGATCCCAATGTGGAGAAAGAAAATGCGTGTGATTAAAAAGTGGTTTGTCTTTTCAAAAAAAAAAAAAAATGATTTGAAGAATTTTGTTGTTTAAATACATGTTTTTAAACAAATTTGTCAAACATAGGCTAGTGGTTCAACTTAACTATTCTTACTACTTTCAAGTCTTTTGTTTAATCCGATAAAAGTTAGTGGTTAAATTCACACCAAATCATTTTATATATACACCTCATTTTGTTTATATTTGTTGTAAAACTACCAAAGTATTAGATAGAACAAGACTATCAAAATATTAGAGAGAATATAGAGATAGAGAGAGAATTTATGTATTCCAATTGTGTGTTAAATGAAGGAGTGAAGCACCCTATTTATAGGGGTAGATAATGGTACAATTGTAATAATATAAACTTTACAAGGGCATAATGGGTCATTCACACCCAAGATATTTATAACACTCCCCCTTGAATGACCTAATATTCAATGTCTGCCTCGTTAAAAACCTTGCTAAGAAAACCCAGTGGAATAAAACTTAAGCTAAGGAAAAGAGTACAGTCATTGTGGAGTATAAAAATAAATGCTGCCTCATTAAAACCTTGCTAGGAAAACCCAGTGGGATAAAACCTAGACGAAGGAAAAAGAGTACAGCTACTCCCCCTGATATTAGTCATCGTAAATCGCTGAGCCGACGCATTCCTATCTTATGTATCAATTTCTTGAGTGTAGATGTAGGTAATGCTTTAGTGAATAAGTCTGCCACATTATCACTTGATCGAATTTGTTGAACATCGATATCACCTGCTTTCTGAAGCTCATGTGTATAGAAGAATTTTGGAGAAATGTGCTTTGTTCTATCTCCTTTGATATAGCCTCCTTTAAGTTGTGCAATACAAGCTGCATTATCTTCATACAATATCATTGGACTATCTTTTGTCGAAGCTAATCCACATGATGATTGGATATGATGAGTCATGTTTCTCAACCATATACATTCTCGACTTGTTTCATGGATTGCAATAATTTCTGAATGATTTGAAGATGTTGCTGTCAAAGTTTGCTTCACGGATCTCCACGATATAGCCGTCCCACCACGTGTAAACACATATCCTGTTTGTGATTTTGCTTGATGTGGATCAGAGAGATAACCTGCATCTGCATATCCCACTAAAGAAGATCCCAAATTGTGAGAATAAAATAATCCCATATCAACAGTACCTTTTAGGTAACGAAGAATGTGTTTAACACCATTCCAATGCCTTTGAGTTGGTGCAGAACTATATCTTGCGAGTAGATTTACAGAAAAAGCTATATCAGGTCTAGTGCAATTTGCAAGATATGATAATGCTCCAATTGCACTTAGATATGGTACTTCTGGACCAAGAACATTTTCTCCATCTTCAAGTGGGCGAAATGGATCATTTTTTGGATCAAGTGATCGAACGACCATTGGTGATGTCAATGGATGTGCTATATCCATATAAAATCGCTTCAAAACCTTTTCTGTATATGAAGATTGATGAACAAATAGTCCTTCTGAAAAATGTTCAATTTGCAACCCAAGGCAAAATTTTGTTTTTCCCAAATCTTTCATCTCAAATTCATTTTTCAAGTAATCAGCAGTTTTGTTGAGCTCTTCTGGAGTTCCAATAAGATTTAAATCATCAACATAAACTGCCACTATTGCAAATCCAATATTTGTTTTCTTTATGAAAACACATGGGCATATATCATCATTTTTGTAACCCTCATTCAACAAGTATTCGCTGAGGCGATTATACCACATACGTCCAGATTGTTTCAATCCATATAATGATCTTTGCAATTTGATTGAAAACATACTCTTCGGGTATGTATCATTTATTTCTGGCACTTTAAGTCCTTCAGGGACTTTCATATATATGTCACTATCAAGTGAGCCATATAAATATGCAGTTACTACATCCATAAGGCGCATATCGAGCCTTTCTGACACAGCCAAACTAATTAAAAATCTGAATGTGATGGCGTCCATGACGGGAGAATATGTTTCCTCATAATCAATTCCAGGTCTTTGTGAGAAACCTTGAGCTACAAGCCGGGCTTTGTACCTTGTAACTTCATTATTTTCATTTCTTTTCCTTACAAAGACCCATTTGTATCCTACAGGGATTATATTTTCAGGTGTTCGAACTACTGGTCCGAACACCTTTCGTTTTTCTAAGGAATTCAACTCCGTCTGCATGGCTTCCTTCCATTTTGGCCAATCCTCTCTCTGTTGGCATTCTTTAACAGACAGTGGCTCAGGATCATTATTCTGAATTATTTCAAGAGCCATTTGGAAGGCAAAAATATCATCTATAACAACATTCTCCCTTTCCCATAATTTATGAGATAACAAATAATTTATTGAAATCTCATTATTCTCGGACATCTGTGATTCTGCAGGAATCACGTCATCACTATTAGATTGTTTCATTGAAATCTGTGGTTCTGCGGGAACCATGTCACCACTATTAGATTGATCAATCTTTTCTATTATTACTCGTCCAGGAGTCTTTGGTTGGTTTAATTTCCTCTTACGAGGTATGATGTCTTTTGAACCAACTGGTCGACCACGCTTCTGGCGTTTTTGAGGTTCACTTGCTATAGCAGTTTGTCCTACAGGGACATCAATCTTTGCCGGAGTGTTTTCTGCTGGTATATATGACTTTGTCACTTTTCGTGTGTCAACAAATTCATCAGGTAATTGGTTTGCAATTCTTTGCAAATGAATAATTTTCTCAACCTCTTGCTCACATTGATTACTTCGGGGATCAAAGTGAGATAGAGTTGTTTCATTCCAAGAAATTTTATCTTGATTTTCAGGATGCAACTTTACTCCTCCTAAAGTTGGAAAGTTCATTTCATCGAAATGACAATCTGCAAAACGTGCAGTAAACAAATCACCCGTTAAGGGTTCAAGGTACCTAATGATGGAAGGTGAATCAAAACCAACATAAATCCCAAGTCTACGTTGGGGACCCATTTTGGTACGTTGTGGGGGAGAGATTGGTACATGGACAGTACAACCAAAAACCCTTAGGTGAGAAATATTAGGTTCATGACCAGATGCAAGTTGCAGAGGTGAGTATTGATAATAAGCAGTTGGTCTTATGCGAATCAATGATGCAGCATGTAATATGGCATGACCCCAAACAGAAGCTGGGAGTTTTGTTTTCATGAGTAGTGGTCTAGCAATTAATTGTAGACGTTTAATAAATGACTCCGCTAACCCATTTTGTGTATGGACATGAGAAACTGAATGTTCTATTGCAATCCCAATGGACATGCAATACTCATTGAATCTCTGTGATCTAAACTCACCAGCGTTATCAAGACGAATTGTCTTGATTGAGTAATCAGGAAATTGAGCTCGTAATTTTATTATTTGAGCAAGTAGCCTAGAAAATGCTACATTCCTTGTGGACAGTAAACAGACATGCGACCATCTAGTAGAAGAATCAACTAGTACCATAAAATAACGAAATGGTCCACATGGTGGGTGTATCGGCCCACATATATCTCCATGAATCCTTTCTAAGAAAGTTGGAGATTCAACATTTACCTTTGTAGTGGAAGGTCTAATGACCAATTTCCCTTGCGAGCAAGCAACACATGAATAATCATTAGGTGAAAGAATCTTCTGGTTCTTTAAAGGATGTCCATGTGAGTTGCTAATTATTCGACGCATCATTATAGCTCCTGGATGTCCAAGTCGATCATGCCAAAGTCTAAAACTTTTTAAGTCTACGAACTTCGGGTTCGTGACGTTGTTTGATTCGACTTCTTTTATGGATGTATAATACATTCCAGAAGGAAGTGCCGGAAGTTTTTCTTTTATCTGCTTCTGGCCAGATACAAAAGAAGTAATGCAAAGATATTCAATATTGTTTTCTTGCATTGTTTCAATGTGATATCCATTGCAGCGGATATCCTTAAAACTGAGCAAATTTCTTCTGGATTTGCTTGAGTATAGTGCATCGTTAATACATAGTTGTGTATTATTTGATAAAATAATATAGGCTTTACCGGAGCCTTCAACGATCTTCGATGTGCCGCATATTGTATTAACATTATTTTCCGCTAATGTTAAGTTCAGAAAATACTTTTTCTTCCGGAGAATAGTATGTGTTGTTGCACTATCAACAAGACATGTATCTTGGCAATTCATCTAAAATATAATCAAATAGATATTTTAGAAAAGTGAATTTATGATAAAAAGAAGTTAAACATAATTTAACATCAAACGGACAATACATATTAAGATTTCAAAATAACATCGTGACTTTCTGATAAAGCAAACTAATCTATATTTTCCATATCACCAGTATAAAAATCAGAGACATCTAAGTGTGTCCTATTAACTGGACAATCAGCTAAATTTGTCTCTATTTTTTCTTTTCCTTTGATAGACTGTTGGTAAAGGTCCACAAGATGTTTTGCCGTACGACAGGTACGTGACCAATGCCCTTTCATGCCACATCGGAAGCAACTTTCTTCGTGTTGCCGTTTGATTATGTTATTCTCATTTGCCTTGTGCCTTTTAACCATGTGGCCATGTTGTTGATGATTTTGTCCAGAATTCCTTCCACGTCCACGTCCTTGTTCATGTCCGTGTCCACGCCTACGTTCGTGTCCACGGCCACGGCCACGTTTGTATCCGTGTCTATTTCTTGATATAGCATTTGCTTCAGGAAATGCAGTACCACTTGCTTCAGGAAATGGTACAGAACCGGTTGGACGTAATCCGTGATTTTTCATCAACAACTCATTATTTTGTTCGGCTACCAAAAGGCAAGATATGAGTTCCGAGTACCTTTTAAAACCACGCTCACGATATTGCTGCTGCAGGAGCACATTTGAGGCGTGAAAGGTGGAGAATGTTTTTTCTAGCATATCTGCTTCAGTGATTTTTTCTCCACATAAATTCAATTTTGAACATATTCTAAATAGTTCAGAATTGTACTCACTCACAGTTTTAAAATCTTGTAAACGAAGATGCATCCATTCATAACGGGCTTTTGGGAGGACTACAGTCCTCTGATGGTCAAATCTGTCTTTTAAGTTTTTCCAGAGTTCTTGTGGATCCTTCACAGTAAGATATTCTATTTTCAATCCATCATGAAGATGGTGACGAAGGAAAATAAGTGCTTTTGCACGATCCTGCAGGGATTCGTTGTTTCCTTCTTTGATTGTTTCTCCAAGCCCTTTTGAAATAAGATGGATCTCGGCATCTAGGATCCATGATAGATAATTTTTCCCGGATAAATCTAGTGCAATGAACTCGAGTTTTGTGATATTTGCCATTAGGATAACTATTCAATCAAACATGAAAAATAATTAATTCCTTGAAAAATCTCAGTAAAGAATTAATGACATGATTTCTATATCGAGTTTTTATTCTTCTGGAATATTAATTATAATTCTAAGTTGTTGTAGCAATGAAACAAAATTTCGAAATTGCTATGTAAATCTAAGTTGTGGTATCAATTAATCCAGATAATAATTATCAAGAATAAATTGATTAATACGTATAATGATAGTGACATTAACAAAAGATTTTTCAGAAATTGCATTTCAAGAATTATGTGGTATGTATGTAACCATGTTTCATGAAGTGATGTTTAATCATTACATCTTTTGAAATTGTGATTTTAATTTTCAAAAAGAAAAATAACTTTTACTTTTGTAAGTACACTTTATTGGAATGATGAATTGATTATATTATAAATTTATCCTTTTTGAAAATACATAAAATGTGATTTCATTTAAATCATATATTTAAAGAAACCCAGTAGAACCAACGATAATAAAACTGGTAGAATCAATTATATAGGTGGTAGTATGATATACTAAAAAAATTGTAAAACCAACCATGTAGGTGATAGCATGATATAATTAAAACTGGTAAAACCAACCATGTAGGTGGTAGCATAATATAATTAAAACTGGTAAAACCAACCATGTAGGTGGTAGCATAATATAATTAAAATCGGTAAAACCAACCATGTAGGTGGTAGCATGATATAATTATAACTGATAAAACCAACCATGTAGGTGGTAGCATGATATAATTAAAACTGATAAAACCAACCATGTAGGTGGTAAAACCAACCATGTAGGTGGTAGCATGATATAATTAAAACTGATAAAACCAACCATGTAGGTGGTAAAACCAACCATGTAGGTGGTAGCATAATATATAAAATATATTTAAAATTATTACCTTCTTAACTCAGTTGGCTAGAATCTCGTGCTGATAACGTGTTGTAAAACTACCAAAGTATTAGATAGAACAAGACTATCAAAATATTAGAGAGAATATAGAGATAGAGAGAGAATTTATGTATTCCAATTGTGTGTTAAATGAAGGAGTGAAGCACCCTATTTATAGGGGTAGATAATGGTACAATTGTAATAATATAAACTTTACAAGGGCATAATGGGTCATTCACACCCAAGATATTTATAACAATATTAAAGATTTTACCCTTTATTCATTATTATTGGATATATATTCCTAATTATTTTTATCATATTCATAACAAATCTTTTCCTTAATTGCAATTATTCAAAAATATTGTCACCGTAATTTTAATAACTGTGATTTTAAAATAAGGGACAAGTAATTAGTCTCAATTTTGTATTTGTTTGATTTTTATATTTGCTTGTTTAAAAATATTAGGGATAAAAAAGCCTTTTACTCCTTTTTAAATAAATTTTTGAATAGAGACCGCTATCAGAATTGTTAGCTTGAAAATAAGAGTACGATAAATATATATATATATATATATATATATATATATATATATATATATATATATATATATAATATGCAAAGGTTGTCATTTCATCTATTTTCGTGGTGCAATTATATAAAAATGTTGTGTAAATATATTCAGCCAAAAAGTTGCTTGTTTTCTGTCAAATGTTAAAAGTGTACAAGTATAATTTATAAGTATTGGGAAAACTATAATGGTTTCAAAAAACGTTAGCGAACAGTCTAGATATGAGATGACCCAACCTATTATTTAGATTCTTTTTATTAAAATTGTTTATAAATAAGTTTATAAATATCACATTTTTTTAAACAACTTTTTAATTATGCACATTTTTTAAAGTCATTTTTCAATCACACATTTAACTAAAAAGTTCAAATTCATTATTTATAAACAAAATATGTCGCCATACAGAAGATGCATTGCTGAACCTGCTTTAGGTTGATTCGCAAATTATGTCAATTCAGCGGCCTTTGAGGTTTTTTGAGGCGGGTTCCTTTAACTTTATTTGTTTCCACATTAATTAATAATAGCCCAGCATTGAACGTTTTGTTTCATATTGATATTGATAACTATTTTAGAGCACATACATTGAAGCCAAATCGTAAGGAAACAATTTCAACTATAAACTGTTATAAAATCACCAAAGTCACTCTATAGATTACCAAAGATCGAATGTTCTATGAGCACTTGTGAGATTTCTCGGGAAGATGATCATTTCCTTTCCCTTTTCTTAGTTAAAGAGACGCATTTGAGGCTTCATTTGGAAACACATTAGCATTTATAAATTGATTTATTTATTTATTTATGTTTTTGAGGTAAAATATGTGGCTAAAAGTGGAGAAAATGTATGTGGTTAAAAGTAATTTCGGAAATTGTATTATTTATAAATTGATTTATAAATTTTAATGATTGTGTTAAAGAACTGAGAGTGAATTGCAGGAAACAGAGATTCGAGAAAATAAGCGAGGACCTAAAATTGACAAGGATGTTCTCTACACTGGTAGAGGAGATGAAAGTCATTGGAACCACATCAAATAAAGAATTAAATCAATCGGAAGTGATGGTGCCAGTTGCTCTAAGTGAAAGAAGTCCAGTGCTCCTCCTTATGGGTGGTGGAATGGGAGCTGGCAAGAGCACTGTCCTCAAAGATATTATGAAAGAGTAATTATTCACATCCCCTTTTAATGCTATTATTATTAACTGTTAGAGAATTTTTGATCTATACAATAATGGAATGGTTCAAGCAGTTTTTTATATTATTAACTAAAGATTGTTGTGTTTTTAGGACACTATAAAAGAGTAATTATTTACAACCCCTCTTGATCTTTTACTGTTGCAGAGGTGGGATTTTGGATACTAATCATTTTGTGGGATTAATTTTATTTTATTTAGCCCATGCTCGGCTATTGTTTATAAATTATAATTGGTCAAATTACTAGTTAACAACATATTTTTGTAGAATTCACATGTATTACCCACTTATCTATTTGTAAACACCTATTATGTTTTTTAACATATCTTTAATTCGGTTACTGTTAGTGAAGTGGGATTATGAATATTTTAGTACTTTTTGGACAATTGATCTATACAAATTTATCTCAAAATGGAATAGTTCATTGTGTTTGTAACATTGATTCAATGAAGACTATTGTGTCATTAAGGCAAAAGCAAAGTTGAAGCTATTATTTATTATCGTAAGTGGATGTGCGGTTTGGCAGATCATTCTGGTCAGGGGCTGTAGCGAATGCAGTTATAGTGGAGGCAGATGCATTCAAGGAGACGGATGTCATCTACAGAGCTCTTAGTTCCAGGGGTCATCACCAAGACATGCTTCAAACTGCTGAATTGGTAATTTTTTCTTTATTGAATAAATAATCACCCACGTGATTGATTTGTCAACTTTAAAACTTTTACCTTTTTATATCAAGATGAACTGAATGTACTCTTGAGCCTTATCAACTTGAATGCATCACAAGGGGGACCTTCAATTAGGTCAATGTAGAGTGTAATCACCATTTGGTTGAAATTCACAATGTTTTTTTGTGTCTTCTCAAGTTAATGACAAGTTGTTGATTGAAAGACAAGTGAAATAGAAAGTTAAAAATACAGCTCAAGAAAATCAATTGATACGTCATGGCAGAAGCCAATAGCTTGTGACTTGTGAGTGTGTTGCTTATTGGGATGATGGATGGTGTGAACACCTAAAACTTTGAAAAATTGCTTTAGACCGATATTGATCAAAGTTACTGTGAGGGAGAATTGGATCACATTTAGAGTCCAAAACTTATTTAGTTGAAAAAATGAATAGTTAGATTTGATTTGATCCGATTTTGTTTGTTTCCTTTCCATGTTATTAGGTTAACTTAGGAACTTTTTATTGTATTTATTTTTCTTCTTATTAGAGCTTTTAAAACCAAATGAGTCGGATTTTAGTTACAAATAGAGAACTGAGTGAATGCAAAGTGATTAAAGCTAACATTTCTCTGTCCTTTTGTTATTCTACTTCTCTTGTCTACGTACCATGCTGCATCATACTCTGCTATGTCATGCATTTGGTTTCCGTGAACCAATATTTTTCATTAAATAGGTCCACCAATCATCTACTGATGCTGCATCATCACTCTTGGTAACTGCGCTAAATGAAGGGCGTGATGTGATCATGGATGGAACCCTATCATGGATACCATTTGTTGAGCAGACAATTTGTATGACAAGAAATGTACACAAACACCGGTATCGCATGGGTGAGGGTTATCAGGTTGCAGAGGATGGTACCGTCACAGAAAATTACTGGGAGCAGATTGAAGGTGAAGAAGCTAAGATCAGAAAACCGTATAGGATTGAATTGGTTGGTGTTATATGTGATGCCTATCTGGCTGTTGTTAGAGGTATCAGGTATGACCCAAAATAGTTTTTCACCATTTTACTTTTTGTATGTCAAAATAATATTATTAGGTCAAATGAATGCTCTGGATGTTATTTACATGGTTTAGTAATTCACTTAAGTTATATTTTTGTTGATTTCTATTATTCCTTTTTAACTTCTTGCAGAAGAGCAATCCAAATGGGTAGGGCAGTGAGGGTAAAGTCACAATTGAAGTCCCACAAAAGATTTGCAAGTGCATTTCCAAGATACTGTCAACTTGTAGATAATGCAAGGCTATATTGCACAAATGCTCCAGGAGGTCCTCCAAGGGTAAACTTCAGTTTCTTGTCCATAATTTTCTCTCATTTCGAAGATTTTCACTTACTAATAACAGTAATTCAACATCTCATTTTATTTTTGATCATTACAAATGAGCTTTCACTCAAAGGTTCGCTTAGTAAATTTAAACAAAGTGTATTTTATGCACACAAGGGGAAAACGGAGATTTTTCTTCCTTCCATTATTGGTTGCAAGTGCCATACGCTAACCTATTCTAGAGATTTTCCTTCTTTAAAACTTGTAGCAATCTTATGATCATCTTTGTGTAGATGAAAAGTTCAAACTAAAATGTAATGCGTGTTGCTAAACTTTCGTTATTGTTGTAATTCGATATACTTTGTATGATAGTTGTAATGAAATAAATTTATGTGTGCAGTTAATAGCATGGAAAGATGGAGACAGTAAGCTATTAGTTGATCTGGATGAAATGAAATGTTTTGATTCAGTAAGTGATTTGAATGACGATGCAGAAACCATATATGGGCTCTATAAAGAGTCAGATTATATAACTCAGCCGCGTTCTGTTTGGAAAAATATAGTTTTGTTACCAGAAAGGGCAAGTCTTCAGTTGGAGCTGAAAACTGCTATTCAGAGAATTGAAGCTCATATTTCTTAGATGGGGGGTTTTTTCTTAAAAGGCATTGATGATGTTATCAACTATCCTTTTGTTTACTCAACACTAGTGGTATTTTTGAAATGATGTATTTAACAATATTTTGTGTGTTATTTTAATTGTAAAATACTAAAATCTATAAATATGTTTCTAATATTGATTGTGGCAAACTTTTTTTTTTTTTTTTTTTTTTTTTTTTTTTTTTTTTTTTTTTTTATGTATAAGAAAATGTTATGTATAAGAAAAATTTTGTTATCATGTTTAGAGTCGAAGCTAAATAATTGCCACTTCCAACTTCAATGTTCCTATCAATGCTACTACAAATTCAAATAAAGAATATAGAGGGTCAACAGGGAGACGCATGAGCAAATTAAAGAAATGGTTCCATTTTTCAAATAAGAGGAAACAATTTTGACCATAGCTTTTACATGAATTGTTGGAAGATTAGACTGGCAGAAGTTTTGCGAAGACTCTTGCTTCTGTTCTTCATTCTCTACAAGTGCTTCGTAAGAAGAAACTATGGTAGTTGGATACATTTCTCTTGCCTTTTAGGAGTTTGTCATTAAACAAGTTTGCCGCAATTGGAAATTTTGAATCACTATAGCTGGGCCAATTTTTTTCATCCCTTTTAAATTCTAAAAATCATGTCTATCATAGAAAGTCAAATGAAGTGAAGAAAAAAAGGATTCATGGAATAGACCCCAACTTCTCTAGACCGTTAGTTTGTTTATCTAGAGACAAATCTTTATAGATAGATCATAATATATTTAGGATAAATGCACACATCGTTGATTTTTACATTATAAACGACATGCTTAACTAATTACAACAAATCTTAAATCTATATCATTTAAACATAATGCCCCAGTAAGTTTTCCAATGTATTTTCAAACGTCATCACATAAGACGTAATTAGTTTGCAAAATTAAATTAATGGACAATAGAACAAGTAGTGCTATGTTAATGGTCAAGAGTTGATGACAATTTTCTGAGGACAGGCAACATAATATATAATACAAAGAATCAATGTTTCCATATGCATCCTATATAAATGAATATTCAAATATCCATACCATATTGAAAAAAGAATAATGGATAATGGATAATTTAATTATCTGCAATAGTCAAGATAAAACTAACCAAGAATTTTATATCTAATAGTTAGTGTCTATTGTACTCCTAGTTTCACCATCTCGTTTTAATTTGATAAGTGTATTTTATACAATTACTTCTATCCTAAAAGTATGATTTTTATTGTTTGTTCAAGAATATTTACAATTTATTTCGTTGTTATTTATTTATATTTAAGGAATAAACCAAATGTCAAGAAAGTAAAGGAATTGAAGTCAAAATCAAGCAATTGGATGATAGAAGAGTTAAAATGTGAAAATTAAGAGTTGATGAAATAGATCAAAGGGCCAATTAGAAGAAAATTGGAAGAAAGAATCAAATTGGAAGAAATCAAAAGTTTTGGATACTCAATTGTATCAATTGGAAGTTGATGGACTGATGTGCAATAAAGGTTTGAGGACCAAATTGTAGCAAATGAAAAAAGAGAATTGTACAAAAAATTTATAACCGTGCGGTCGCATGGCATAAAATTCATGTTGTCGCATGATCACATAAAAAAAGAACATAGTCGAAATTGTTATAACATGCTGTCGTACCAATTTGTACCGTGCGGTCGCATGGTTGTTCGGCTGGGCCAATTGATGGGTTTTTTGCTCCATTTTCAGCGGATTTCTCTTATTTTTGACCTAGGCTTCGGGAGATTCTATATATACCAGACTTGGGGTAGGAAATTAGGGGTTTCCAATAGTGAAATTGATGCCAAAAGCTATCGAATTGCCAGGGGGATCCATACCACGCTAAGATCAAGATTGAAGATACAATTGCAAGGAGATGAATTGAGTTATATCTTTTCATATCCCTTGTTATTTATTTTCTATTATGTTTCTAGGCTAGGTTAATTGTCTTGGAATTGTGATGAAGTTTTGATTTCTTGACTCCATGTTTTAATCTATTATTTAATTTATTCAATTCATGGTTTTGATACAATTGATTCGTGCTTTGATTATCATATAATTTTCTGGTCAATTATTATGTGATTGATGTTATGATTTCTTAAGTTCGAAAGATTATGATTTCATCAGACTTGTTTCAATTGCCACAAAATCCGATAGGGGATAGAAATATACCCTATGCTTTGTATTTTCTGCTATAGTATTCACAAATCTTTTAATATTTTCTTACACATTCAAATTCAACATAGAAATATAGTTGGGTCGTGCGTGGGAATAAGTGTTAATTCTTGTCCGAAAGGGAGTTTTAACTACATTTGGAATATGGAAATTCAAAACTCGTAAATTGTATTTAAATAATTTGGTTAAAATATGGATGATAGAGTCAAAATGGATTCATAATTCTAACGCACTTTTTCATAAGTTTTAAAATCAAATTTTCATTGTTCTTTAATTTAATTTTTAAAATCAAAATTTCCAACTCAATCAAATCTTTAGTTCGGTTAAGGAATTGTAATCTAAAATACAATTTACAACAATCTCTGTGGGATCGATACTTGGACTCACATCCACTTTATTACTTGCGCAACCCGTGCACTTGCGAAGCGAACAAGTTTTTGGCGCCGTTGCCGGGGATTGTAGTTGAAATTTATTTTTATATTATTTTCACTAATTCAGACTTTTTACTTGTTTTACTTTATTTTTATTTTTATTTTTATCTTAGGATTTTTATTTTTTAATTTTAGTTTAGTTACTAGTTTCTTTACTTTCTTGTAGTTGTGTATGTTACATTCGAAAAAAGAGAATCTTTTCGAAGCTGACCCGAAAATAGAACGTACGTTACACCACAGAATAAGAGAGGTTAGAGAATTAGATAAATCAAAAAAATCAAACGGAAAACAACAACAATTTTCTACCCCCTACTGATCCAATAAATGAAGATGACATGCTGGTCGATGACTTCATGACACCTCAGGTGGTTAAAAGTCAATCCACCATTTGGGCAGGCGAACTTCCAACTTAAAACCAATGTCGTCAGTGTGTTTCAAAATGGACAACAATTTCATGGGAAACCTGATGAAAACCCACATACACATGTTTCTAAATTTTTAGACATGTGCCAACACTTTCAATATCAAGGTGTGTCTGATGTTGCTATCAGATTCAGGTTATTCCCTTACACTTTAAAAGATAGAGCTGTTGACTAGTTAGATTCTCGCCCCGCTGCAAGTATCACCACCTGAAACGACTTGGTTCAAAAGTTCTGCACTAAATTCATGCCTCCAGCAAATGTTGCCAAACTGAGACATGACATCACTGTGTTCTAGCAGCATGATGCTGAATCTTTTGATGATGTGTGTAATAGATTTAAGGGCATGCTGAGAAAATGTCTAAACCATGGGATTGCCAGAGGTGATCAAGTGAAGTTTTTCTATGAAGGATTACTTCCACATTTTAAAAACGTGGTTGACTCCTCATCAAGTGGTTCTTTGGGAACAAAGACCATCGGGCAGACATTGGAGCTCTTTGAGAGGATAGAAAATACAAATGCCATGTGGGGATCGGACAGTGTGGTACCGAAGAAGACATCATGAGTTTATGAAGTGGATGCATACACAACCATATCAGTAAAGATTGACTCCTTGGCTACGAAAGTGGAGCGTATAGCACTGGTGAGTCATTCATATAAAAGTGCTAAAGTGACTTGGGAAGAGTGTGGTGCAAACCATGCCACTACAGATTGTCCTATTCCGACTTGTACAGTGGAGCAAGTTGACTATGTACTAGGGGGTCAACGCCATAATAATCCATACTCAAATACCTACAACCCAGGTTGGCGTAATCATCCTAATTCTTTCTTGGAAAGAACACTCAAATGGTCACATTGCACCCCAATTCAACACTGAAGAGAGAAAACCTGCACTGGAAGAGATGATTGAAAAATTCGTGGAAAAGACAGAGCTATTCATGTCTAAAACAGATCAGTTTATGAGAAAAATTGAAACCACAATTCAAAATCAGCAGGCATCAATCAAAAACCTGGAGCATCAAGTAGGGCAGATAGCACAACTAATCACAACAAGAGCCTAGGGCACTTTACCTGCAACCAATTAGGTAAACCGAAAGGAACAGCTCATGGCTATAAATGTAGTGCAACATGAGATAAATGCAATCACTACACGTAGTGGTGTGCAACTTCCTGAAATCCAAATAAAAAAGCCAGCTGAAGTTCCTGAACAAATAGTGAAAAGTGGTGAGAAAATGGCTGAAAAGGAAGATGGCCATAAGGTGAAATCAACAATTAAACCTCATGAGTCTCTTATCCCATTTTCACAGAGGCTGAAGAAAACAAGAGAGGATAAGTAGTTCACCAAGTTTGTAAATATGCTTATAAAACTGCACATAAATATTCCATTCTTGGAAGCCATCACACAAATTCCAAGTTATGCCAAGCTTCTTAAGAAGATGATGTCTAGCAAGAAGAAACTTGAAGAACTTGAAGAGGTAACTTTGAGCGAGGAGTGTTGCGCAATCCTGGAAAAGAAGCTGTCATCTAAGCTCAAAGATCCAGGGAGCTTTTCTATACCTTGTGTCATTGGAGATTTAAAATTTAACAATGTATTGTGTGATCTCGGGGTTAGTATAAATCTGATGCCCCTTTCTTTGTACAAGAAATTGGGATTGGGTGAACCAAAGGAGAGCAATATCATATTGTAACTGGCTGATCGATCAATCTGTCACCTATATGGAGTTGTGGAGGATGTATTGGTGAAATTTCACAAATTCATATTCTCAGCTGAATTTATCATCTTATATATGGAAGAAGATGAAAATTTGCCTTTGATACTTGGTCGGCCATTCCTAGCTACTGCACGAGCATTAATTGATGTAGAAAAAGGAGATATAGTGTTGCAGGCTGAAAATCAAGAGGTGACTTTCACAATGAGGCAATTTATTGTCCATGAACCAGAACTAGAAAATTGCTCCAGGATAGATGTCGAGTTGGAATTAGCATATTGGGAGAGGTATGAGTACAAATTCAAAGGTATTGAAGAGACTTCAACATCCAATCTAAAACTACCTTGAGATATTTGCCAAAGAGTTTAGTTCTAGACTTTAAATGAAGCGCTTGTTGGGAGGCAACCCAACCTTTCAAACATTTTCTTTAGTTGCTTTACTTAGTTGCTTTTGAGTTATTTATTTCATATTTGTTTTATTGCTTGAAATTGCATTTTAGGAGCACTCGCATGTTTAGAATGCCTACATTGATTTGTTATGTGTTTTAAATCATTCTAGTATTCCAATTTGCATGTTTTAGCATTTTAGGATTTACTCGTTTTCTATTTGTTTTGTTGTTTTTCATCACAATCTTCCACTTGATCATCTAGCTTAAGACATGAACATATCGTTTAGAAGTTGGTTGCATGCATTTGAAAGCATTTAGGGGTCCAAAACTCAGAAAATGAAAAACAAATGGTTACTGCCTTTAACACCGTGCAGTCACACTGTGTGATAACTATGTGGTCACACAGTTAGATTCTGAACAGAACCGACAGTTTGATATATAATGCAACAACTTTCATTTTAACCACTTTTAACTCTGTTTTCTTTCCCCAAATCATCCAAAATTTAATCCTCAACTATTCCTGTAAGACCGCTTTTCATTTTTACGTGCAATTTTAAATTTCACGTAATATTTATGTAAATGTGGTTATGAATTTTAAATTGGATAATTTTTATGTTATGGTTTGAAGTATTTTCCAGTGGAAGAACTTGGATGCCGTCTCGATCAATGTGCCAATTAAAAGTTTATAAATTTTTATTTTAAATTGTTTACGTATAGTTTTATGTGATTATTTGTCTTATTGCCATAGCAAACTATTTTCTATGTTATTGTGTTAAATTGAGATTTGGGGGATAGTTTAGTGCCAATTGGAGATTTAATAGTACTTATTGACTTAATTAAACAAAAGAGGAGATTGAGGGACTGAATTGCAAATTTCAAAAGATTAACTTTTAAATTCTAACCTAAAGACTCAAAACTCGCTCCCTCTCCTCTCTTCGACCGCAACGCACCTCACTCACGGCCTCTCTCTCTCTCTCTCTCTCTCACACCGCTCTCCCTCTCGGTCTCCTCCTCTGTTGCGACCTCTCCCTCTTGCCTTCGACCGCCGACTGTCACCCCATCGGCCGGTAAGCCTCCTTTTTCCCCTTCCCCTCTCACACACACACACACACACGAAATCGAGCCCAACCCATTTCTCGGTCACTCACACACCCGCGCACACGGGTTTGCACACACACACATACACACATTCATATGTTGAATTGTATGTATAGGTTGATGTATAAATTGAATTTAATGTAAGTATTTATGTATTTCTCACATTTTCCAGATTTTGGTTTCTTTTGTTTGATTTCGAATTATACCGTTAAATTGGGGATTTAGTAATGCTTATGTATGTGTGTATTGATGTATATATGTATATGTGTATAGATGTATAAATGGGTATTTTGATTTTGAATATGTATACACTTTATGCATATGTGTGCAAGTGATTTTCGGATTTTGAAAATTGTAGATTTAAAATTTGTTTAATTGAGATTTTTAGTTTAACTTAGAGTTATAAATGTAATTTTCAATTCTGATGAAAAAAGTATATATGTGTGTCATTCACGGTAAATTTTCAGATTTCTTAGTTATGTAGACTAATTTTCAGATTTCAAAATTGTTGGAAAAATACTTGGTTTAAATTTGAGTTAGTTAATTAAGTTTATGTTATTCTGGGTAAATTGAGAAATTTGAGAATTTTCATGTATTGATATAAATGGCTTTAGTCATATTAGCTAGTTAATTCTTAGATTTTTAATATATGAATCCAATTATTAACCAATGGACTAATGGTTAGGTTAATTTTGAATTAAAAGTTATAGATTCAGTTTTTCGAATTTGATTAGACTTATGAAATTAGTTATTTGCTTTTTGGTAATGTTTGTAATAAATGGTTATTTTAAGATTTGTGAACTTGTTAGAATCACGATTAAGTAATTTCTAAAGTTATGTAATTTTGAGTTTGAATTTGAATTTAAAAGATGAGAAGGCCTTCTAATGTGCATTGAGATTCATTTCTTGTCTCGAATATGGTTTTATGTGTTTTGGTTATTATGTAAAGTCACGCTTGGGTTAAATTGAAGTTTTAATCTCGGTTAAGGTTTGATTATTATTAAAATGAATAACGAATGTGTTTGTGAACTAAAAGTTATACGTTTCGTCGAATGGTTTAAATCTTTTGATTTCGAGTATTGTATGGAAGTGTTTAATATATCTTAATACCTTGTTTGGAATAAATGATCACAAGAATGAAAAGGGAAAGAAGATTTATTGTTTTAACTTGTTTAATGTAATGTTAAAAGAATGATGAATATATCAATTTGAACTGAGAGTATATTTTACTAAATGAATGGATACAACTAAGATTTTGGTACATTGACGACACGGGCAGTCGAGGTTCCTCCACTTGCAAATCCAGATAACGGTAAACACTAAGGATGTCAGGTAAGTAAACTCCCCCTATTTTTTATTAAAGTTGAAAGTTAATGTGAAATTTCTGTGCTCAAGTGACAACTTTGTATATTGCTCGTTTTCGATGCTTTCGTTACTTTATATAAATATATATTGTTCAATTTGGAAACTGCCCAAGCATTCATATATTTTATGTTAATTGCATCATCAAGCATGCATTTGTCATTGAGTACTGGGGAAGTCAAATGATTTTAAAGGAAAAGTGTGGAAAGTTAGTTTTTTCTCAAAGAGTATGTATCCCAAAATTTAAGAATAAATGAATGTATTTCTATGACATGAAAGGTGTGAGTGGGAAATGGGGGCGCGGTGGACCGACGTACCCGAATTAAACCGCTGTTGCGGTGGTGAATATTAAAACATTTTGCGGTGACGATTGGTTAACCGCTTGGCGGTGGCAAATATTAAACCGCTTTGTGGTGACGATTGCTTAACCGCTTGGCGGTGGAAAATATTAAACCGCTTTGCGGTGACGATTGTAAAACTGCTTGACGGTGACAAATATTAAACAGCTTTGCGGTGACGATTGCAAAACCGCTTGACGGTGGCAAATATTAAACCGCTTTGCGGTGACGATTGCTAAACCGCTTGGAGGTGGAAAATATTAAACCGCTTTGCGGTGACGATTGCTAAACTACTTGACGGTGGCAAATATTAAACTGCTTTGCGGTGACGATTGCTAAACCGCTTGGCGGTGGAAAATTTTAAACCGCTATGCGGTGGAAAAGTGATAACCTGGTTTTAAATAAGGAAAATTGCCCACTGTATTGTGATTGGCTAGAAGATACACTAATTGTGCTCACGATAGAAATAAAGTTAAAGTTTCGAAAATGTTAAAGTGAAGTTGGAACGTATGAAGTCTTGAAAAGTAAAGTAAATGGAGATAATTACTTTAAATGGTCTAAGGCATTTCATGTAATGAGCATGGATTACATGCATAAATTTTACTTACTGAGTTTTAGCTCACCCCAATCCCTCCCCAACATTTTAGGTGATGAAAGTTAGGTGATCCGAGGAGAGCACTTGGCGGCTGACTCAGACAGTACCACGATTTATCATTTTAAATAGAGTCTGAAGTGGAATTTCATAAATGTTTTAGTTATTTTTAGTAGTTCATTCTTTTAATTGTTTATTGGATTTAGTTGTTGATAAGTCATTTATCTCTTTAGTAGTTTATCAATCCTCCATTTAGTAAATGAAGCTCATGGTTTAAATTTATTTATGTTGAGGAGTTTGGGAATTGATGTTGAGGTTAAATTTTGGAATTGTGGTTGAATGTTGGATGTTGAATGAGTTGAGAATTGCATTTGTATTGTAGGTATGATGTCCCTCTACAGGTTGGATATGTCCAAGTTATAGAGGAGACTCTGTCGAAATTTTTGTAAAATTTTATAATAGAAAATGATAATTTTAAATGTTTTAAACTATTATTTTCGCATTTAATGTGAATGGAAGTTAACATGCCTAGGTTTTAGATTTTAAATTTGGGGTGTTACATTTTTGGTATCAGAGATAAGAGTTTTAAAAGTGATTCTGTAGACTTTTTTTTTTAAAAAAAAAAAAAAAACTTATTTGAAAGGGTTCGGGTACTGAGTCACGCCTCAAGTGCATCTTCCTCGATCATCTGGTAAGTTAAATTTTGTTTAAATTATGAAATGTTAATTGATGTTTCAATTATTGTAAATTCTTGCATGCTAATGTGTAATGTCGTAAAGTGAAAGATTAAGAATGTTGTTAGTGAATATGATGAATATATCTTGATTATGTAAATGAGAAAATGAGATGGTAATGATTATTATGAAATTGGGTAATGTTTATAAGTTCATTATGTGAAAGATATGAAGTGAATGCGAATGGTGCTTTGAGTCATGAAGACTACATCGGAACGTATGTATATTGTATCCAAGTCGGAAGTTGAGAAGTCATCGAACTTAATGTTAAGCACTTATCATGTTTGATCTTGGGACTACCCACTCATTTGATGGTCCCATAATCATAGGAAAATTGAGTTACCCATCTCGGTAACTGGAGATAGAGTTTTGCTTGCCAACACATTTTGGATAACTTTTGAACTCAAGATATGCGTTAAACGATTTCCCGATCGTGGTAAATGGGAAGGAGTAGATGATAGATCTCATAACACCGCATAGCCATGAACTTGATGTCATACTAGGAATGAAATGATTATTACGGTATACGGTTTCAATCAATGGCTACGTTAAGGTGGTATTTAAACCTTCAAATGAAACCCTTTTCGCTTTGTTGAAGTAAAGGTGAAACTTTCTATTTCGATAGCATCAGCGATGAAAGTTCGTCATTTATGAATAAGGGTTGTAGGGCTTACCTGGCTGCAGTAGTCTAGGTACCTAAGATAGACACTTCTCTTGAACAAACTTCAATTGTTCGAGAATATCTGAATATATTACCAGACGATCTTTATGACCTATTACCTGAAAGAGAAATTGAATTCGTCATCGACCACGTGCCTGGGTAGCTCTAATATCCAAGGCACATTATCTGATGACTCTGGTAGAACTTAAAGAGCTCAAAGAGCATGTATTGGATCTCATGGACAAAGCTTTTGTTCGAACTAACTTTTCTCCATGGATCGCTCTTGTGCTATATACGTAAAGAAGAGAGATTGCTCTATGAGAGTTTGCATAGAAAACAGAGAATTGAACAAAGTGACAATAAAGAATAAATATGCATTGCCAAGAATTAAGGATCTGTTTGATCAGCTTCAAGGTTTGGGGTATTTTCTTAGATCGATTTGCAATCTGATTTCCATCATTTGAGGATCCAGGAAGAGAACCTTCCAAGGACAGCTTTCCATACTAGATATGGACATTATGAGTTCTTGGTAGTGTTGTTTGGGTTAACAAATACTCTTGCGACATTTATGTACTTAATACATCGGATCTCTAAAGAATACCTGGATGAAATGGTCATAGTCTTATTGATCTATTCGAGGTCTGATGAAGAACATGAAAGACATTTGAGAATTGTGCTTTAGAAGCTTAGAGATGAGAAATTATTTGCTAAGTTTAATAAGTGTGACTTTTGGCTGGATAGGGTGTCATTCTTGGGGCATGTTGTATCAAGGGAAGGTATTAATGTTGATCCGAGTAAGATTGAGGAAGTTTGGCGATGCCATATAATGTTCAAGAAGTTCGTAGTTTTCTCGGATTAGCTGGTTACTACCGGAGTTTTGTCGAGGAATTTTCCAAGATTGCCTCATCGTTGACTAAGTTGACTAGAAATGATACAAAATTTCAGTGGAGTTCGGATTGTGAAACACGGTTGACAACTGTGCCCATTTTAATTATCCTACTAGGAAATGAATGGTTGTTCATATACAGTGATGCTTCATTAAAAGGGCTCGGTTGTCTTCTTATGCAATATGACAAGGTGATGGCCTACACTTCTAGACAACTGAGGGAGTAGAGAATTGTAAAATTTAAGATTTATTGAGATTGAGAGATTGGTATGTGTAAAATTTTAGTGATTTATTTATGTAGAAATATTCATGTGATATATATGGTGGTTATTATACTGTGATCTTAAGGAGATTGATATGATTAAATGTTGAGGTCATTTGCAAGGAACATATCATCATGGGACACTTCAAGTCAAATTTGGATAAGAAAGAAAAGAGTCGTATCATCCAACCAAACACTCAAGTCAAAGCTTCAAAATGGGAACACCATCTCTCCAAACCCGGGAAGTACATAAACCCTCTTTGTTATTTTGTATTTATTCTATTTATTTGCTTTAAATGCATTGAGGAAAATGCATAGTTCTAGTTTGGGACTGAGAATCTCATTCATGTGCATTTATTTCAATATTCATTCGATTTTGGGGTAGTGAAAAAAAAAGAAAAATTTGAAAAATCATAAAAAGTGAAAAATTTGTTGATTTATTTATTGCTTATGACATAATTTGAATTGACTTTTGTGCTTTAGTTGAAAATTAGGCAACATGTGCACTAAAAATTTTCTTAACATTCATCCATGTAAGACTTTCATCAAACTAGAGCACACAGCTACTTTCGAATAATAACTTGTGTAGGGAGATGCTTGATACTTGTGGGGTAAACTTCTGTACTTTGATGAACATAGAACTGACTAAAAAATCCCAAACCTTAAGAAAATTAGATCCCGACCTGAAATGTAGAACAAAACAAAGCAGTTTGGGGGTTGGAAGGTTAATATGAGTATGCATTTATGGATTGAAGATATGAAGTTTTTAATTTTGCATCTTTATTGTAAGGAGTTTTGATCAACAGGTATAAACCATAATAACCAGTATAAAAAAAAAAAAAAAAATGCTGAAGGTCTTATTCTGCTCTTCAAATGCCTTTTTGACTAGAGTAATTAAGTCTGAGGGGTTCTCTGAACCTGGTACCCTAAGTTCAACTGAGTTGGGAGTTGCCGACTTAAAGCTCGCTACAGGGGTCAACTAAAAAACAAGTACAGAGAGTGGACTTACACATAAGACAAAAAAATATTTTTAACTTTTCTATTTAAACCTTTATGACTCGGGTAATTAAGCTTGAGGGGTTCTCTGAACCTGGTACCCTAAGGTCAACTGAGTTGGGAGCTGCAGACCTAAAGCTCGCTACAGGGGTCATATGGAAAGCAAGTATGAAAAGTATTGCGTAAAGATGGTAAAAGACAATGATATTAAAATAAAAAGTCGTCCAAATAAAAGAAAAATGGAATGAAAATTGTATAAGCTTGGTCGATTGAAATCCCTAACACTTTGTTAATTACTCTTGGTCTGTCATGTATACTTGTCTAATCCTAACTGCCTTGTATGGAAAAATGCAATTTATACATGTGTAAAAACCACATCAATAGGAAAGAACTCAGGATATGAGAGAAAAGCAGTAAGGTTGTGATCATCCATAAGAGTGTAAGGAAAATCAAAAGAAAATTATTGTTGACCATATGGGATTCGGGCATACTTCTACATAACTAATCACACAGTGTCAAGTATATTTTTACATGACTTTGCATTCAATTTTTGGCTATTCACACACACACACACAATGAAGTTGAGCATCAGATGAATGAAAATAATTTTTGTTCATATTTCTTCTCTAAAGTGAATCGTCAATTTGGATTGTTGAAGCACATTGTAAATGAGTTAACAAAAACATTTTTTATTTGCCTTTTTATTTTTATTTTTATAGTTTAGTTTTATTTTTGTTTTTGTTCAAGGATGAACAATAGTTCTAGTTTGGGGGTGTTGATAAGTGTATTTTATACACTTATTTCTATCCTAAAAGTAGACTTTTTATTATTTGTTCAAGAATATTTGCTATTTATTTCGTTGTTATTTATTTATATTTCAGGAATAACCCAAAAGTCGAAAAAGTAAAGGAATTGAAGTCAAAATCAAGCAATTGGATGATAAAAATACTAAAGTGTGAAAATCAAGAGTTGATGAAGTAGATCAAATGGCCAATTAGAAGAAAATTGAAAGAAAGAATCAAATTGGGAGAAATCAAAAGTTTGGGTACTCAATTGTATCAATTGGAAGTTGATGTACTGAGGTGCTAAAGGTTTGAGAACCAAATTGTAACAAATAAAAAAAGAAAATTGCATGAAAAATTTATAATCATGCGGTCGCATGGTTGTCCGACTGGGCCAACTGAGGGGCTTTTTGCACAATTTTCAGCCGATATCTCTTATTTTTGACCTAGGCTTCGGGAGATTTTATATATACCAGACTTGGGGCACAAAATTAGGGGTTCTCAACTAGTGAAATTGATGCCAAAGTTGTCGAATTTCTAGGAATCCATACCACGCCAAGATCAAGATTGAAGATACAATTGCAAGGAGATGAATTGTGTTATATCTTTTCATATCCCTTGTTATTTATTTTCTATTATTTTTCTAGGCTAGGTTAATTGTCTTGGAATTGTGATGAATTTTTGATTTCTTGACTCCATGTTTTAATCTATTACTTAATTCATTCAATTCATGGTTTTAATGCAATTGATTCGTGCTTTGATTATCATATAATTTTCTGGCCAATTATTATGTGATTGATGTTATGATTTCTTAAGTTCGAAAGATTAGGGGCCGTTCTCTTTGTGTTTCGATTTTGGATTTTGAGTTTTGAATTTTGAATTTTGGTTGTTTGTTTTGGGATTGCTGAAAACATGTTCTCTTTGTGATTTTGGAAAACTGTTTTCAAAAATAGAAAACTGAAAAATGCGTTTACTTTGTAATTTTTTGATATATTTATTTTGTGATGTTTTATATGTAAAAAATGGTTGATTTGTTGAATTACATTAATTTTAATGTTAATAAATCAGTTAATTCTCTATGTCAATAAATTCATCATTAATATTGTTTCAGCTAAACAAAAATTAAACCCCATACCAATAAAATCTTAATATGGATCTATATATAATTGAAAAATAATATAAGAACTTCAAGTGAAGGAAGTGTTTCACATTTACAAAATAATAATAATAATAATAAATAAAAAATTACAAAAAAAAAATCTTAACATGGATCTATATAATAGCAAAATAATATAAGAATTTCAAATGAAGGAAGTGTCTTACTTTTACAAAAAAATAAATAAATAAATAAATAAAAAATTTACAAGAAAAAAAAACTTAACATTGATCTATATATATAATGACAAAATAACATAAAAACTTCAAGTGAAGGAAGTATCTCACTTTTACAAAAAGTAAAAATAAAAATAATTTTAAAAAAATAAAATCTTAACATGGATATATATATATATATATATATATATATATAATGACAAAATAATATAAGAACTTCAAGTGAAGGAAGTGTCTCACATTTAAAATAATAATAATAATAATAATAATAATAATAATAATAATAATAATAATAATAATAATAATAATAAAAAATTACAAAAAAAAAAAACAAAAAAAAACAAAAAATCTTAACATGGATCTATATATAATGACAAAATAATATAAGAACTTCAAGTGAAGGAAGTATCTCACATTTACCAAAAAAAAAAAAAAAAAAAAAAAAAAAAATCCAAAACGCGCGTTTTGGTCGTTTTGGACTTTTTAACACAAAATATCCAAAACGCAATAAAATCGTTTTGAGTTTCCTTTGTATTTTTTTTGGTGTTTTGGAAAACGCGTTTCTGAAAATGAGCAAAGTGAACGCGTTTTCGATATTTCCAAAAATCGAAACTCAAAACGGGCTCAAAACAGCAAAGAGAACGGGGCCTTAGGATTTCATTAGACTTGTTTCAATTGCCACAAAGTGCGATAGGGGATAGAAATATACTCATATGCTTTGTATTTTCTGTTAAAGTATTCACAAATCTTATAATGCTTTCTTACACATTCGGATTCAACATAGAAATATAGTTGGGTCATGCGTGATAATAGGTGTTAATTCTTGTCCGAAAGGGAGTTTTAACTACATTTGGAATATGGAAATTCAAAACCCATGAATTGTATTTAAATAATTTGGTTAAAATATGGATGAAAGAGTCAAAATGGATTCATGATTCTAACACACTTATTTGCATAAGTTTTAAAATCAAATTTTCATTGTTCTTTAGTTTAATCTTTATTTTAATTTTTAAAATCAAAATTTCCAACTCAATCAAATCTTTAGTTCCGGTTAAGGAATTTTAATCTACAATACAATTTACAACAATCTCTGTGGGATCGATACTTAGACTCACGTTCACTTTATTACTTGCGCGACCAGTGCACTTGCGGAGCGAACATAAATCTAAGCTATCAACGATATCCAAGGATTTTAATTGGCTACTAATCTGAGTAGGAAAAAAAAGCACCTTTAAATAATAGAAGAGTGAAAGATAATAATATGTTCATAAAGGAAAAGTATGTGTAATATAAAACTTACATTATACTTTAAATACATGACTATTCATCCAAAAAAAATATAGGAAAACTCTTTGTTGGGAATATTTCAACAAGAAGCGGAGTCTAAAAATTGTATGTGAATAATAGAAAGATCAAATTATTGCTTTAATACTTCCCTCAAGTTGGACTTTGAATGTCAAGAATTGTCATCTTAAGTGATTACAAATTACTGGAGCAACGGTCTTGTAAATATGTCAACTAAACTTGTTTTTTGTCTCCAAATAAATCGTTTCAATTTCACCATTTTGAATTCGATTATGGACCGTGTGACATTCCAACTCAATATGTTTCATACATTCTTGATATACCAAATTTGCTGCAATTATATGTGTTGATGTCACTTTCTGTCTTTAAGCTAGTCAACAAATAAAGATGTTTTATCTTTGACTTCTTATGTAAGAAAAAGTTAATCTGGTGATTATTTGGTTAAGTATACAGATCCTCTTTGGATTATGAGAGTTTATGGATAACAAAATAACAGTGCCGAATGAACAATGAACCAGATCAATAACGAACTGAAACTATAACGAAATAAATACACATCTAGTTTGGTGCTGATCTGATGGTCAGGTCGGAATATGATATTCAAATAACAAAAGTCTGGAGAGTTTTCTTCTATTAATTGCCAATAAATGAGAACTTACTTCTCCTATTTATAGTAATTGAGGTGGTTGGACATAATCCTTACAATAAATCACATCTACAAGATGTGACTGACGTTGTCGAATGACATTTATGACAGACTAATATCAAATTATTACACTGACATATTACAGGTTATGATGATTACTGACACATAAAGTGGCTGATTTGACTATTTTACAGAGCCTCCAATACCACCTCGTTTTTATTGTTCAGGTCGAGTCGAATCTATCCACCTCGGTCATATGAAATCACCTCTCCCACGAATATCACCTCGACAACTTAAACCATCTCGATCATTATGACCACCTCGGTTTTAATACGGGGTAGTGGTTGTCGCTCCTTTGTTCAGTTCACCTTGAATTACCATAGGTTACCCCACTGAATTGGAATAGTAACAGCATGTCCATTAACACTTTAACCGTTGAATCCACTTTCCACCTCAAATTGGTGTACAACAAATGTCCCCTCGAGATCGGTTCGAAATCCTTAAGAGCGGATCTCGAAATTATACTGTTGTTGGAAATTTAATGCTGACACCTGTTTCCTTGTATTTCTGAAACTGCCATTGCCACTGTCATCATCTGATTGGTGGATTAGACCTTGGATCATGTGCGGCCGCCATCATAATGAGAACGCGTCTTGTCATTATGACAGTTAGAAAACTCTTCTCTCTCCTCCCCTTATAAAACGGGTTCATTTCCTCATCACTTTTCCACAAAATATCTGAAATCCTCTCAAATTGCTGCCGGATCAATTTTGTGTGATCTGAACCTGTGCTTGTCAACTGCTTAGACCTGTTGGGTATTGGTAAGGTGAGGGTATCTTAATTACTTGACCTCATTTTTTCTTCTGTCCTGTAAACTTGGGAATTTTTCTTAAGTATTCATCTCTCAATTTTAGCAATTGAAAATGAGTGGGTGCTCAAGTAATAGTGACAATGTAGTTAGGTCTAACTCTAGAGAAGGAAGTGTAAAGCCGAGTGTGGCTTGGAATGAAATTGAGAAAACCCAACAAATTTTTAGGGATGAGACGGAGGAGGTGGGATCCTACCCTCTCCCCTTAACTGTTGTTCCTTCTACCTATTCCATCCCCTTATAGATTCGAGGTCGTGGAGGATGAGTTGATTGTGTGGAAAAATAAGTATAGGATTCCAAGCTACGTCCGCTTCTTCCTGCCAGAAAATTTTGAACGAGCTGATCAACCACCTCATGGTTGCATTGCTGTTAATTACCAGATCTTAGAAGCGGGTCTTAGGTTCCCCCTACTATACATAATTATGGACTGGCTTAGATCTTGGGAAGTGGCTCCAACCCAAATTCATCCTAACAGGTGGAGATATATTTTAGGCTTCATATCCCTTTTTAATAGGATGAGTTATGGAGACCCGACCATAGATGAATTAAATTTTTCTTACCAGTTTCGAGCTGACAGTAAGAATTCGAGGTGGTTTTATGCCATGACTAGGTCAATTTTCGAAGGGAAACTGATAATAGACCTTCCTGAATCAATCCATTGGTGGAAGGAGAAATGGTTCTTTGTGGGTGGAAATTGGATGAGCCCACTTGGAGATAACGACCCCAACTATGTGATCCCCGTTCGTTACAAGGCTAAATTTAGTAAGTATTCACCTTGAAGTTCATTCGAGCTGGAAAAGTCTAATATTAATCATTTCGTTTTTTGTAGGGGTTAAGGAACCGTCATTGGTCAAAGATACCGTTGCGAAAATCCTCGCCTTGAAGGATTAACTAGATTGGTTCAGATTTGTCAATGAGTTGTTGACTTTAGAGTGACTTTTTGATTCGGGCCTAACTTTTATCGATCCTTCGTATTACTACCCTCCATTGCCTAAAGGTAAGTCCTTTTATCACGAACTGATCTCAATAACGTATTAAGTGGAACTGTATACTTAGTCAATTCTTCTTTCATTGACCCTTATCAGCTCGGAAAGGAAGAAAAAAGATGCAGTCCATGGAGGAGAAAAAGAGAGCCAATGCTGAGGCCGAGGCTTGCAAAAGAGCGCCCCAAAAATTTCCATCGAAAGGGTCACCCACCGTAAGGATGTCCAAGTTCCTCCGCCACCTCCTCAGAATAATTTGAGGCAAAGTTCGCCCGAAGGATCTGCTCTATTCTTCCATTCCACCTCTGCCTCTCACTGTTACCGATCAAGCCGGATCGTCCAAGGCGACTCTCCTCACTGAAGGTTCCTACCTAGGTGTAAATGATAGTTGTATTTTATACACTTGGGGATATGTCAAAACGTGAATTTATCATGGTGTTTTATGAATTTATTCTACCTAAATTGCGTTTAATTGTTGTTATTTCAGATTTTAGTCGAAGAGAGGAACAAGGAGGCAATTGTGGGAAATAAAGGTCAAAAGTAGGCAAATGGAAGAGAAACAGAAGTTCTGGGGTCAAATTGATCAAATCAATAGTTGGGGGTACACGTTGCAAGTAAAATTAGAGGACTAACTTGAAGACCAAGGAAAAGATGGTGAATCGCGTACTAAAATCCCACGTCACGATCGCGACCTTCCCATGTCGCTGGAAAAAGGTTCGCCTACGCAATCGCCGGAACCCAAACCACGCGATGGCGTAGGTGTCCGACTGGGCCTGTTTTGGGCTTTTGTGCGCGATTTTAATATAACTAACACGGGAATTTGACCTAGAGAGGAGGAGATGGCGAGAGGCAACGAGAAGAGCACTTTTGCAGAGCTTAATATTAGAGAATTCTTGGCAAGTTGACATCTAATTCAGTAGGAGATTCAAGCACAGAAAAGCACGGGAATTTAGGAGCTTAACACGGGAACTCGATTCTTGGTGCAAGACTTCTTTTCTTATTGTTGAATTCATAAATCCCAATATGTTTAATTTTAATTCAGATTGTTTTTATTATTCATCCATTATGCGTAACTAATCTTAACGTTGGGAATCACGATGTAGCCTGGTCAATTACTTTAATTCCGTATTCCTTGTTTTAATGCCGTAATGCATGTGTTGATTTATTATTGCGTTTAATGCATGAATGAATTGGCCACTTATTCATGATTTCATGTGTTATTTCCATAATCCGAGAGGTGAGTTAATAATATAGATCCAGGTAATAAATCCGTTAATTGAACAAGAGATAGAGATATACTCTTGTAATTAGTGCGATCATGTGTGAGTTCTTGCATGTAATGCATTTAGATAAGGAATATTCGGACCCGCTGTAGAGATACAAGGTTGATTTATCTAGGTAGGATTGATTTAAACTCGAGAGAGGAATCTCAATTTAATTTATTGAATTCGATCGAACACATATTTAGAAAATAAAATTTGAAATAGGAATTGATTTAATTGGCTAGGTGAACCCGTGAATCCCAACTATTTTCAATTATATTTAAAAACAATCAGCAATTGTGAAATCTCAATCTCGTGCAAAGTTTTAATCTTTCAGTCATCGTTATAAATATTAGTATACAAAACAATTCAAATTCATTTCTTGGTTCAAATAAGGATAAGAATTTACACATTTCGGTACTTAGTAAACGGTCATAGTGGGAACGATAATCCGGACTCTTAGGTCCATTTTAACTATGCTTCACGACCCGTACACTTGCGGGAGTATTTCGCTCAGCGAGATATTAGTGACCAGTAAACAAAGTTCGTGTCGATTTGGTTAGCTCGTTGAAAGGACACCGCCCCAAAATCTACAGAGAGTTCATTTCCTCTGTCAATCCAACTTCAATTGGATATGCAAGACTTCTTGGACTGACAAAAAAGGCGATGGATGTTCTGGCCAAGACCTGGGCCCCCCTGGCATGAATTCCAGTTGACGACCTCGTGGCCATAGGTATAGCTCATTTGGGGTCAGACCCTCAATTATTTTTGCCGAACTCAATCCGGAATGAGCGAGGTGGCTTCTGAGAATGTAAAGTTCAAGAGGTTGGCTGATGATGCCAAAGCTATGTTTGAGTTTGAGGTGAAGGCCAAACATGAAGCGAGGCCAAACTGAAGGATGCTCTTGATGAGCTAGCCAAGATGAAGGAGGCCAACCAAGAATAGGGGAGATTCAAGGATGAGGCAACCCACTTGAAGGAGGAAGTGACTCAACTGAAGGAGTCTAACAAAAAAATGCTCAACGACCCAGCGGAGGCCAAGGAAAAAGAAACCGAATTGACAAAGGAGAAGGCTGACTTGGAGGCAATTGCTAAGATGGCCTACAAGGAGGCCATTGAAAAATTCAAAGACTCTGGCGAGTATGAACACGACTTTGACAAGACTTACTATCTCACCTTCAAGGTGATAGTGGAAGAGTTTGAAGAGAAGCGACCCGAGGTAGACATCCCTTTATTGAAGGAAAAACTCAAGATGATCTACAAAATGCATCAAGAGTCTTTTCCTGCCAAAGTCGATGATCAGGTCAATCTGCTCCTTTCACCTCTTCATGATTCTCAAACTAACCTTGCATAGAAAGTTATCAAGGTTGAGGAGTGATGGTCTCATGTTCATATTATGTAATTATAATTTTATTTTTCAAGCTCTATCCTTAATGTATTTACTTTTTCATGAATAAAGAACCTGCGATTTCTGTTAAATTCGAACTTCCAACTTGTTATCGTGCATTGAAAAAGCATTATAAAAAGTATTTTGATGAAGAACAAATGTGAAAACTAGACAAAGCCAACACCGGTAATATTTAATAATTAGAAAATTCATTTTAATAACTAACAGAGGTGAACACTTGCAATAATTTTCCAACACCGGTAATATTTAATAATTAGCAAATTCATTTTAATAACTAACAGAGGTGAACACTTGCAATGATTTTCAATTTGCCATTTCATTTCAATAACGAGTATAGGTGAACACCAAACGAGGTGAACACTTGCAATAATTTTAATTTGCAAATTCATTTTAATAACGAGCAGAGGTGAACACTTGCAATATTTTTTAATTTACAAATTCATTTTAATAACGAGCAGAGGTGAACACCAAATGAGGTGAACAATTGCAATAATAATTTTTAATTTATTTTAATAATGAGTAGAGTTTAAGGATCTTACCTTGTACGCATTGTTCACCACGATATTACCTTCACCTCGGTTTTGTTTAACATACCTCATTTGGGGAGTTCACCACCTCGTGCCCATTATCCACCACAGTAATACCTTCACCTCGATTTTGGCTTAAAATACCTCGTTTGAGGAGTTCACCTCGTGCAGATTATCCTCCTCGGTGATACCTTCATCTCGATTTTGGCTTTACGTACCTCGTTTGAGGAGTTCACTTCGTGCTCATTATCTACCTCGGTAATACCTTCACTTCAGTTGAATTCGATCTTGGGTCATCGAGGAATTGGTCGGACTTTTGCAAAGATTCCTTTTCATGCCTTGTCAACGTTGCCTAGTGCTTTGCATATTTACGGGTCATCAATGAAGGTCTTTCATTGCCCTGTCGACGTTGCCTAGTACTTTGCGTGCTTACGGGTCATCAACAAAGGTCTTTCGTTGCCCTGTTGACGTTGCCCAGCGCTTTGCGTGCTTACGGGACATCAACGAACGTATTTCGTTGCCCCGTTGATGTTACCCAGCGCTTTACATGCTTACGAGTCATCAACAAAGGTCTTTGTTGCCCCGTTGACGTTGCCCAGTGCTTTATGTGCTTACGAGTCATCAAAAAAGGTCATTCGTTGCCCCGTTGACATTGCCCAGCACTTTGCGTGCTTATGTATCGTCAACAAATGTCTTTCGTTGCCTTGTTGATGTTGTCCAATGCTTTGCATGCTTACAAGTCATCAACGGAGGTCTTTCGTTTCCCCGTTGATGTTACCCAGCGCTTTGCATGCTTACGGGTAGTCAACCGTGGTCTTTTGTTGCCTCGTTGACGTTGCCCAGCCCTTTGCATGCTTATGGGTCGTCAACGGAGGTCTTCCGTTGCCCCGTTTGACGTTGTCCAGTGCTTTTTGTGCTTACTGGTCGTCAACGGAGGTCTTTCGTTGCCCTGTTGACATTCCCAACCCTTTGCGTGCTTACGGGTCGTCAACGAAGGTCTTTTGTTGGTATTTGGGAGCCTGATGCCCTTACTTCATAATGGCAAATGCTTTTCTTAATGTCAAACTTCCTTTTATACAATTACATTTCACGTTTGACTCAAAAATATTTACATTGGTTTTTACTTAGCATCTCATTGAAAAGATTTCTTCAGGTGCACTGCATTCTCCACGAGTGTCGTAGTGGGATACCGTCTAGCTATTCTAACTCGTAGGCTCCGATGCTCATAGTCTTTTTGACTCGATAAATGCCTTCCCAATTTGGTCCTAATGATTCTCAAGCTGCAGATATTTTCCTCAACACCAAGTCTCCATCTCGGAATCTCCTGGCCTTTTAACCTCTAATTGTAGTACCTTGCAATCCTCTGTTTGTAGGTGGCATTCCTAATTTGTGCTTGGAGTCTTCTCTCTTCGGTCAAGCCCAGCTCCGCTATTAGTGCTTGGTCATTATTCCTTTCATTAAATTGGGAAACTTGAAGAGATGGCATTCCCACTTCAACCCGAATTACAGCTTCAGCTCCGAATGCGAGGGAGAATGGGTTTCTTTGGTTGATGTCTGGTGAGTAGTCCTGTATGACCATAATACCCCCCAGTAGCTCTTTAGCCCAAGATCCCTTTAAAGTTTCGAGCCTTGTCTTCAGATTGTGGTTGATGATCTTGTTTATCACCTCAACTTGCCCATTGGATTGAGGATGATTTGGAGTAGAGAAATGCTTTCTCATTCCCAAGCCTTCTGAGAAGTGTATTTTATACACTTATTTATATGTCAAAAGTAGAATAAATTATTTTCGTTTAAGAATATAGGCTATTTAATATTTTTTTTTTATGTTTACTTTTTAGAAAAATATCCCAAAATATGAAGAATGAAGTAATTAATGGGAAAAGGCACAATTGGATGCTATTTTGATTTAAATTGAGCAATTGAGAAGTTTGTGACATCAATCGGGAACACAAGTCTGGTGCCAAAGTGAATAAAACAGAAGTTGAAGGACCCAAATGAAGAAGTTGAAAGCTGAAACGAGCAAAACGAGAAGATTATGAAGTTTGGGGACTAAATCGTAATAATTGAAAGTTGAGGAATAAGGTTGCAAATAAAAAGTAGGGACCAACTTATACAAACAGAGAAAAGGTGGAAATGCCGTGAATTCCAAACCACGTGATCGCTGGAATCAATACCGAGCGATTATGCGATGCCTCGTTTTTATCACTCAAGAGTTGTCACCATGTTCATGCGTTGGCACCATTTTAAACCGATCGATTGCGCTATTATCTGACTGGGCCGAAATTGGGCTTTTTGCGCCCAGATTTAGCAGTTTATTCTCTTCTTTGACCTAGGTTTCTTCAAAAACCTATATAAACTACTTGAGAGACACGAATTCTGGATCTTTGCCTCTCTGAAGAACGAGCCACAATTGAGAATTCAACATCAAATTCCCGGGGAATCAAGCGTCGCAAAGGAACGTGAATTAAAGATAATTGAAGAATCAGAACTTGTGGTGAGCGTTTCTTTCTTTATATTATTTTCAATGAACGTTTATTTTTATTGTTCTTGTTCTTTATTAATGATGTGTAACTAAACTCCATATTGGGATGAAAGATGTAGCCTAGTCATATTATTTTATTCCCAAGTTCCATAATTTTAATGTTTTGTTGCATGTATTGATTTATTATTGTTCTTAATGCTTGAATTGCTTGATCACCAATTCATGATGTATTGAGTTATTTCCAAAATTCGAGAGGTGAGTTAATAATTTAGAATGTGGTAATAAATCCGTTAATTGAACAAGAGATAGAGATGTACTTTTGTTGTTATTGTGGTTGTGTGTGAATTCTTGTATTTATTGCATCTAGATAAGGAATATTTGGACCCTCTGTAGAGATACATGGCTGAATTATTTAGGTAGATTTGATTTAAACTCAATAGAGGAATTTCAATATACATTAGTGAATTTGACCGAATGCATATTTAGGAAATAAAACTGGAATTAGAGTTATTATAGTTGGCTAGGTGAAATTGGGATTACCAACTAATTTACAATCATTTTTTTTTTTAAAAAAAAAAGCAATCTCGCAACTTTTAATTCTCTAATTAATTTTATTTAGTTTTAGTCTTAAAAATCACAATTCTTTCATTCATTCAAATAGGGTTAAGAGCTAACATATTTCGATACTTAGTAGCAGTCTTTGTGGGACGATAATCCGGACTCCTATGTCAACTTTATTACTTCTCAAGACACGTACACTTGTGGGTGTATCTCGCATCGGGAGATATCAGTGAACACCTTCACGAAATGTCTTGAATCTCTCATTATCGAATTGTTTCCCATTATATGTTACGATAGAGTGTGGAATCCCGAATCGACATATGATTGACTTCCAAACGAAATTTATTATTTTTTGTTCTGTAATTTTTGCTAACGGCTCTGCTTCTACCCATTCGGTGAAGTAGTCCACAGTAACATCGCAAATTTATTCCCCCCTTTTGCAGTTGGTAATGTCCCGATCAAATCTATTCCCCATTTTGTGAATGGCCAAGGGCTCATAACGGGGGTCAACTCTTTAGGTGGGTTCCTTATAATATGGGAAAATCCTTGACATTTATCGCACTTCCTCACAGAGTCTATGGCATCCTTCTTGAGCGTAGGCTTGAAATACCCGTGTCGCAAGATCTTCAAATCCAAGGCTTGTCCCCTGGTATGGTTCCCGCAGATGCCATCATAAATCTCTCTCATCACATATTTAGCTTCTTCCTCGTCTAAACATTTCAATAAAGGTAACGAAAACCCCCCTTTATATAAATCATCTCCGATCAAAGTATATCTTGTAGACTTGATTCTCAGACTCCTTGCTTCTGCGTGATCCAACGGCATTGTCCCGTCGCAGAGGTATTGTATAATTTCATCTGTCCATGTCTTTTTAGAACAAGTTTGCAGGACGGTTGAAGGGGTAAAAATCCAATGTCGAGTGGCTGATTGTTTCAATTGATATACACTTCAGCCCTGATGTCTCTTCAGTCGTTTCTAGACTAGCAAGTGCTTTCGCTTGACTATTCCTAGACCTTGGGATTTGAAGAATCTTTGTATGTTTGAACTTTTACATTTCCTCTAAGGCTAATATTTGGTCGATAGCCATTTTCCCCTCCTTGGCCCCATATGTCCCTAGAATTTGATTGACCACCAACTGAGAATCGCTGTGTATGATAAGACTACTAATCCCCATCGCTTAATCCATCTCGAGTCCTATAATCAGGGCCTCATATTCAGCTTCATTATTAGTTGCCTTGAAACTGAAACTATAAGAATTGTAGAAGAACTGATTTTCAGGACTGATAAGAACAACCCCAGCTCAATCTTTTTGTCTTGCAGAAGATCCATCAACATATAAGCTCCAAGTATTTTCAACCCCCAGGTTGTTAATCTACACATTCGGTATAAACTCTGCTATGAAGTCGGCTAAGGCTTGCTCTTTAATTGCTATCCGTGGCTTATAAACAAGGTCAAATTGTCCCAACTCAATGGCCCACTTCAGTAGTCGGCCTAACATTTCAGGCTTCTGTAGCACTTGTCTTAAGGGATAGTTGTTCAGCACCTCCACTTGATGTTCCAAAAAATATGGTCTTAACTTTCGGGTTAACATTATCAAAGTATAGGCCAATTTCTCCATCTCATAATACCTGAGTTTTGCATCATGGAAAGCTTGTCTAACGTAGTATACGGGATGATGCACCTCCTGTTCAATTCTCACCGAGACTGCACTCATAGCTGATTCCGAAATAGCCAAGATAAAACTTCTCCGGGGTGCGATTTTGACAGGATTGGGGGTGATGCCAGTTGCTTCTTCAATTCTTCAAATGCGATCTGATATTCTGTTTTCCACTCAAAGTTCTTTTTTTCTTGATCACCTCAAAGAAGGGATGACACTTGTCCATTGATCGGGATACAAAATGACTCAAAGCCGCTATCCTCCCATTCAGACTTTACACTTCTTTAACCTTCCTTGGTTCTCTCATCTTCATTAATGCCTGGATCTTATCCAAATTGACCTCAATTCCTCTCTGGTTAACCATGTAAGCCAAAAACTTCCCAGATCCTACTCCAAAAGAACACTTCTTTGGATTTAATTTCATCTAGTATGCCCTTAATATTTGGAACATCTCGTCCAGGTGTTGAACATGGTCTTTGGCCAGGAAACCTTTTACAAGCATATCATCCACATATACTTCCATGGTTTTCCCGATCTAATCTCTAAACATTGTGTTCACCAGTCGTTGATAAGTTGCTCCTGCGTTTTTCAATCCAAAGGGCATCATCTTGTCATAATAGAGACCTCTCTCTGTCATGAGGAGGTATTCTACTCATCATCTTCGTTTATTAGAATCTGAATATAACCTGAATAGGCGTCCATTAAACTCAGAAGTTGATGTCCTATCGTGGCGTCAACCATTTGATCTATTCTCGAGAGTGGGAAGCTATCCTTGGGACCAGCCTTGTTTAAATCTGAAAAGTCTATACATAACCTCCCATTGCTCTTCTTCACTAACATGGGTTTTACTACCCACACAGGGTAGAACGACTCCCTAATAAACCCATTTCTCAGCAACTTCATCACTGCCCTTGCTATGGCCTCATATCACTCTGGACTCAATGACCTCCTTTTTTGTATCTTTGGTTTGAAGTTTGAGTTAACATGGAGATGATGACATTCATCCTTTGGATAAATTCCCTACATGTGTGAATGAGTACATGCAAACACATCTGCATTGTCTTTCAAGAACTTGATAAGGCTGGATCTTACTAGTTCTATCAGCTCGCGCCCTATTCTGAATTTGACATCAGACCTTTCATTATCGACTCTTACGATATCTAATTTCTTGATCGGTTCGGATCTACTACCCTCCTGTGTTCCTCTCGGATCTAGTGTTTGTAGCTTTGTTATCGGCTCATCCTCTTCATTCAGTTCTGTTATGAGGTTCTCCCTTTTCAGCCATTTGCACGTTGTTCGATGAAAAATGCAGGTTGCATTCTTGTGAGGCTCTTAGATCTCCTCTCACAATAGCAACCCCATGAGAGATAGGGAACTTCAGGCAGTAATGGTAGATGGATGCTGCTGTCTTCAGTTCATGTAAAATAGGTCTTCCCAAGATGGCATTGTAATTTGACATAATGTCGACCACAACAAAGTCAGGTATGATATGTCTTTGGCAAGGTTTTGTCCCCAATTCGACTAATAAAGATATTTCTCCTTTTGGAATGATATAATCACCTGTGAAACCTTGGATCCTAGCTCCCCTTGGCAGCAAATGACGGGGATCAATTCCCATTTTCTCGAAATTCTTCCAATATAGCACATTCGCAGCGCTCCCATAATCCACCAAGGTCTTATGAATCTTTTTTCCACTTACAGGCATTGTGATAACTAAAGCGTCCGAGTGTGGTTGGAGTACACCCCTTGCATCCTCTTCGCTGAAACCGAATGATTCCGAATTTTTCAGGCCAGCTAAATTGTTGCAGATCTAGTAGTTGTTCCTTGCTTCTCGAGTTGACTCGCACCTCTTCCTTTTTTATCCGACTTCGACCTGGTTTTCGCTTATTAATTTTTGGATTTCATTAGGTCGATTTCCATCTTGGGGATCCGCATTCAACTGGGCAGTGTGATTTTCTTGCTCCATACACATCTTTCCTGAATCACTTGGTTCCTCTACATACTCCTGCAGGCTCCCTCCTTTGATGAGTCAATCAATCTAAAACCTTAAATTTTGGCAGTTATCTGTTGTGTGCCCAGCTGATTGGTGATATTTTCAATATCTGGATGGATCCAAGCGAGCCAAGTCTTGATTTATTGGCTTGACGGGGGGAATGATCCTCTTGTCTTTAATATTTAGGAATATGCTCTCCACAGTGGTCACTCCTCTGTTCTGCATGATAAGGACGGAACCTATCTACAAGTTTGTAATCCCTCTTTTTCCCGTAGCTGTTCCTTTTAGGTTCCCCTTTCATATCCCTGTCTTCTTTCCCGTCCGGCCTTTTAGTCAAATCCCGTTGGTTGCTCTTCGGACTCGAAGCTTCCTCTGCGTTGATGAATTTCTCAGCTCTATTAAAAAATTACTGATATGTTCATGGTCTATCTTCATGTATCGACCACCAAAATCGAGTTTGGACTTGCAAGCCTGAAAAAATCGACATCAAAAGTGCGTCGTCGGATATTCTTTCCATCCCCATAATCTGTTTATTAAACTGATTGAGATAATTTTTTAGTAACTCTGCCTTCTCCTGCCTAATTTTCACCAAACTCTCCTTCGGTGTGATCGGGACCTTGAATCCCATGAATTGTTTCAAAAACTATGAGCTTAGTTGAGACCAACTGGAGATTGAATGATGGGAGATGTTACGAATCCATCTTTGAGCCCTATTCCCGAGAGTCAAGGGGAATGCTCTACACATTATCGCATCACTTGCTCCTTTGGAGGTCCATCCAAGACAGGCATTGATCCAAATGCGACACCGGTTTGCCGCTGTATCCAACAAAATGTGGCAACTTCATCTTGCTGGGAATAGGTTGAGCCAAGATAACCTCTGTGAACGGAGATGTCATATTAGAAGTAGGCTTTGAAGAACCTAATCCTTCTTGTTTCGCTTCCAAATCTGTTAACCTTTTCTTCAATTGTTTGACCTCTGTCATATCTGATTTACTTGATGGTGGTGCTGGTGGCTGATTCATGTGCAGAGTAGAGCTACTTGCCGGATGATTTCTCAAATTCACTCTCCTGGTTGGGGACTTGTCCCCATTCCCCCTTTGACTTTGTCGCCTCGCTCCTAAGATGACCCTGATTCAGCCTTTCTGAATGGACCCCTCGTTTGTTGACCATACTTTCCTCTACTTGTTGTCGTCGACCCGGTGATTTTCAATTATCGAGCCGAGATGTACTCTCTCCTACTGGACTCCTTGTCTGATTCGCACATTCAGTCCTTCGTATATCATAACGGGGAGGACCATTGGATCTTTGAGGCTGAGACTGCACCTCGTCCTCTTCGTTTTGGCGACCTTGATTTTGACCTCTCCTTATTTGTTCCATATCCCTCCTCATTTGTTCTAATCTATTAAGAACCATCTCCATGTTAGGATCGACTGAAGGCCGTGAGGAACCAGTTGTTCTAGATCCATCAGCATTCCGACGTGAAGTGCCATTGTGACCTGTCCAATGGCTTCCCGGGCTTTATTTTTGACTTATCGCAGACGTGAAGTTGATTTGTATGTGCTGGACATAAGGATACGGGCCCTCCTTCTAGCGCCAATTTGTTGACGCCACTTTTTGTCGTAAAGCTATTCAACAAATAAAGATGTTTTATCTTTGACTTCTTATGTAAGACGAAGTTAATCTAGTGATTATTTGGTTAAGTATATAGATCCTCTTTGGATTATGATAATTTATGGATAACAAAAAAACAGTGCCGGATGAACAATGAACTAGATCAATAACGAACATAAACTATAACGAAATAAATACACGTCTAGTTCGGTACTGATGTGATGGTCAGGTCGGAATATGATATTCAAATGACAAAAGTTTGAAGAGTTTTCTTCTATTAATTACCCATATATGAGCATTTACTTCTCCTATTTATAGTAATTGAGGAGGTTGGGCATAATCATTACAATAAATCACGTCTGCAAGATGTTACTGATGCTGTCGAATGACATTTCTAACAGACTAATATCAAATGATTACACGTCAATATTACAGGTTATGATGATTACTGACACATAAAGCGGCTGATTTGACTGTTTTGCAGAGCCTCCAATACTGCCTCGTTTTTATTGTTCAGGTCGGGTCGAACCCATCCACCTCGATTATGCGAAATCACCTCTCCCACGAATGTCACCTCGAAAACTTAAACCACCCCGGTCATTATGACCACCTCGGTTTTAATACGGGGCAGTGGTTGTCGTTCCTTTGTTCAGTTCACCTTGAATTACCATAGGTTACCTCGTTGAATTGGGACAGTAATAACATGTCCATTAACTCTTTAACCGTTGAATCCACTTTCCACCTCAGCTCGGTGTACAACAACAGTTTTGTCACAAAAAAGTCTTGCAGGTTCATAGTGATAAGCATTTAAATCATTTAGCAGGTACCTTAGCCAAGTGAGAAGGTGACCACTACCATAGACATGTATTCGGCGTCTATTGAGGACCTGGACAATATAGCTTACTTCTTGATTTTTCAAGATGTGAGTAGTTTGTCAAAATAAATAAATAAACAAAAATTAGTGGACTTGGGGTTGACCTCGTTAATTTTTCCAGTTGACATTATTAATTAGTTTTTGACATCGATGACATATTTTACACTCTAAACTTTAATGTGAAATGCTAATATTGATAATATAGGAGGGAATAATATAACTTATAGTGATGTGATCCAGGACCCTCAACAATCGGAGTCATAGCAGGCTTGACGGGAAAATTTAAATATTCAAGCCAAAATCAAGAATTCAGCAGGTTCGACGAGCTTTGAAGATCAACCGTGTCGAAAAGAGCCGAAAGTTGAATCACGGCCGTGGATGGGATTGGTCACGACCGTAACTTTTGAAGCTCACGGCCGTAAATGAAGTATCACGGCCGTAACATGCTCTCTGTCTAATTCATAAAACCGGATAAAAGGATTTACGACCGTAACAAAAATATTCACGGTCGTAACATATTTCAGTTACACAATTCACGGCCGTAAATGAAGACACTCACGGCCGTAAGACAGCTCCTGGACATGCGCCGCTGATGGAATTTAAAGATTTATCATTATTTTATTTCCTTATCAGTTTTAGCTATTTTAGGTTAGTTAGAATTCTATTTTGAGTAAATTAGCGATTAGGGTTTTATTTTGCTTATTTATACGCCTTTTTGATTCATTGTAAATGAAGACTTTGATGATTGAATAAAAATAGATTGAATGTTTTTCAATTGTTTAATGTGTGGATTCACATTACAAACCCAAACTTATCAAGATTGATTATCTTGTGGCGTTCATCCAGAACTTATCAAATATTTGCGAGAGTATTTGTGGCGTTGAAAATCAGAGACTTATCAAGGAGATTGGGAAAATCCTTGTGACGTTTCGAAAGTCGTGGTTCTTTATTCCGCATCGTCGAGCCATCGCGTCGTGAATATCGGGTCAAGATTCCACCGTCCATCCACAACCTGGGTTCGGAACTTTTCGGCGTTTCTTCCGCGCCTCGAATCTCATCATATAGCTTATTGATGTTGGTAATATCAATTTTCACTTCACCCTTTCCATCAAACATAGCATTTTGAGGTGCTCTGGGTCCTTTAGAATTTTAAAATATTTAGATGAACAAAAATTAAAGATTTATGTGATATAAAAATGTCATAGTTTTTCATTTTGACGAACCGAAGATCGAAAATTTATTAAATTTATTTAGGATAATTCGAGACAACCTCAAAGTTTTCATTGGATCATTGAACTTTAAAAGTTTCCTTGTTAATTACCGAATTTTGTAATTTATAATCTCATCCATCACTCACTCAAAATGTTGTTGACGTGGCTAACGAAATTTCTTATGTGGCAAGGTTCTTTTAGCCACCTCAATTTGTCAATTTTTTGAGTGAATGAGAATGAGATTGCAAATTACAAAGTTTAGTGGTTAACGAGAAAACTTTTAAAGTTTAGTGATTCAATGAAAATTTTAAAGAAATTTCAGTAACCATTCAGATTATTAACCTGTTGCTGCCGGAAGGCTATTCATTATTTTTTGTCAATTTGACTCATATTAGGCAGCTGATCCACTAGATGTGTTGAAAGGTTTATTCATTAATTTGGGCCGATTTGATAAATAGATTTGAGTCATTGAGAAGCAGCTTCATTAATGTTGTTGAAAAGCCATTCATTAACTCTGGTCAATTTGTGACAAAGCCCCTGTTTGATTGCCTTTGTTTTCTTCGAAACAAGGAAATCCTTTGCCTTTTCTACCTTTTTTGTTTTGATTTGTAAACTTTTCCAAGGCGATGGTTTTCTCACATTATATCTAGTGAGCAACTTTGCATTGAATTGTTAGAATTGGTTTGCCACAATTTGAGTAAAGAAAAGGTTTCCATGTAAACTTGGAAAACAATTTGTCTTGTTTACTCTTTGTTTTTTTTTTTTTTTTAATTGACTATTTTTTTTCCAAAAATTAACATTATTGTCATCAAGTAAAAATATGTTAAAAGGTCTTTTAAAAAAAAAAATATTGTTTTTGATTACAATAGCTAAATTTAAAAAGGTCTACAAAAATGGAACACAAAAAAAATATAAAAAAGTAAATCATTCTTTCACTATCAAATGTGTCAATTTAGGTGGTTCAAGTCGGGCCTACCCGCCAACATATGAGCTCGGTAACGATTCGCATGAAAAAAGACCGCTCGCTACAGGTTTACGGGCTGGTCCGAGTCGGCCCACAAATTTTGAGCTACAAACCGACCCGCCCGCTGGTCATCCGACCGAGCCCATACAAGTCGCAGGTCACGATTCGTTTTAGCTTGGCATGAATGAACTAAAAACATGAAATTTTCCATATTAATAGCAAAAAGAAAAAGAAATTGTTAAATTGCTAAATACGAAATGAACAAGATGATAAATATATTGAGAAGAAAAAATTGTGAGAACTCATAATACAATATTATTAAGCAATTGAGTGGGAAGAAATAAAGATGATAGAGATGAATTGATGATATATTGAATAATTATAGTAACCTATAAATAGGGGTTAATGCGATTTGGTTTGGACGGTTTGTAACAAGATTTCAAGCCAAACCATTGAAAACGGTTTGAAATTTTTTCAAACCAAATCGAACCATTTTTTACGATTTGGGGCGATTTGAAACTGCGATTTTCCAACAAATGAATTAGTAAACTCCAAATGAGTTCAAAGGAACATATTCGTCTAAAATATCGAGTTGAGAGTAACTTAATAATATAGTATCCAACTTCTCATTGAGTGCATTGTTGTGAATATTGTATGATATCTTATATCATTCTGATATTTAAATTCGAAATAGAGACATTATATCACAAAATAAGACACGAATCTGATCGCATGAAGTTACTAATTACATAATAGTTTCATAAATTCGGTGCATCGACCATATAATGATCGATTCCTAAAAAAATCTTTTGAGATTGAAGAAATAAGAATTTTTTTTGCATAACAAATAACATTGTACACAGAAGAATAAATACATCAAACACTCGTGTAACCACAAACTGCCATAACACAACGAAAAAGGATGTCTTTCCATAAACAGTTGTCAAAACAACCATATACTAACTTTCTATCATGCAAATATGAAAAACAATATGCAATAAATGACGATTGCATGTAGATCTAATACCGAATGTAGATCAAGATAATAATTACTACAACATCTACAAGTTGCACAGTAAATCAATTCATGTTGATAAACAAACCAATTATATAGAAGCAAACATTTAAAATTCTATTAAATAACTATAGCTAAATCATTTCACATTTGAAACTAAACCAAATCAAACTATTTGTTGTGGTTTGGTTCAATTTTGCGATTTGACATTTTATTTGTTCACCCCTACTTGTAAGTGAGTAAATTAGCTTAAAGTAGATTGAAAATGGATTAAATATAACTAATAACTCGAATTTATGGACAAAACAATCTTTTTACCGTTAGAAGAAAAAAATCTGATTCTTTTATTTTTTTAATTATCGTGACTCGCGAAATCAACGATTCACACCTTAACCCGTGAATTGCCCACTCGGGTCACACATTGGCTCGCGGTTCCGGGTCGATCCGAGTCAATTTTCATGGATTCGATCGACCCTCCCGTCTTGACACCTCTACCCTAAATGATGCATATCAACATTTTAATAATTTTCTGGATAGTATTTTGGCCGAGTGCACCCATTCCATACTGAAATGCTTTTGGACAATGCCAGTTCAAGCAATTCCGTGCGTGTTTCGTAAACTTATTATAAAACACATTTTCTTAAATCACTTTTTAATCGAACATATTTTTCGAAATCATTTTTCAATCACACATTTTATCTCAAAAAACTCAAATTCCCTGTTTATAAATAAAAAGTAGCCGCCAAATAAAAAAGAAAAAAAATGTGTAACACCCCGAAAATTTTAATGAATAGATTTATTTAATGATTTTATCATTGATATCTTTTAATAATTTTGAAAATTCAAAGGACTAAAGTATTTTATGTTTTAACGAAAAATTTCATTTGAGCCAAGTAATTTATTTTATAAAATGATAATTACTATATTGATATTATACTCGTTTTGAAGATCTTAATTATTTAGGAGTTTTGACTTAAGAGAGTTTATTTAGTTATAACCACAGCAAGTTATAGTTGATTTAAGGAAAACAAGATTTAATAAGATATTTCAATATTATCACTTCGAAGCCGCACTTGTGTAGGTAGAGAGTTAATAATTGTTTTTTATTTGAAGATAACGGAAGTTAAATTAGGAGATATCAATAGAGTTATTATATTGAACTAGTAATCGCACCCGTGCGATGCACGAAATAAATAATATTTATTGAATAAGTTGTAAAAATACAATGCCCGATAAAAATAATACCATAAAATAATAATAATAATAATAATAATAATAATAATAACTTGTATACACAAATTGTGAATAATTTGTCATTTCATTTCTCTCTATAAGATTTCTTACTTTAATGCATAAATTGTATATTCAATATACAATCAAAATATCAAAAAAAAAAAAAAAAAAAGAGTTATGAATTACATTTTTTTAACAGTTAATTGTTCATTATCTAGTTTCCTTACTTTATTTATTCATATAGAATTGATTATTCAAAAATAATTTTTTTTTTTTTTTAATGTTCATTAACAACCACATATTATTTTAAAACTAATTTTTCATAATTGCACATATTACTTTTTAACCACACATTCTAAAAAAAGAAAATCAATTTTTAACCACTCAATTGATTGATTTGACAATTATTTTATTTTTTATACTACCTTCTTTCACTTTCAATCACACATTTAAAATCATATATATAGTTTATATCAAACTTACTCCTATTCAATAGTTTCAAATACAATGTGACATTTTATTTTTCACCAAGTATTGAAAATGGCCATGTTACCCACACACACACAAAACTATTTTTTGTGCATGTTAAATAAAACCTTATATTTTTATTTTCTATAGAATTCAATGAATTAATTATTAAAGTCTGTAGTATATATTTTACAAATTGATTTTATTTTAAATTTATAAAAATTAAAAAATAGATAAATGAACAAAATGAGTAAATTTATAAAATTAATTTCAAAATTACCAAAGAGTTTATCGAAACCTGAAATTGTAGAAATTAAAATGATTTAATTGAATTTACTTAGAAAGATCGGATATCATTATTTCTTTTAATTTGATAAGAAAAAAGATTTGAAATTAATCATTTATGTCAAATTGAAGTTAGGTAAAAAAATGATAAATATCATTTTATGACTTAAATGAGATAAATTAAAAAGATTGAATTTGAATATTAAAAAAAGTAAAAAGTATAAGTAAAACTTTTACCTTTTATTATTTGAGGAAATTTTAAGAACGATATATTTAGAGTTTGCTCTCATTTGTTAACTTGTATTGAACTTCTCGTTAAGATCATGAATTTGACACCTATATTGCATATTTTTTTGACTTCAAAATATTACAATAATTGTGAAAAGAATTAAAAATAATATACAATTTGATCTTTTTATAGATTTTTTATTTTTTACAATCAATAGGTCATTTATTACATGTCACCTATAATTAATTTTGCATTAATTGAAGTTTCCTAATTCAATTATTAAAATAATTAATAAAATTACAAAATTTTCTAAAATAGCAGGGAAAAATGGCGGGAAACTATGTGTGGGTTTTTTTGACGGCTATACTATTATTATATATATTAAGATGGGATTCCAATTTACACGGCTTTGAGGTTTAACGGTATTGGAAGTCTGCAATTCGTACCTTGATTTTATTTATATAAATACCTTTCAGAAGCCATTTCAATCACCACAAAAAAAAAAAAATAAAATACTTCCGCGACTTAAAAGTTTTAGAAAAATATTTTCAACGTGCAATTATATTTTCTTTCAAAGTTCACCTAGCGTATTAAGGTATGGATTTCCCTATATGTCAAGTTATTTGTATTTTCGCTATTTAATGTTTTAAGTTAGAGTAATTTAAGCTCTATTGTGTGATCCGAATTAATAGTAATTAGGATCGTGTGGATAATACCAAAGGGTATTATGTAAATTTACAGAAGCCAGTCATAAGACTAGACCCTAAATTGAGATTAAGAATGTGCATGACCTAAATTGAGAATGAGATGGTCGGGTTTCTATTCTACTATGAAAGCATGTTATGTACGTAATTTACTTGTTTTTTATATTAAAATGTGAAAATACTGGCACAAAATCTATACTGAGTATATTCGTATGATCATTCCATATTTTAAAACATTTTTTAGGCTAGTTGGGATCAATTGGATGGTCATAGAATTGTGATGCGGACTGTCAAGAGGATTTGAAGAGTTAAATACTTAAGTTTTCAATTTAAGTTTTATTTACTATTTCAAACATGTTTATTTTATTAAATTTTGTTTTAAAGATTTGGTTGTAAAGAATTTCAATCTCATGTTTGGCAAAGTCATTTGTTGATGTCCGCATTTATTTGAGAAAATCAAATTGGTTTTAGTAACGGTTTAGTGTTTATGGAACCAAAAAGTTTGGAGCGTTATTGATGATATCAGAGTTAAGAGTTTTAAAAACGATTCTATAAACTTTTAGAATGTATATTTTAATTGGAATTTAAAAAAAAAAAAAAAAAGTGCACTGTTCACGGTGAACAGTGACATCAGTGAACAGTAGTTCAAAAAAAAAAAAAAAAAGAATTAGTCTTCAACGTTCATATTTTATAGGTTGTAAATGTTAAGTGTTAATTCTAATATTTTAGATAGTAATTAAGTATTGCCAAAGATCTCAGGAGTTTTGAAATATAGTTGAGACCTTGTAATAATTTTTTTTTTTTTTTAACAATGTAACAATAATGGAGAAAATCCTTGGCACGCGATGCTCACTATTCTACTACTCTTCGATTGATCCGAGGTATGAAATGAAAAGTTATTATTTTTGCATGATTTTAAGTCATCTTCCTTCATGTTATGTATAAGTATTTTTATCATGCATAATTTTATTAGTTCAAGAAGTTTTACAAGTATGAATTTCGAGGACGAAATTCATTTTAAGGAGGGGAGTTTTTAACACCCCGAAAATTTTAATGAATAGAATTATTTAATGGTTTTATCATTGATATCTTAATTTTGAAAATTTAAAGGACTAAAGTATTTTATGTTTTAATGACAAATTTTATTTGAACCAAGTAATTTATTTTATAATATGATAATTACTATATCAATATTATACTCGTTTTGAAGATCTTAATTATTTAGGAATTTTGACTCAAGAGAAAGTTTATTTAGTTATAACCACAGCAAGTTATAGTGGGTTTAAGGAAAACAAGATTTAATAAGATATTTCAATATAATCACTTCGAAGCTGCACTTGTGTAGGTAGAGAGTTAATAATTGTTTTGTATTTGAAGATAACAGTAGAGTTAAATTAGGAGATATCAATAGAGTTATTATAATTGAATGGGATTCCAATTTACACGGCTTTGAGGTTTAACGGTATTGGAAGTCATTCATTCGTACTTCGATTTTATTTATATATCTTTCAGAAGCCAGTTCAATCACCACCAAAAATATATATATATATACTTTCTAGACTTAAAAGTTACAGAAAAGTATTTTTAATGTGCAATCATATTTTCTTTCAAAGTTCGCCTGATGTATTAAGGTATGGATTTCCCTATGTGTGAAGCTATTTGTATTTTCGCTCTTCAATGTTTTATGTTTGAGTAATTTAAGTTCTATTATTTGATCGGAATTAATAGTAATTAAGATCATGTGAATAATACCAAAGGGTATTTTGTAGATTTACACAAGCTAGTCACAAGATTAGACCCTAAATTGAGATCGATAATGGGTACGACCTAAATCGAGAATGAGATGGTCGGGTTTCTATTCCACTATGAAAGTATGTTATGTGCGTAATTTACTTACTTTTTATATTAAATTGTGAAAATACTGGCACAAAATCTATACTGAGTATATTCGTATGCTCATTCCATATTTTAAAACATTTTTTCAGGCTAGTTAGGGATCGATTGGATGGTCACAGAATTGTGATGCGGACTGTCAAGAGGATTCGAAGAGTTAAATACTTAAGTTTTCAATTTAAGTTTTATTTACTATTTCAGACATGTTTATTTTATTAAATAAACAAACAAGAATAACTCGCAAGTTCGGATTTTATTCAATGAAGAATAAGATTGTGAAAGCAAAATAGCCTCTCAATTATAATATCAAAGTTGTCTATTGAATAATGAAAATTACATCCTTATAAATAGGGTCAAAAACCTAGCTAAAGAGTTTTAATTATATTAGGTAACAAATTGCTAAAAATAAGGAAATAAATGAAAACTCTAAAATTACGCGTATGGTGAGTTACGGACGTGAATCCTTCCTTTACGGCCGTAACTTGGTTTCTGTTTAACAGTTACGACCGTGAGACATATCTTTACGGCCGTAAATTATATTTTCTGAAAATCTTGTTCTTGACCCGAGGCTGCATTACGGCCGTGACAAATGTGAGTTACAGCCGTAAAATTCAAATTTACAATTTTCTTCGACGGCTTGAATGAGGTTGATCCACTCATCGTTTTGACTCGGTCCCAACATGGAACTTGCTTCTTTTGATGATACAAACATTGTTTTGGCCATTGTTTCTTGTACTAGCTCGTCCATTGCTTCGTTGGCCCTCTTTGTTTGCAATCGAGTCATCGGTCCTCCTTTGATTATCAACGGATCTTTGTGCGGGCTTGTATTCGTGGTCTGGATCACATCAGGGCGCCCTTGTCTACATCCTCAAGCTCATTCCCCGAGCCTTCATCTCCGTCATCGGGGCCTTCCTCGGACTCCGAGAGTACAAGGTCCTCGGTAACTTCGGGATTAGCCCTAAGGTCCTCAGGCTTTACATCTGGTCCTTTCTCGCGTAAGATTTCCTGAGCGTGCTTAAAGGAATAAAGATAGGACCCTGAGGTGTACCCCCCTTGCATGAGCCCAAACTTCTTGAAATCTTCTATGGCCATTGCACGAGCAATGGCAAGCTTTTCCTCAAAATCTTTCTGTAAACATACGAGCTCGAGCCTCAATTCCTCTGCACGATCCTTCACATCCTCGAGCTCGTCCTTGCAAGCCTTGCGCTCTTTCTTAAGCTCTTTATTCTCATCCCCGAGCTGTTCAATTTTGAGCTCGTGAATGGTAATGGACTTCTCTAGTCCCTTAACTCATTTAGAACCATCAATTGTCCGAAGAGCTACGCCCTGGTCAATATTCAAAGCCCCTGTGCAATATTCAAAGCCTGCACCATAGATAAAACATAAGGTCAGGGAAAGGAGATAAGATTTCAAATAAAGATCAATCCTTACCTTGTTAAGTACGACCTCCAGATGTCTAAGGCCCTTACTCGGGCTTACTTCCTTCCTGTACTTCTCAATCATGTCGGTTGATTGAGAAGCTTCCTTAGCAGAGTCATCCTCGAGGTCAACAACGTTGGGGATGACTTTCGCTGGAGAATTGCAAGGAGGAGGAGGAGGCATCTCCTGGGGATCTTCATCCTTGAGCAATGTGTTAGAGCCATCCCCCTGGCCACTTAACCCTTGAGCTCTAGGGCTCTTCTTCCCTTTCTTGGTTGGGGGCAGAGCTCCAACACCAGCCTTCCCCTTGATAAAATTTTGTAACGATGTTGGATCAAAAGTCATGTTATCTGTAAAACACGAGGCATTAGAACGAGCTTGTCCTCGAGGTTAGAGAGAGAGAGAGAGAGAGAGAGAGAGAGAGGCTCCTACCCCCAAATTTCTTTACACCAGTAAGGTCGAGGACCTCGTCCCCAAGGAGCTAATCCAAGTTCTGAACTATGGGCTCAAGATCCTCGAGTTTCTGCCTATCGCGTTCTAATACCTCAAAATATGCCTGCTCCTCGTTAAACTTAATAGTTTCCGGGTGATCCATCTCGACCAAAAATGGATGCCCAAGCTCCAGAGGGGTCACATAAAAGTACCTTTTCTTCTTGGCATCCTTGGCAGCTTAAATCTACCCTGACTCGACAGATAAGCATGAGAAATGAGGAAGTTGTTTAAGTTGGAAGACCATCCTAAAAATGTCTAATTGGAGCACAATGGACAAAAACCTACATGCTATAAAAAAATACACTAGCATTCTCCAGCCATTTGGAACTAGTTGCCCCAGACACATAGAGTGTTCGACAAGGAATTCCACAAAAAATGGGTGCAATGGCCACCTCAGCTCGGCCTTTAGAGAATCACTATAAACCATAAACTCCCCTTCTCGAGCCACTATAACCTTATCCTCGAGGTTTGGGGCTCTAACATCGCACATAGGCATTAGCCCGAACTTCCTTGCAACCTCAACTATTTTGTGCTTCTTATATATACACCTAAGTTCAAGGTATTTCAATTGGATTTTATCTTCACCCTGAGGAAGAGGTCTTATGTCTACAGGATCTGCTAAAGGGATAATAGAATGCTCGGGCCTACTGTGTTCAATACTCGAACTACTATCACAATTAGACATCTTTTTCTTAAAAAAACTAGAAATTTGATTAACTTAAAGGTTCGAACTCTTACTTTGAATATTGAGCACCCCCAAACGAACTTCTAAGTCTGAGCACGACCACAGGATTAATGCTCTCAAAATGGTTTGTGAGTGTGAAAATGAGGAGAGTCCCTATTTATAGGGATAAGGTTCATGAATACCAATGGTCGTATGATCTAAACTGCCAAAGGATGCCACATGTCAAACATCCAGAGCCCACGTGGCCTGCCAAAAGTCGCATCTTGTCAGATGGACGTGTCAATTTCGTGCTCATGATCATGGAGGCGTGGATGTGCTTTAATAGTGGTCTGTTGTGGTCGTGATTGATGTGACGTAATGTGATATTTAACGGGTAAACTCGAGCACACTCCCATCCCCGAGGTTTAATATAACCCCTGAGCACTATTTGTCACCATTCACGGTTTGAGTCCTACTTCGACATGATAACAAAAGATTACGTAATCTAATCCTAAAGCTACTACCAAGACTTCCACACCTAAAGGGACTCCTAAGTCTCATAACCAGTAGGTAACCTAATCCTACCTAGAAGGTAATACTTGGCTTTCATTCATAATCAAGGGACAATTATTATTCTTCCAGTTTATAGTCTCCTGCATAAATTTTCCCTTCCACTTTACTGACATAAGCATCGAAGGGGCGACGAAGTCATACCTCATCGCCTTTGTTCCAAGTATTTGGAGATCCAATTCGTGTTTGTTCATTGCTCAAGCTCGAAATATTTCAGGTGTGGATTTATAGCATCATCAATGTCTTTTCTTGACATTTCTCGAAATTACTTTTTAATCACACACATTTTTTTAAACTACTTTTCAATAACATATTTTATCTCAAAAATTAAAATTCATTGCTTATAAACAAAAATTGGCCACTAAGTAGAGTTCTAGACCAGATTTGTACAACCTCACCATATTCCTGAATTACCACAAAAATGATAATTTTATTTGTACAAAATGACGATGACAAAATGGTTTACATCCTCTCGTGATCAGCCCCTCGATATCACATATCTAGTACAATAATTTGTATCATAGTAGCGATTGTGAACAATATTTCTTGAGTTTTTTAAAATTATTTTTTCTCATTGTTAATATATAGTGTAAAGTAAAATAATAGTCACTACAACAAAAGTGACATTTTACGACAACATTTACGGTGTGCATATAGTGCTTTCCGTAAAAAAGGCTTTTTATGGTGTTCATTTATGCACGCTATAAAAAATCACTATTAATGGCGCGTTTATGGAGAATGTCGTAAAAATCCATAAAAGAAGGAGATTAATGGCATACAAACGTACGTTGTAAAACTAGGTATTTAATGGCGCGCAAAATGCATGCCTTATAAAGAAACAACAAATTCACTATATGCCGTCGAACGTCGTAAAAAGGAACAACAGAATTCATAGCGTGCAGTTGAACGCCGTAAACAAGTGAGGTATTTATGGCGTACAATCGCATGCATGCCGTAAAAGTGAATTAAAATAATTCCCTCCCCAGTTCTATTAAATACGGACCAAAGACCCTATATGCGAATTGAAGTTCTTCTTATGGGGTCCGATCGGCCTATTACGATCATCAAATTCAATCACATTTACTTCATCCCCCTTCCGCCTCATGTTTTTGCAACTAGTTGGTCCTCGAGTCTTTTTTTTTTACCGATATACTGATCATCAGATGAACTGGAAGAATCAGCCATGACGTTCATGGGACTGTGCACGTATCTGCGTATATAAAAAAACAAAAATATATAACCAAATTAGTAAATGAATAGTAATAATGAATAGAGCATATATGAACAATATTAAAAAGTTCTGAGTAAGAAAGTAAATGATCTTACACAATTATATTGCCAGTATAAATGGCTCATGAAAATAATCCAACCGACCAAAATCCACCAAAGTGAAGCCTAATTCATCCACCCGAACACCCCGTCTATTATCAACCCATTTACATCGAAATAGAGGAAACTTGATCTCCCTGTAATCAAATTCCCAAATATCTTCAATGACTCCATAATAAGACATTACAGAAAAAGCTCTTGACATTGCTACTTGAGTCACTCCACTATTTTGCATCTTGCTCTTATCATCTTGACATTTTGTATAAAATGTATACCCATTAATGTCATATACTTTATAAGACCTCACAAGCATGCCAGGGCCGTACGCTAACCACTTTAAAATTTCAGAAATGTTATTCGACATTTGTAATAATTCTTGCAGCACTTTATCTTTGAACCATTTTGCAAATGAGCGATTATGTTCATTAGTCACCTACCTTTCACCTTTTGAAGGATTCTGCCGCCTTAAAATGGACATGTGCTCGTCCAAATATGGATGAACCTCGATTAGGTGTTTCAAGACAAGGAGGTGTGCTTTGTCTCGCAATTCAACACTAGGCACAATTGTTTTGCATCCAATCGTACCTTTACCTTTGAGTCTTCCCTCGTGATGAGATTTAGGAATACCAATAGCGTCAATATCATCTAGGTAATCAGTACAAAATTTAATAACCTCCTCAGCAGCATAACCGTCAATGATACTGCCTTCAGGTAGAAATCGATTTCTCACATATCCTTTTAATATACCCATGTATCTCTCAAATGGATACATATACCTCAAGAACACCGGGCCACAAATCTTAATTTCTCTCACCAAGTGAACAAGTAAGTGCACCATAATGTCAAAAAATGATGGAGGAAAATACATTTCAAATTGACATAAAGTGATGACAATATCGGCTTGCAAAGCATCCAGCACATCTGAATCAAAAACTTTACTACAAATTGCATTGAAAAAAAAAAGCAAAGTTTTATAATGACATTTCTAACATGTTTTGGGAGTATGCCATGAACTGCAACTAGTAACAAGTGTTGCATTAAGACATGACAGTCATGAGACTTCATACCAACCAATTTCAAGTCCTTCATTGACACAAGACTTTTGATGTTCGATGAGTATCCAGATGGAACCTTAACAGAATTTAGACACTCACAAAAACTTATTTTCTCCATTCTAGACAAAGTGTAACAAGTTGAGGGTAAATAGGTACACTTTTCCAACTCTTGCGGTGCTAACTTATCCCGTATCCTCATTTCTACCATGTCTTTTCTGACTTTGATACCATCTTTTGTCTTTCCTTGAATGTTCAATAATGTCTCGATGACACTATCACATACATTTTTCTCCACATGCATTACATCAAGATAATGTCTTACCTGTAAGTGTTCCCAGTAGGATAGATCCCAAAATATGGATCTCTTTTTCCAAAGACTCTTCTGAGGAGGTCTAAAGGTTTTCCAAACATAACATCAATATTTTTAACTCGTTCATAAACCTCATTTCCTGTTAATGGTAAGCGGGAAACTCGTTTCTCAACTTTTCCATTGAAGAGATTTTTCTTCTTTCGATAAGGGTGGTGAATAAGGAGAAATATACGATGACTCTTAAACACATTTTTCTTATAGATTTTCAACCAAAGATCAACCGTATCTTCTTCACAAACGGGACATGCTTTAGCTCCTTTATTAGTATACCCCGACAAGTTACCATAAGCTGGAAAATTATTTATGGTGCAAAATATCGTAGCACGTAATGTGAAATTCATTTGGCTATGTGCATCAAATGCTAACACACCTTCATTCCACAAAATTTTTAAATCTTCAATTAGTGGTGCCAGGTAAACATCTATGTCATTTCCTGGTTGTTTAGGCCCTGATATTAGCAACGACAACATGATGTACTTACGCTTCATAAATAACCAAGGAGGAAAATTGTAATTCACCAAAAGAACCGGCCAAGTGCTATGTTGACTACTCATGTTACCGTGCACGTTCATCTCATCTGTACATAGTCCAAGCCTAAGATTCCTATCTTCTCCACAAAATTTGGGAAACATCCTATTAATGGTCCTCCATTGAGGAGAATCGATCGGGTGTCTTAGCTTTCCATCTTCTTTTCTCCCATCGGCATGCCACCGCATGTTGTTCGCATCCTTTGCATTGGCAAATAAGCATTTAAATCTTGGTATTACGAGTAGGTACCATAACACCTTTGCCGGAGAGCCTTTCTTATCCTCCCAATTAACATTGTCTTCCTTTCGCTTATACCTCGATGCTCCACACTTTGGGCACAGGTTCAAGTCCTTATACTCATTCGGATACAATACACAATCATTTGGAAATGCATGTATCCTCTCGATCTTCATACCCATCAGGAAAAACATTTTCTTTGTCTCGTAAATTGAATTAGGAAGTTCTTTATCCTCTGGAAGCATATCTCATAAAAGTTCTCACTCCACCTATTCTTCGCTTTCAAGTTACACAACTTAAACACAACAGACAATTTTGTGAATTTCTTACAACCAGAAAATAAAGGCTGATCAGAATCATTAAACAGGCTATCAAAAATATGAGACTTCGATGAAATCCTCTTATATGTCACGCATCATTTCATCTATCCGATTATTATCCACATCATTCTGATCATTGTCCACATTATTCTCCTCTTGATCACCCTTATCATCACCGGTACTCGTCCTAGGAAGTATACTCTCACTGTGCTATATCCACCGTGATATGATCCGGACCAGGCATCGGAGGGCGAAGTCGAGCCATCAGCAATATGACAATGATCTACGTGCAAAACGAAGCAAGTTCTATGTTGGGGTCGAGCCGAGAAGAGGGACAGATCAAGCCGAGTCGAGTTATCGAAGTAATTGGTGCAGAAAAGGCATTACGTCCATAATTGAAATCCTTCACGGCCGTAACTCATTTAATCACGACCGTAAAAGCTATTATCACGGCCGTAATCAACTATCGAGGGAAAATGCAGAATTTCAGCAGAACCAGGCTTACGGCCGTAAGTCTAAAAGTTACGGCCGTAACTATTGAAGCAGTTTTGGACCCGAGAGGCCTTTACAGCCGTAACGTTATTCTTCACGGCCGTAAATGTGGAGCGGGCCAAATTTTGCGGAATTTTATAATTATTTTATTTCCTTTTTGGTTTTTAGGTTATTTTCCTATTTTAGAATTTTAGTCTAATTAGAATTCTATTTTGAGTAAATTAGCAACTAGGTTATTTTGCTTATATATATTTTTTTCCATTCATTATAATTCAGACTAGAGATTTGATTTTGATATAAACGGTTTTTATTGAGGATTCAATAAAAGTAATAGGTGGATTCCTATGTTTTCGAACTTATCAAGAATATTTCTTGTGGCGTTCAAATACCGAACTTATCAAATATTTCTTGAGAATATTTGTGGCGTTCAAAACCAGAAACTCATCAAGGAGATTGGGCAAATCCTTGTGGCGTTTCGAAAGTCGTGGTTCTTTATTCCGCATCTTCGAGCCATCGCGTCGTGAATATCGGGTCATGATTCATCCGTCAAACCACAACCTGGGTTCGGAACTTTTCGGCTTTTCTTCCGCGCTTCGAACCTCATCATCTGGTATCAGAGCTTGGATCTATTTTAGATTCTTGCGTTTCTTGGATTTCTTGATTATTTTTTTTTTCGTGTTCTTCACTTTCTTCTTGTCAGTTATAATTTTATTCACTTTGATCCATAAGAGTCAGTCCCAAAAATTCAAAAGTGTTTTTCTTGTTCGTTTCTCGTCCAAATCCAATTCCCTTTTTTCTGCCATACTCGTAGTCAAATTTTTTAGCAGATTAAAAAAAATCGAATATTCTGAGAATTTCTTAATTTTTTTACTTTTCGTATCTTCCATAAATTCCTTGATTGTTGATCCTTGGTTTGTTCTTGGGTGAAATTTGAAGGGATTGAGTGTGATACACGAGTGAAAATAAACACGAGAGGAATTTTTGTTTCTCTTTGAAAACTAACCATGTCTCGCAGGGAAAAATCTCCATCAACCGGTGACCACAAGAATTTTAAACAGACGGAGGCCATGAGGACACAATTTGAGAGGTTTATGGCTCAGATGGAGAATCGAGTTGCAGAATGTGAACAAAGACCTCGGGATCAATCTCATGATGGTTCTTGGGTTAGGAGAGGTAATAGGCGTGAATGTCATACTAGGTACGGAGATGGAATGGATGAAGGGCCATTAAAGCGAAAGGAGACATCAAAACGGGAGAGTAGTGATCATGTTCACAAAAGGAGGGAGGAACCGACAACCAAAGGTAAAAATAATTCTGATTCCAAACCTCTTAAGGATAAAAATGTTAAGTTCTTTAAATGTTTGGAACGGGGTCACATTGCACTTGATTGTCCACGTAAGAAGGTTAGGCGTGATAGTGAAGGGGCTAAAAGTGTTGTGGTGGATAAGTCAATTATTGATAGGCATGCTCTTAGCGTTAGACGTAAGGTGAATGTTTTGGATAATGTGGAAGGGCAGAAGGATAATATTTTTCGCACTAGATGCTTAGTGGATGAAAAAGTTTGTAGCTTGGTGATTGACAGGGGAAGTTGTACTAATGTAGTTAGTACAATGTTGGTGGAAAAATTAGGCTTACCTTTAATGAAACATCCAACACCTTATAAATTACAATGGTTGACTGAGTCGGGGGAAGTTAAGGTGAAGAGACAGGCCTTGGTGACATTTTCTTTTGGTGGGTATTCGGATGAGGTAATTTGTGACGTGGTGCCAATGCAAATTAGTCACATACTGTTGGGGAGGCCTTGGAAACATGAAAGGGCTGTGCTACACGATGGGTATACGAATAGATACAGCCTGGTAAAAGGGGGAAAAAGCTTACTCTTATGCCATTATCCCCAACTGAAGCCCTGAAAGATCAATTGAAAGTGAAAAGTGAGTTTGAGGGGAAAAATAAGAGAGTTGAGGCAACGACCTCAGAAAAAGGAGAGGGAGTGGAAATTAAAGAAAAGAGAGTTGAGGCCACAACCTCAGAAAAAGGAGAGGGAGTGAAAAATAAAGAAAAGAGGGTTGATGTTCAAACCTCAGAAAAAGGAGAGACTGAGTACAAAAAGCAAAAGAAAAGAGAGTCTACCACAAAAATGAGTCTATTTGCACTTACTCACGCTAAACACCCCTCCCCAGTTCTATTAAATATGTTTTGCAGGGACATAAATCAAGCCATGAATTTAAGGCGGGAAAGAAATTCATTGGAAAAAATGAGCAGCCTAAAAGTCTAAAAGATCGCACGAGGCATAAACATGATCATCGAGCCCAGAAAAGCAGAAGATGTTTGAAAATCCGACCAAAGTTGGATTCGAAGTCGAATCCTTTTCAAGAGAGGGAGTATGATATGATCCAGACCAGGCATCGGAGGGTGAAGTCGAGCCATCGGAAATATGACAATGATCTACGTGCAAAACGAAGCAAGTTCTATGTTGGGGTTGAGCCGAGAAGAGGGACGGATCAAGCCGAGCCGAGTTATCGAAGTAATTGGTGCAGAAAAGACATTACGGCCGTAATTGAAATCCTTCACGGCCGTAACTCGTTTAATCACGGCCGTAAAAGCTATTATCGGCCGTAATCAACTATCGAGGGAAAATGCAGAATTTCTGCAGAACCAGGCTTACGGCCGTAAGTCTAAAAGTTACGGCCGTAACTATTGAAGCAGTTTTGGACCCGAGAGGCCGTTATTCTTCACGGCCGTAAATGAGGAGCGGGCCAGATTTTGCGAAATTTTATAATTATTTTATTTCCTTTTTGGTTTTTAGGTTATTTTCCTATTTTAGAATTTTAGTCTAATTAGAATTCTATTTTGAGTAAATTAGCAACTAGGTTATTTTGCTTATATATATATTTTTCCATGATTGTAAAAAAAAACAGTTTAGTTTGAGTTTTGAGATTAATAAAGTTGAGAGAGTTTTCTCCAATTAAAAGGTTGAGGAGTCCCTTTTGTGTTCTTCGAGAACAAATCCAACTTATCAAATATTGTGAAATATTTGTGGCGTTGAACTTATCAAATATTCGCGAGAATATTTGTGGCGTTTCCAATTTAGAATCTTATCAAGGAAATTGAGAAGTCCTTGTGGTGTTTCGAAAACCTTGTATCTCGATTCCGCATCGTCAATTTCTTGCGTCGTGAATCTTGGGTCAAGGCCCTATCGTCAATTTTATCTTTCCAGTATTTTAATTCTTGTTTATTTTTCGCGTCAAATCTGATCTAGATCTTTCCTAGGTTTTAAATTTCGTTTTTCGCGTTTTCGACGAGATTCCCTGACTGGGATCTCATCACACCGTTCATAACCTTCCTTAAACCCACGACGAATCAAATGACTATTGACTTGCTGAGAGCTACAAAACTTTCTCAGATTCTTACAATCACAACAAGGACACAAAAGTATTTCTTCACCTTCATTTATTTTGTTTTCCTCGACACATTTCATAAACTCTTCAATTCCTTTCACATATTCATGTGTATTACGTCTCCTATACATCCAACTTCGATCCATATCTAATAACACATATATCAAGATATTCACCATGTTTTAAAACGAATGAAATCACCTTAATTTATTATTTTCATTTTTATTTATAAAATCTTACGAAAATTTTGACAGAATCTCCCCTATAAATTGGAATTAACCAACCTGTAGGGGGAATCAAAACGCCACAATAAAACTAAAATATTTAATTTCAACATATTCAAAACTCAAACAAAACTCCAGTCGAACCTCAACATTATCATCTAGTCTAAAATATTCATCCTCAGCATGTTAAAAACTCAAATATTTTTAGCCTCTTAATTATTCACTATATATGCTTATATCTCCAAATCAACACAACATTATAATATCAACTCACCAAAACATCCAACAAGTACAAGAAATTTCAAATAATTCACTTATAAATACCTCACAATCATTACTTATCCGTACCTAATTCAAAACACATATATCAAGATATTCACCATGTGTTAATACGAATGAAATTACCTTAATTTATTATTTAGCTTTTATTTATAAAATCTTACGAAAACTTTGACAAAATCTCCCCTATAAATTAGACTTATCCAACCTGCAGGGGGAATCAAAATACCACAATAAAACTAAAATATTTAACTTCAACATATTCAAAACTCAAACAAAACTCCAGTCGAACTTCAACATTATCATTGTCTAGTCTAAAATATTCAACATCAATATGTTAAAAACTCAAACATTTTTAGCCTCTTAATTATTCACTATATACGTTCATATCTTCAAATCATCACAACATAATCATTTCAACTCACAAAAACATCCAACAAGTACAAAACATCTCAAATAATTCACTTATAAATACCTCACAATCATTACTAAAATAAAATTAACATTTTAATAAAACTCCAATAATTTAAAAATTGAATTTATCCATCTACTAACTCAAAATCAATAATCTAAATTCGAAATTCAAAGAAGACTAATAAGTTCATTTAAATCAATAAACATATTAAATCATAAATAATAAATTCAATTAATTATAAACTAACAAAATGAACAAACTAGTTTAAACTTAAAATATGAAAAATTACCGTGTTGGTGGTGGACCCTGCGGGGTGGGAGGTGGCGGCTGGGGTATGGAGGGACGGTGGCAGCTGGGGTATGAAGGTGCCTGTTGGGGTACGGATGGACGGTGGCGTGTGACTAGGTGGTCGAGGTAGAAGTTTAGAGGGGGCCTGGGGGTGGCACAGGGAGGGAAAAGAGAGGGGAGCAGGGTGGGGGTGGTGCGCGGCGGGGAAGAGAAAAGAGAGGGTGGCTCACGATGAGGAAGAGAAAAGAGAGGCTCACGAAGGAAGAGAAAGAGAAGGGTACCGGCGGCGGGGGAGAGGTATGATGGGGCCGGAGCTGCACGGCCGGTCGGTGGTGATGGTGGTGACGGCGTGATAGGATGAACTCGACGGCTTGGGGAAAGAAGCGGATTATGAGCTGAAAGGAGACTAAAACCTAGATATGGTTGAATTAAAGGGGACAGTTCTTTTAAAGAACCGTCACCTTTAATTAAACGGCGTCGGTTATAATTAGTATTATAGGCGTCGGTTCTTACTAAAGAATCGACGCCCTTACTTCGGCGCCAATATCAGCGTCGGTTCTTTAGTAAGAACCGACGCTTATTTTAAATTTTTATTTACCAGTTTGCCACTGCCTTTTTTTAGGCGTCGTTTTTTCTCAAAAAACGACGCTAATGTGTTATTTATTTTTTTTTTTTGTAATTCCGTACTGGTGTCTTTTGATAATTATTGCATTATTTTCAAATCGAAAAATATGCAATATGGATGTCAAATCCAAGATCTTGAAAACTTTAATACAAGCTAACAAATGAGAACAAACTTTAAACATATCATTCGTAAAATCGTTTTAAATACTAAATGTAAAAGTTTTACTTAGGCTGCGTTTGATAGCGATGGTGGAATTTGGGTAGAAAGAAAATAAATTTCAGGGAATTTAATTCCAGAGAATTGGATGTTTAATGTCTTTAATTGGTTTAATTTTCTATGTGGAAAAAGTGAGAAATTTTGTTGTATATCTATATATTAATAGAACATTTAATGTGTCAAAAATGTATTATATTGACATTTGACCCAATAAAATGGGAGGGATAATATCAATTTAAATTCCTCATTTTGAATGCACAATCTGTCATCTTAAACCATCCATTATTACACAATAACCCTGCATTTAAAAAAAAAAAAAAAACTACCAACTTGGAAAATAACTTCCAGATTTATAAAAAAAAAAAAATTAAATTCAGAATAGTTGACAATTGAGATTATGGTCAAAATTAATTGGTCAGACTCTCAGTTGTGAATTTAAAAAAAGAAAAAGAAAAAAACTACCCACTTTGAAAATAACTTTTAGATTTAAAAAAATTACAAAAAATAAAAAATAAAAATAAATTATTAAAATTCAAAATCTTTTGAGAATTGGATTCTATACGAGAATCTCAATTGTCTTTATAAATAAAAATGAATATATAAATAATTTATAGAATTAGAAATAATAATAATAATAATAAGAAAAAAAACAATTTATTGGAGAAGAAAAATGGTCTGGACCAAATTTGTGTGACCTTTGAGATGCTCTTAGCACTCTGTGGTTAGAGTATTTAGGCTTTTGGTTTTGTAAATTAATACAGTGCCTCTCCTACTCCAAATCCTATGACAAAGGAAATAAAGTAAGGATTTGCGAAGCCCTCGAATCGTAGAATTGAAGTGATGTTTCTATATTATATTAATCAATGTTTAGAAAATCGGACTGGACCGGCCGGTTCAACCGGAAAAATCGGGAACCGGCCCTGTTGACCTTGAAAACTGGCCATAAAAAGGGAACTGGCGGCGAGGTTTTAAAACCCAGTTTTCTTTTTTTTTTTTGCTTTTTTTTAGTTGTTTTAAGTTACTTTTGTGTATAATTTTATCTTCTAAATGAGTAAATATTGGTTAATTTGTAAAATAACATGTTTTTTAGAAAGTTTTGTGATTTTTGGCATAATTGTTTATGTTTTAATTGAAACCGATTCAACCCTGGTTCGACCTGATCAGATTTTTTGACCCTTGACCCGTTGCCTTTTCGGTTCGAACCAGTTTTCGGTTTTTTGAACACTGCTATTAATATTAAAACCCTTTATAAGAATTTCATAATTTTTCTCGGTTTAATTTGAGAATAGCGGGGGTTGAAAAAACTGGGAATGGAAAAAAAAATATGTTTGAGAAGTCACCAGCTGTCTGCTGTTGATGCTGCATTTACTCTGCTGTTGATTGCTGATATTTTCTTGCTGGTGACAGACCACAGATTCTTTCAAAACTTTCTGACCATGTCTTAATTGTTAAGAATAACATAGATGAATGTTGTCTTAATTTTGAAGTTAAATGTGAGTTTTAGAAGCCATCATTTAGAAGGTTGCTGGAGTACGTCAAAGTAAACATGTGGATATCAAGCAATTGCTGGAAATACACTGCTTACTGTTTAGCCTTCATTTCATTTGTATCTTAAAAATCTAAAACCTGGATGGTGTTTTGCAGAAACATTTCTCAGCTGGCAAAGGTTAAAAAGCTAGGTCAATGGATAGACCTTCACATTCCTCATAGGTAATCATTTCCGGTTCTTACCAAACATTCTATTTATATGCAGCATCAGGTCTATTTTCGTCAAAACCCATGATTCATTAAATGTTAATTTAAACTTTGCTGCTGGCGCATCAGTGACTAAAGCCGTAGGATTACCTTCTATTGTAATTTAACATTTCATAATCCATTCTGTATTGATGGGATTTGATGATTTTTTTATTTTTTGCTCTTCATAGGTCTGAACCAAACTAGCTTAATATTCTGTCGTGCTTTACATGGAATCGGCTTCGTTAGTTTGCAGTACTTATTTTTGAATCATTACTGTCGTAAGGGGCGGAGCTAGGAATTTTCAATAGCGAGGGCGAAAATTTTGGGGAGTGGAGGGTGAGGCCCCCTTCCCGGGGGTGAATATTTTTTTGAACCACAAGGACCAAAATTGACTATTTTGAGTCGAAAAGAGAGAAGTTAAATTGGTAGACGAATTTGAAGAAATAGCGTCCTAGATCATTATTTTTATATACATTCTGTATTTGTGTTGATTATGTATATGTAGTAAAATTTTACAAATACTTATCGAAATCGATATTGCAAATAACAACTTATAATTATTAATTTTACTTGCAGAATAAACAAACAATTTCTGACTAAAATTAGTAATTCAGCAGTGGAAAAGAATCTTTGGTCAAATACACAAATTGCGCCTGCTTTTGAGCTTTTCAATGGGGGCAAAAACAAAAATTACAGAGCAAATCTTTATGTATTAAAAAATTTCCTTCCGGGCAGTGGGGGCCACTGACCCCGCTGCCTCCACAGTAAATCTGCCCCTTCTGTTGTAGTTGCTTGCACAGAGTGATGCTGCAGTGTGGTGCATGGGCTTTCAGTCTGAAAGGATCATATACTGTCTATACGAGCATTCTTTTTATGCCAGAACTAGTAGAGATGGAAATGAACAGTGAATTGTAAAGTAATTTTGGTTTCAAGGATTTTAATATTACTTTTGATCTTTTTATGAATTTTAATATTATATTTGATATTTTATTATTAATTCATTCAAATTTTTGTTATTTATGTAATTTAATTAAATTGGAAAAAAAATTCATTGTTTTCATAAACAAATTATCTACTTTTTTAAAAAAAAATGAAATTTAATCTACAATGACGACAAATGTTGTCACAGTAGAGTAAATCAAGAGTGACAAATTTTTTTCCTTGCTATAGACTAGATCAATAGCGGGGTCTCTTTTGTCGTCGCAAAAACGCAACTGGCATGAGCCTACTGCAAGGACTTTTAGCGACGACTTTGTCATCGGAATAGGTCAACTACGACGACGTTTTGGGTTTCAACGACGACAATTGTTGTCTTTTTCTTATAGACGTTTCCAGAAGTTGGCAATAATTATATTGTTCAGTAGAGACGAGCTTAACATGGGCCTCAAATAGCGATGATGTAGACCTGCTATCTTGGATTCATTGAATAAGTTCAATGTTTTATAACGATTAAAATGGGCTAACCACCATAATCCATTTATTCTGTTTGCCTATCCAAGAAAGTAACGTCTGGATTTACATGATGCCACACTCACTTTGCAAGTTTGCAAGATATAAATTCTAATCATATGTTTTTAACGTTGATTGTTTAAAGTAGAATATGTTTTTATTAGTTAAATTTGTAATGTTGATTGTTTAAAGTAGAATATGTTTTTATTAATAGGATATATAGACCTCTCTATGAACTTACTCAAGTTTAAAGTAGGCAAGGTTAGCTTGCTAATTAACCTGTTTTTATTAATTTTCTGTTTATTCATATTATATTGATTTTAATGTGTCTAATTCCATTATTTTTACAGATGCATACGATGAAAGCTGAGTTTTGTGGATATTGATAGGCGTGGACATAAGATGACATATCCCGGTGAAGTAAGTTACCAAGTTTTGATTTTGAATTTTTTGAGTTTTCACACTAGAAGAAAGAGATACTTGGTGTCTCCTACAAATTATTTCCCTATATGATTGAAGTCAACCTCTATCTTACATGCTTTTCACTTAACTACGAATTGATTTTGCTATTACTTGGCATAAAAAGTGAAACTTAGGTGATTTTAGTTTCCACGCTCCATTAGTACAAGCCATTTTTTAATATATGCTGATTTCTCCAGATTCACTCTGTTCTCCATATTCAAACTCTGACATTTCATGGTTATAATGCGCGTTAAATTTGTAAGACATGCTGTCATTACATTTCAGTTTATTAATTATACTATATTATTTTTTTGATGTGCAGGGAGTTGATTATTTTGGAGATAGCTGAATTATAGGTTAAGGAAGTAAACTTTGATATGGATTGAATATTTTGTAATATTTTAATTAGTTTTTTGATGTAAAAAATCAGCACTATGTTATGTTGTTATCTAATCCATGTAAAACTTTATTATATATGGATTATAATTACATTTTCGTTTTATTCTGTTTTGTTTCCAAATTATTATAATTTTTTTTTTTCCTTAACTATTATAGTTTTGATGTTAATGAAATAAATAATTTTTTGAAAAAAATAAATTATGATTTACAACGTGCGTATGAAAGCCGTAAAATTCTTAAAATATATAAATTAAGGCGTGCTCTATGTAAACCTTAAAAGTATTTATGGATGCAGAACACATACTATAAATAACAGTTTACACTATGCATTGTGCACGCTATAATAAGTATTTACGACGTGCGAGTTGCTCGCAAAAAAGTATATTACTTTTTTACGGCATGACTTTTTATGGTATGAATATGTACGCAGTAAAATACTCTTTACGGCTTGCAATGCACGCCGTAAAAAGCAAACTATGTTGTAGTGAGTGATAAAATATTGAATAAATAGCTTCATTTTTGAGTTAAAGACAATTTTAACCATTCATATTTTACAATTCCAAGTTTAAATTAGATAGAACAAATTTTACAAACAGAAATAAATACACATCAATTCTTTTGTTTTTCCAATATCCATTTTTTTTTTACATGTCCACAACTGTACTAATATTGTACCCTATCTGCCATGACAGTGAAAAAATTATATGCGTGCATACTGTTAAAAAAAGAATTAAAAAAAAAAAAAAGTGAGTTGTTTAAGATGACCATATGAACTCATTCATTTGAATGTGAAGTTTTCATTTCTTTTACTGTAGTTGCAGACAAACAGCATCAGCCATTTCTTCACTTGCATCAGCCATTACACGTGTCCTTTGAGCAATTGAGTAGAGAAGGGGGAAAATCTTGAGGGTAAGAGATGGCCGAAACATGCCAGCCCCCAATAGAAGAGGGAAAATCTTGAGGGTAAGAGATGGCTGAAATAGAGGAGGGAAAATCTTTTGGAGCAGTTGGGCCGAGTTTTCCCCTTCTTCACTTGCATGGTTTTCGAAATTTTTGGCCCTCACTCACTCAAATTCCTGACTCCGTCCCTACAAGTTACCTTTGAAGGCTCCACTTACATGGGCAAGTTCCTCCAAGTCTGGACCAAGATGGCGAGCGTCAATTCACTATGAAAGAGTTCTAAATGAACATGGGAAATTTGTGTTAAATTTTTCTACACAAATTTAGGAAATATCGAAGGAATATTTGATTCATTAATTAATACTATTCTATGTGCAGCTAGATCTATCCCCAAAACTTCGACTTTAAGCAAAAGCGTTACAAAATCAATTACGGGGATCCCTATAAATTGGCCCTTGACAAGGGCAGTATATAATCAGTTAAGGAGATCCCTAAAAGTCCTGCCTTGACCAGAGGCATTGCAGAATTAGTGAAGGGGATGTCGGCTAGCTTACCTTATCAAGAAAGGCTCCTGATGTGTATAAATACAGAGGTAAAAAGGTAATGAAAGGAGAATCTCAATCTTAATGTTGAATTAGATATCCACACTCTACACGACTCTAAGCTTTAGCCTCAATATATTGTCTTATTGCTCTCACATTCATTTATCCCCATATACAACCTATTTCGATAGTTGACTGACTCTTTGAGAACCAAATATTACACGAATTAAGCTAAAGGGACCGAAAAATGGGACAGAAAAGTGCACCGAATTGGTGTAGGCTGTATATTCCTAGGTAGATGTGATGGGCTAGTGACCGAATCTCCGCCAAGTGTGCAGGTGTGCAACTTTTGTTGCACTGTTCTGTTCCTGTAGCACGATTGATATTGCAGTTCCCTTTTTCCTCTTATGGGACTGGTTCCTAAAAAGTATACCAATGTACTGTTAAAAGACATGATAGAGTGGAGTGACTGGAGATCTGTTGACAAGTGGCAAGATGTAAATCCTTTTTGCTTCGTCAATAGATCGATGCCATCAGTGGAAAATCTTTATTACTTCACTTAACCTTGTTTTTACGTAGAACAAAGTTCAACAATTCTATCGAATAAAAAAATGTCAGTTGGAGATTCAAGTGAAGAATTCACTAAGCACGGGTGTGATGCAATTGAACCAGTTAAACTAGCCCACGCATCCAAGATCAAGTCTAACGGCTTTAGCCCAAATTTTGTAAAATCCAATTTGTTGAATCCAATTAGAGAAGCCCAACCGGATGAAGCCAAAGTCTGAACCATCTAATTTTTATCCAGCCCAAACCTGAAGATTCGGGTTTATGGCCCAACCGGTGCAACTTCTCTTATTAGCCGTTGGACCTAGAAGCTGTATCTGGACCTTCCATTGAAAGATAAAGATAGATACCTTTTCATTCTGACTGGTCTCTCTCTCTTCTGATTTCCAGACGCTTCCTCTCCTTCTCTCTTATTCTTCATGTTTTCTCTCTAAATGCTATGGAACTCTAGGATAAATTAGAGGAAGTTTACCACATTGTCTCATTGCCTAATAAATGTTTTCTTTGGAAACAATACTTGGTTTTAAATTTGACTATTGCAAAGATGTAGATGAGAACATGAGTAAGTTTAATAAGATCACACAAAGCTTACTGAATTGTGATGAAAACTTATCCGATGATCAAAAAGTTGTCCGCCTTTTAAATGCTTTGTGTGATAGATATAAAAACCTTAGAAATGCCTTAGAATATGGTCGGCAAAAGTTAACTACTAAAATAGTTCACACTTCCCTTAAAAGTAAAGAGATTGAAAGGAGAAATGATCATAAAGAAGCCTATAAAGTGATAGGAACTTCTAAGAAAATGAACTCTTTTAAGAATATAATAAGTCTGTGAACAATTTTAACAAAAGTTGGAATGTTCCTAATAAAAATAGAAACTGGGACACTCTGAATAATAATTGATAAGTGTATTTTATACTCTTATTTGTATGTTTAAAATAGAATATATTATCGTCATTTTAGAATATTTACTATTTAATTTGTGTCTATTTGTTTACTTTTCAGAAAATATCCCAAAAGATGAAGAATGAAGCAATTGATCGGAAAAATGTACAATTGGATGCTTATTGGAGTTTAATTGGACAATTGAGTAGTTGATGATGTCAACTAAGAAATTAGCATGGTGCCAAAGTAAATGAATAAAAAATTAGAGGACCTAATTGAAGGAGTTGAGAGCCGAGACGAGCAAATTGAGAAGTTTCTAGAGTATGAGGACTAAATCGCATCAATTGAAAGTGGAGGACCAAGAATGCAAATAAAAGGCGGGGTCTAACTTACACAGTCGGGAAAAAATCGAAATTGCGTCAACAGTCCTTACCACACCATCACCGGCTGTTAAAGCGTGCAATCGCTCGAAGCTGTTTAAAAATCACCCAAGAGTTTTTGCTTCTACTACGCGATTACGCAGTATTGAACCACGCGATCACATGGCTTTTCCTACTGGGCTTTGTGTCAGATTTTTCTCGCGATTTTCAACAGGTTTTCAGCCTCTTTGACCTAGGTTTTTTCAATACCTATAAATACAACTTATGAGGCACGAAAAAGGGACCTTTGCCTCTCCGAAGAACAAGCCAAAATTGGGAATTCAACATCAAATTCTTGGGGAATCAAGCATTACAGAGGGGTGTGAATTGAAGATAATTAAAGAATTGAGACTTGGTGTATGCTTTCCTTTAATCTTGTTACTTTCAACGTTTTATTTTATTATTTTTGCTATTTAATCATGATGTGTAACTAAACTCTATGTTGGGATGAACGATGTAGCCTACATTTATTATTTTAATTCCAAATTCCATAGTTTTAATGTTTTGTTGCATGTGTTGATTTATTACTGTTCTTAATGCTTGAGTTGCTTGATCACCAATTAATGATAAAATTAGTTATTTCCATATTTCGAGAGGTGAGTAAATAACTTAGATTGAGGTAATAAATCCGATAAATGGACACGAGATAGAGATATACTCTTGTTATTATTGCAGTCGCTATGAGAATTCTTGTGTTTTATACACTTAGTTAAGGAATAATTGTGACCAGCTGTAGAGATACATGGTTGACTTAATTATGTATAGTTGATTTAAACTCAAGAGAGGAATTTCATATGCATAATTGAATTCAACAAAATACATTATTAGGAAATAAAAACTGGGATTGGAGTTCATTTAATTGGTGAGGTGAAATCGGGATTCCTAACTGCTTTACAATCGTTTTTAAAAACAAAACAATTTCACAATTTTATTTCTTTAATTTAATTTTCTTAGTTTCAGTTTTAAATCTCAAACTATTGCGTCTATTCAAATAGGATTTAGAACTAACATATTTCGGTACTTAATAGAAGTCATCGTGGGATGATAAATACGGACTTCGAGGTCCACTTTATTATTTCTCACAACCCATACACTTGCGGGGATATTTCACATTGTGAAATATTAGTGAAAAAGTTTTTGGCAACCGTTGTCGGGGACTGTTTTATATTAATATCGATACCCATTAGTTCTTTCTTTACTTTGAACTTTATTTGCTTTATTTTTAGTTGTTCCTTTTATTTTTATTTTTGTTTAATTTAATTTATATTGAGAAGAACTAAATCGTATAATTTGCTTCCTCTTGATACGGAAATTGAACGTACCTTTCGATAGAGGTGCAGACAGCAGTTGGAAGTAGATCAACAAACAGATAGCCATGGCAGACGAGAGAATTCAGGACAATCAAAATAATCTGCCAACAGCAGTTATTGGACAGCAACAAAATCGTGGGATGCGTGTTTTGAGAGATTACATGGTTCCTCTTGTGAGGAATTTTGGAACGTGCATTGTGCCTCTTGTAATATAAGCAAATAATATTGAGATCAAGACTTCCTTGATTTCCTTGATCTAAAACTCAGTCTTTTTTCATGGATGGCCATCTGAAGATCCACATGCACATCTTCGGACTTTTCTGGAATTGTGTGATATACAACACATAAGTGGAGTTCCAAATGATGCTGTGAAGTTGAAATTGTTTTCATTCTCGCTGGAAGACAAAGCAAAAGCATTGTTTTTCTCTCTGTCTCTACACACTATCACTACATTTGAAATTCTAAGCCAGAAGTTTGTAGACAAATTCTTCCCACCAGGCTAGATGTCAAAACTTAGGCGTGAAATCCTTTCATTCAATCAACAGCCAGGAGAATCAATTTTTGAGGCTTGCTGGTTTGATAGTGTCCAAGGCATGGAATAGAAGAACGGATTTTGGTGCAAACATTTTACAATGGTTTGAAAAATGACAACAAGAAGCATGCCGATTCTACAGAAGGTGGATTAGTAATGGACTTGACTTATGAAGAAGTATCAGAAATATTTGAGAAAATGGCTGCAAAAATCTAGGGGAATTGTGGCAGTAACTGAAATTACAGCTATAAATGCTAAATTGGATACTTTGGCAAATCAGTTCAACGGTCTAAATGCTCAGTCAGTTCATTTTGTGCAGACATCACTTTGTGATTTTTTCTTTGAGAATCAAGTAGTGAATGCATGTCCCATGGCTAATCAAAATACATCAAATTCTGAACAAATCAACTTCGTGGAAAACAAGCAACAGGGTGGTCCTTATTCACAAACTTACAACCCAGAATGGAAGAACCACCCCCAATTTCTCATGGTCTAACAATTAGAATGTTCAGCGGCCAACTGAATTTCAACAGCACCAACAATCTCAAAAGACCTTAACTGAGAACATGGAAATGTTAATTCAGCTATTCAAAAGTCAGAATGATGAATTAAAAAGTCAAGCAGTTGAAATAAAGACTTTGAAAAATTAGATGGGGCAGTTGGCAGCTAGTAGAGCAGATAGACAGTATGGACAGTTACCAAGTAACACTGAAACAAATCATCGTGAGCATGTTAATGCGATAACTACAAGGAGTGGGGTTCAGTTGTCTGAAGTGACTGTTGAAAAGTATGAAAAGAAAAGGAGCCAAAGGCAGAATGTGGTGGAAGAATAGAAAAGTGAAAAAGAACAGGGTTTTACTTCAGAAGTTCAAGAAAAAGTTAAAGAAGAAGTTTGAGTTAGACCTCTAGTGAAAGCATATATGCCACCCATCCTCAAAGATTTAGAAAGCAACAAATGAACCTGGAATTTGGTAAATTTTTGGAAAATTTTAAGAAACTGCACATAAACATTCATTTTGCAGAGGCCTTAGCTCAAATGTCACTTTACCTGAAATTCATGAAACAGATACTGTTAAACAATAGAAAATTGGTAGACTTTGAAATAGTAGCTCTGAGTGAGGAGTGCAGCGCCATTCTTCAAAAAAGTTACCACTGAAATTGAAAGATCCAGGGAGTTTCTCTGTCCCTTGTATGATTGGTAACTCTAGTTTTAGTAATGTTTTGTATGATTTAGGGGCTAGTGTTAATTTAATGCATCTTTCTATGTACAAAAAACTTGGTTTGGGGGAGCCTAAACCACCAAACATCACATTGAAGTTGGCCAATAGATCAATCCAATATCCATATGGGATAGTTGAGAATGTGATAGTGAAAGTAGACAAATTCTTCTTCCCAGCCGACTTTGTGATACTGGACATGGAGGAAGACAATCAGATGTCCCTCATCTTTGGAAGGCCATTACTTGCCACTGGACGAGCCTAGATCGACATTGAAATGGTGAAATCATATTCAGGGTTGGAAACGAGCAACTTTCAACATCACTCCAAGACAGGATCCTAAAATTCAAGCTGAAAGTTACTGCAAAGTGGGAGATATTGTTCAGAAATCAGAAGAAGATTTGAAGTATGGGGTGAATTTGGAGAGTGCCTCAATAACTAACCATGAGTTGATGGAGGTGAAAAAGAATGAAAATAAATTGAAGGAGGAGAAAAATCCTAACATACCTCAACAGACAGCTAAAGATGAGGTTTTTGATTTCAAGAATGAGAAAAATAGCTGAGAAGTGCAAAGCTGATAATTGCAAGATGTGCAGGGCTTCACAAACTTCATTCATGCCTCCATGATGAAAAACACAAAAAGTCGGACTTTAGACTTAAAACGGAGCGCTCATTAGGAGGCAATCCAATTTCTTTCCCTTTTATTTATTATGCTTTAAGTATTTATTTATTTACTTGTTTTGAGATAATTGCGTGATAGGTAACATGTTTTAAGTATTTTGCATGAGTGCATGTTAAGATACTTAGGCTTGATGCACTATTTTTGCATTTTTAGGTTTGTTATTGCTTTTGCATATTTTGTTTAGACTAGGTTTTTAATTGTCATCTTAAATTACACTCTCACTAGTTTTGCTTATGAAGATGTTGTTTGGTTGATCATGAAGTGATTTGACGGATAAAAATGTAGTTGAAATTCAAAACAAAAATAACAGCTGTTTCTGTCGGTAGAATCGCGTGATCTCGCAACAAGATTAAAAAGAAAAAGAAAAAAAACCTACAGTGCTTAACCACGCGATCTTTAGTATCTCTACCATGCTATCACGTGGGCAACCTGGAGGTAGTAAAGGCATATTTAAAGCTCCTTGCCTCATTCTTTCATTTTAAACTACATTAACTCGTTTTCTCCCTCCAAAATCACTCCAATATTGATCTCATTTTTATGCATATCATCAACACCTAGTTGCATCAAATTCTTTCCTTTCATCACTTCAAAACTCAATCAAAGGTATGATCTCTTCACTTAATTCATGGTTTACTCAAATTTTGTGAAGTTTTCTTTGAATTCATGACATTCACATATGTGAGGTATGCAGCATGGGATTAGGGTAGTCATTGGAGTTGTGGATTGTGCTTAATTAGGTGAAAATTTTGGGTGAATCCAAGTTTCCAATTCTATGCATTATCTTTAATTTTTGGCAATACAATCAAAGTGTTCGATGAAATGCTACATTGAGGTTTTTCTCAAATTTGAGAAAATCTTTCGAGCATTTATCTTCATGACATGTTTATCATTGGTTGTGTATGATTAGTACATGATTTAGTTCACTTCTTTGCATGAAAATCATGAAAACCAACATTGCACCATGGCAGCCCCATGCAAGGCCACCTCACGTCACCTACTTCTCCATAGTTTTTCATGGCCGTATTGATATTCAAATAAGCTGAATTTTTAATATGTTGTCAACCATTCTATGAAATTTAACATATCAAAAGATGCTCGGGAAAACTTGTAGTTTTCTAGGCGATGTCGAGGTTTGAACATGTGTGGTCGATCATATTTGAAAATTTAGAATTTTTCTTTATCTTAAGTTTGGGGGTACTAGTTTGAATGTGCATGGTTTCTTATTGATGTTTGTGACTTATAATGTTACTTATCTTTTGTTTTGCATGGAAAACATCAACCAAAACAACTCGAACCAAGTTGGGAAATGCAAAGAAATGGTAAATTTCATCCAAGTGCAACCAAATGAAAGCTTCAAGGCAAATAAATACGTCCTATACACATGGGAAGTTCTAGTTCTCTCTCTCTCTCTCTCTCTCTCTCTCTCTCTCTCTCTCTCTCTTTTGTCTTATTTTTCATAGGTATATCTATTTGAAAAACATCGAGGACAATGTTTCTTTCTAGTTTGGGGGTGGAAAATTCATTCACAACAAGTTGTTTCCATTTTCATGCTATTTATTTTATATTTTCATTCGATTTTTATTGGAATACACAAAAAAAAAAAAAAATTATTGAAAATTTTGTTGACATTGTTTATTGCCTAGGATATATTATGAATCAAATTGTGCTTTGGCTTGAATTTGGGATAACATGAAAACATGAATTTTATGAAGTAGTTATGACTTGTTAGATTTCATCTTCATACGCACATAGCCATTGTTGAATTATTGCTTGTGTAGGGGTTTGTTTAACACATGTAGGGCGAATTTTATGCAATTTGAACTTAGGAATGACATGATAATCCCTAAACTTAGATCAATAGACATCCCATCCCTTAATTAGAACCAAACACAGCTCAAAAAGCGAGTTTGGGGTGGAATAGTTAGAATGTGCATATTTGATGGGTTGGAGTTCTGTGATTCTTGGTTTTACACTAGTCCTAAACCATTTGCATCTGAAAATTATGATTGAAAGATCACCAATATATGACAGCTCAAGTACCTGTTGCAACTGCCCATAGAATGTTTCGCCTCCTGTCCCTGGTACACTTACACCACTGTTTTGAGTGGTCCGTCTGGCATCACGAATAGCCATCAAAAAATGAATTTCGTTAACGATACATCCTGAATAAGACTGGATGTTGTGAGAAGCACGAGATACAAGCGCTAGTACTTTTGATGTGACAGCTGAAGGGGTCTCTCGGTGCAGATTATAAATCTATCACAAAGAATGACAATGTTAACTATGTAATTCAATAGTAATTAAATATTAATATAAATAATCATTAAATCGTGAACATGTAAACCCACCTTCGTGTGAAACCACGCAACAAACTCCTGCCTGTGTAATTGATCGACGTTGTCGGCACCAACAGAACGTAATTCTCTCTTGTGATCACTACTCAAATGAAACATAGTATTATATGACATAGTTAATAATCACTAAATATCCCATGGTTTAGCTAAAATAGATTATAAATGTTAAATTCTCATCTCAAGTAGGCCTAAATTTCAAGGCAGTTGTTGAGGATGTGAATTTCAGGGCAGTTTTTGAAGGCATAAGCCTCACTACAAATCAAAGATTTAGTTAAAAAATTGTAACATAAAATAAAACAGCCTATTTCAATAATAAATAGAACAAAATCGACAAACATTCTTGCATATTAAATTACCTCAAAATAGGCTTGATTTCTTCTTTGGCAAGCTTCACCTCCTCAACAAGGTTAACAATCTTTGACACTGCCGAATCGCTCGTCTTCACATCCTCTGATGCCATTAAAATTACCTCAAAATAGGAAAATAATTCAAAAATATTATTTTTCAAAACCCTAATGATGAGTACCTGAGTGGCCCAACGAGTAAGGATCCGTTGCATGTACCGGTGGGACCAATAACGAGGCTGAGGGCTAAGAAGATAAAGCAAGCAATGCAGGGGTTTATGCAAGCTTGGGTGGATGAATATTCAAGTGCGAGGTCGAAGACTCCATTTTCAATGCATGACAAGATGGAAGATGAGCCAAAACCGTTACAATGCATTTGGGTCAAAGAACAATGAGAAAAGAATGCAGGAGGCCTTTTATGGCCGTAAGTTCTGGAGTTACGGCTGTAAAATTGATATCGTACAAATTAGGCAGAAAGTGACTTACGGCCGTAACTATCATTTTCACGGCCGTAATTGAGTTGTGTAATTTTTATTCAATATGTGACTTACGGCCGTAAGAACACATGTCACGGACGTAAGAGATAAAAACAGTTTTAGACCCGAGGGTCAATTACGACCGTAAGAATGATAGTTACGACCGTAAAAAGGCGCCGCGTTTTATTTTGTGGATTTTACGGCTAGGGTTATTTTGACGCGTTTTTGCACTATATTAGTTTTTCTTTGTCATTTTAAAAACATAACTTTTATGATTAATGAGATTGCTTGAATTAGGTGAGTTTATCCCTATTCTTCTTCGTTCTTGATTGAACCCCTTGAACTTATCAAAGAATTTGATAACCTTTGTGGCGTTCACCCCTTTATGGTTCTTCATTCCACATCTTAACGGGTCTTGGATTTGATACATCCTTGGTTCTTGAGTCGTGAGTGTCGGGTCATATTATTATCGTCAATTAATTTGGATTTGGAACTTTTCAAGTATTTATATAATTTCCGCGAGTTCACGTGATTCCCCAACAAGAATCACATCATTTGGTATCAGAGCTTGGCTCTAAATCCAGGTCTTGATATAATTCTTGTTTTGTTTCGTTTTATTCATTAGATTTCATTGTTTTTGAGCCCTCATTGAATCGATATTGTATTCTTAAGTTTCTTGAAATTCTTCACTATTTCAAGATGGGTCTTAGTTTCAATTCTTGTTATTATTGATTGTTCTTGAATAGAAAAAAAAAAGTACGAAATTCAGATATAAAAAAAAGTGATTATTGTTGAAGAGCAAGATCAAGAACACAATTCCTTATTCAAGAAGATCTTTTTTGATACCTTTTATTTTTCCCACATTCTTGGTAGTTTTCGTCATCCATCACTACTTTCAAAATCTTTCAATTCCTTTTGCTTCAATTTTCTTGAGTCCAATATTCCATCAAATTTTCTTGCACCTTGAGTTAATTCCACAAAAACCAAGTCTGTGACTAGTTTGGTGGGTTCTTTAAGAACTTGAGGAAAGGGAATAGAGAGGAAAAAGGCAGAGTGGTGAGATCAATAGAGGGAAAAAGTCGAATAGAGTGATACACGAGTGCTAAACACGTGAGGATATATTTTCTTGCAAATTATTTCTTTTCTTTTTGATCACTAACCATGTCACAGAAGGAAGCATCATCGACAGGGGAGGATAACCAACAATTCCACTTTCTTGCAATGCTCGAAAAGCGATTCGAGAGGTGGGATGCGAAGTTGGGGGAGATTAAAAACTCCGTGGACACGGATAGTGCAGCAATTGCCCAGCTACGTAGAGAGCAGCCACACACGGCTCCTAATATCCGGAGGCCGCAAAGGTATGACAATAATCCTAGGAATGGAGTTTGGGATGATGATGATGTTGAGATAGGTGATAGTGTTGATGATGATAGTGAAAATTCATCAGTGGCTAGCTTGGGTAGGAGAAGAGGTCGTGGTGGTCGGTGTGGAAGAGGAAATAGGCATGAATATAGGGATGATGATGGGGTGGATAGAAGCTTGGGAAACATTAAAATGACTATACTAGCTTTTCAAGGTAAAAGTGATCCGGAGGTGTACCTTGAGTGGGAGAAGAAGGTAGAACTAATTTTTTAGTGCCATAACTACTCAGAGGGAAAAAAAAGAGGTGAAGTTGGCAGTTATAGAATTTGCAGACTATGCACTTGTGTGGTGGGATCAATTAGTGACGAGTAGGAGGAGGAACTGTGAAATACCTATTGAGACCTGGAACGAGTTGAAGGGTTTGATGAGGAAAAGGTTTGTGCCCAACCATTACTATAGGGACTTGTACCAGAAACTCCAAACTCTGTCTCAGGGTTCGAAGAGTGTAGAAGAATACCATAAAGAGATGGAGATTGCTATGATCCAAGCAAATATTGAGGAGGATTAAGAGGCCACAATGGCCAGGTTTTTGAGTGGTTTGAACAGAGACATTGCAAATGTTATAGAACTGCAACATTATGTTGAACTGGAGGAGATGTTGCACATGGCGATGAAGGTGGAAAGGTAGCTGAAAAGGAAAGGGACAGCAAAATACTCTTCGGGTTCTACTCCTTGGGAACCTACGTGGAGTGAAAATAACAAAAATGAAGGAGCTGCTCTAAAGGGGAAGCCAGAACCACCAAAGGCTCGAGAGGAATCTGCCAATAAAGGTAACCCCGCTTCTAACTCTCAACCTCCTAGAAGTAGGGACACATCCTGTTGGGTCGGCCATAGCAATATGACAGGAGGGTGGTACATGATGGGTACAAAAATAGGTATAGTTTTACAAAGGATGGGAAAAGTATTAGGCTTATACCATTAACTCCACGGAAAGTTTATGAAGATCAGCTGAAACTAAAAAGTGAGGAAGAGAAGGCAAAGAGAGTTGGGACCCCGATCCCAGAAAAAGGAGAGCTGTGTGATCAAAAGAGAGTTGGGACCACGATCCCAGAAAAAGGAGAGCTGAGAGAAAAATAGAGAGTTGAGGGTTCCACCTCAGAAAAAGGAGAGGGAGTGAAGAATGCCAGAAAAGAAAGAGGAGAGAAAACCAAAGTGAGTTTCCTTGCCAAAAAGTGTGAAATCAAAAGAGTTGTCCTTGACCACCAACCGATGGTCTTATTAATGTACAAGGAATCCTTCCTTGCAATCGATGACACTAACTCTTCCCTCCCCCATTTAGCTGTTTCTCTTTTACAGGAATTTGATGATGTATTCCCAGAAGACATACCTAGTAGGCTGCCACCCATTCGGGGCATCGAGCACCAGATTGATCTTGTTCCAGGTGCTGTTATTCCAAATAGGCCTGCATATAGGAGCAATCCAGAAGAAACAAAGGAGCTTCAAAGGAAAGTCAAGGAGCTGTTGAGCAAGGGTTTTGTCCGGGAAAGCATGAGCCCATGTGCTGTGCCGGTCTTACTGGTACCCAAAAAGGATGGAACCTGGAGGATCTGCGTGGATTGTAGAGCTATCAACAATATCACGGTAAAGTATCGCCATCCCATACCTAGGTTAGACGACATGCTTGATGAATTATATGGTTCATGTGTCTTTAGTAAAATTGACCTTAAAAGTGGATATCATCAAATACGCATGAAAGAGGGGGGCGAATGGAAAACTGCATTCAAGACCAAATATGGGCTTTATGAATGGTTAGTTATGCCGTTTGGTCTCACCAATGCCCCTAGTACGTTCATGAGCTTGATGAACCATGTCTTACGATCTTTCATTGGTAAATTTGTGGTCGTGTATTTTGATGACATTTTAGTTTATAGTAAAAATGTAGATGAGCATGTTGATCATTTGAGGTGTGTATTTGAGGTTTTACGCACTGAAAAATTGTACGCTAACTTTAAAAAGTGTACTTTTGCATAGATAGGGTCATTTTTCTTGGTTATGTTGTTAGTAAGGATGGTATTGAGGTTGACGAGGAGAAAATCCGAGCTATTAGAGAATGGCCAACACCTAAGAGTGTAACTGAGGTAAGGAGCTTTCATGGGTTAGCAAGTTTTTATAGGAGGTTTGTGAAAGATTTCAGTACAATCGCCACACCACTCACTGAGGTAATTAAAAAGAGTGTGGGTTTTCATTGGGGGGATGCACAGGAAAATGCCTTCAAATTGCTTAAAGATAGGCTATGTTCTGCACCAGTCTTAGCATTACCTAATTTTAACCAGACTTTTGAGATTGAATGTGATGCATCAGGAATAGGGATTGGAGTTGTTCTTATGCAGGAAAAGAGGCCGATAGCTTATTTCAATGAAAAGTTGAGTGGGGCAGCGTTGAACTATCCAACGTATGATAAGGAGCTTTATGCTCTTGTCAGGGCATTGGAGACTTGGCAGCATTACCTCTGGCCAAAGGAGTTTTTCATCCACACGGATCACGAGTCATTAAAGCAACTCAAGGGGCAAGGTAAGTTGAACAAAAGACATGCCCGATGGATGGAGTTTGTGGAGACTTTTCCTTATGTCATTCAATACAAACACGGTAAGGAAAATATAGTTGCAGATGCGTTGTTAAGAAGGTATGTGCTCCTTACTTCCTTGAATGCTAAATTGTTGGGATTTGAATATGTTCGAGACTTGTACACTAACGATCTTGATTTCTCCACTATTTATGTCTCCTGCGAAAAGGGAGCATTTGATAAATTTTATAGGCATGATGATTATTTGTTTAAGGAAAATAAATTGTGTGTGCCTAACTGTTCTATGCGTGAGTTGTTAGTACGTGAAGCTCACGGGGGTGGTTTGATGGGTCATTTTGGTGTTCTAAAAACGTTGGAAACCTTAAAGGAACATTTTGTACACAGGATGTTCACCAAATTTGTGATAAATGCATAACTTGTAAACAGGCCAAGTCTAAGGTATTACCACATGATTTGTACACTCCTCTACATGTTCCTAGTGAGCCTTGGGTAGATATATCCATGGATTTTATTTTAGGATTGCCAAGGACAAAAAAAGGTCGGGATTCCATATTTGTGATGGTGGACAGGTTTAGTAAAATGACACACTTCATTCTTTGCCATAAAACTGATGATGTCGTGAACATAGCAAACTTATTCTTTAGGGAAGTTGTCAGACTACATGTGGTGCCTAGGAGTATAGTGTCTGACAGAGATGTCAAATTCCTTAGTTACTTCTGGAAGGTTCTGTGAGGGAAAATGGGTACTAAACTGTAGCGATCGAGAATTTTTAAATAAAATAAAATCGTTTTCTTGAAAACGTGTCACTAAGTTTTGACCCCAATTTTTATTTTATAAAGTGAAAGCGTGTTCGTCTAGCCATTGTAAAATAAATTCAAATATATTCAAATTGGGTCCAATCTCGAATATTTTAAATTATCTAATTCATTATTATTTTAAAATCCAAATATGTAATAATTTTGAGTCCAATTTATTAAGTTCAATATTTGGCTATTTTGGGTTAAAAATTATGTAATCCAATTTTGAATATTTTCAGTCCAATTATAAATTCTTAAGCCCAAGTTGGCCCACTTACCAACCTAAAAAATTTGTGCCCTAACACATTACTTTTCAGAACACTCCATTCTCTCCCTCACAGCTCAGCTCACGCAGCCAAGGAAATTCTGGGGTAAGAACTTCTCCTCTTCCACCATGGTTACTCTTCTGTTGAAACTCCACCTTCATCCACAGTCTAGCCGCTCACCACCACCTCAACTCCAAACCGCCATAACACCACCACTCCCATAACCCTCCAACACCGTCACTTCCACTGCAGCCGCCACCTGCAACTCACAGCTGGACCAACAGTCACCACCAAACCACCACTGCCAAGTCACCACACCCCCAACCGTCCCTGCTTCACCAACTCCACCATCAACACCACCACAATACCACCACACTGCTCCATCCCAAGTCAGTCTCCAACCAATAAACCAAGAAACCCAAAAGAAGCCCAGAAAATCACCAAGAGAAATCAAGAATCGAACCAAGTAATAAATTACCCAACCACTTACCTTCGACCACCGCCCCTTGTTGCTGGCCTCCGTTTGTCGGAATTTAGCTGGATTTCCGCCAGCAAGACTCCAAATCGCGACCATCACCGCCACCCAAAAGCGCGACCTCCATGCCTCATTTTTACCTCTGTTTTTCGCACCCTATCTCACACCTAGACCTCACAAATATGAAACCCCCTTTGACCGCCGCTTGCTGCCACTCTACGACGGTGTTTCGCCGGCAAATCGCCGACTGAGGGCCGGTTTCGCAAGAGGACAGTCGGTCGCCCCTTTCTCCCTCTCCCTTCTCTGAAAATGAAATTCAGAGGAGAATAAATTGATTTTATTATGATATTTGAAATTTACAGCCGAGTCCCCAAAGTTCTAAAGTTATTTAATTCAGCCCTTTTGATTTTTAACCTAATCATTTCAGTCTCTTAAATTTTTAAATAGTTTCAAACAGTCCTTTTATTTTAAAAAATCACATATCTTAATCTCCACAATTTAACATCCATTTTTAAGTTTCAACCCAAAGTTTTGAAAATTTACATTTTAGTCCCTCAACTTTCAAAGTATTCATTTTAGTCCCTCAACTTTCAAAAATATTCATTTTGGATCCTCAACTTTCAAATCATCAATTTCAGTCCTCAAATTGTAATTTATCATTTTTAAATTATAAATTTCTAAAGACTAATTTAAATTATTGGCTAGACGAGGCGTACAGAGATTTGAAAGATTGAAGTCATTCCCGCTCAACCACACTCGTTAAGGTAGACTCGCCCCCACTAATTTATTTATATTATAATTGCACGTTTTATGTGGATTTATGTGATTTATATGCTTAATTGCATGAGACAAGAAAAGAGAATCTCTTATGAGATAAGAAGAGAAATTCATGTTATGAATGTCATAACTTATATGCTTTATTTGCATAAGACAAGACAAGAGTATGTTCATATTGCATTCATTTCATGATGCTTATTACTAAGAAGAGAATGTCACTATAATATTTGCATAATTACTTGTTCAATTATCTTGTAAATTAATTATTGGCGATGAGTCTACTGAGTATTTCTTTTGAAATACTCACTCCGTTTTTAACAACATTTGCATAGTTCGGAGGCGGAGACGAATGATGGGCAATTTGGCAACATTTATTTTAAGTTATTTTGAAAGTCTAGTTTATTGAACTTTGTTAAGTTAAATTGTTGAGATTTGTAATTTTATGGAATGTTTTCAAGTAAATTTATTTAAATGTGAGTTCCGTTGAATTTTTTTTTTCAAATGAATGTGATGTTTGGATTTTCTTAAAATTCATTTATTTCCGCAATATTTGTTAAATATATATTTTAAAGAGAGACGAAGTAGCGTTTCGGGTTTCACGGAACTCGGGGCGTTACAGCTTGGTATCAGAGCAAGGTCTACGTTTCTGTAGACTTGCAAAATTTTCTAAGAGATTTTTTTTTTAAATAATAAATAATGTTTTGACGACTTTTGCCACTGCCATCATTCCTTCCACCGACTCCGAAGGTAAAGAAATTCAGCATATTTATCTTATTTATTTTGGATACTTGAGAAATAAAATGTTTTGAGATTTAGACGAGAAAGAATGAAGAAAAAGAGAAAGAGATTGTATCCGAATAAGAAAGAAATGAGTTTTGGAGCATAACGAGAAATTTTTTTTCAGAAAGAAAAGAAAAGAAAGAAAACGAGTGTTGAGCATAATGGGAATAATATGATTTAAGAATGATTTTATAATAATTTTTGTCCTCGAATTTAGAAATGATGAACCCTACCTGGACTTTGCATAATTGATTTTAGACATGTCACCATTTACGAGAAGTCAACAGAAAGGATTAGACAATATTTTCGGAATATCTATCGTTTAGATTAAACGAGAAATAGTAAGCCAGTTTTATGAAGTTGTGATGAGATGTTGAGATTATAAGTGATGTGATTTTATTGAGACTTTTATGAGAAGAATTATGAAGTTAGAGATTTAAAGACTTGGCTCTTAATTATTGATAATTAAGGACTTGATATTGTGTTTGAGTAAGAAATTTCTTCCTCTATTTCAAGAGAAATTTATAATGTAGTTTGGCATTGTGATTAAATTTTGGGATTATGATTTGTGGCATATATTTATAAGTATGAGTGGTCTTTTGAGCCAATTAATGTATTGAAGGAAGTGATATTGTGATATTGGAAACTATGATTTGAAATTGTTATGTTGAGGAATGATGAAATGATTTTCTGGGATATTTTTGGTGATATTGAAGTTTGTTGGAAATGTTGTCAATTTATAAATCGTCGTGGTTAAATGTGGAGTGTTTAAAATTGTTATTGTTGGTTATGAGGTATACTTACAGGTTGGATAAGTCCAAATTACAGGGGAGATTCTGTCAAAAATTCTGTAGAGTTTTATCATTTTGAGTTAAGAGCTTAGTGTTATAAGAAAACCAGTAAGGAGCTTGAGGTTAGACTTGTGAGTTCATTTACACCCCAAGCAAGATTTAGTAAATGATAAAAGGGATAATGACTCTTGAGATATTTTTGGCTTCTTCAAAGTATAATCATTTTTGTAATGGAGATAGTTATATTGAAATGCTCTCCTTGTTTCACAAATTCAAAAAAAAAAAAAAAAAAACAAGATGATGTATACAACTACTGGGATGTCAAGGTATAAATGAAGTTATGTAATGACTTGATGCATACATTGGGAAACGTCACGTTATATTTTGAAAGATGAGTGAAGACAAATATTATGACATTATTGGGAAGAATCTTAATTATTCTTGGAAACAAATTGATTTTTAGTAGGAAATGATCACTATATTGTGATTATTTGAGGTCATTTGATACGATGATAAGTGACATGTTACATGATCACTGCAAGATATGGTGAGTAAACGATTAATGGATATTATGGTTATCCTGTGAAAGAATTGTGTGAAAATATATATGAGTTAATTGATCTCATCTTGATCATTTGTTGAATTATGGTGGAATATTAGCTACGATTGGGAATCTTCATTTTAGTCATAAGATATATGGATTTATTTAAAGTTGTGGTGATGTAGTTTGATTTCTTATTGTCGGTTGTACTTCAAATGTTAGCAAAGTATTTGCTACGATAATGGAAAACCTGAGAAGGTCAGTTGTGTGACTTTTACTTATATTGGGATTGTATCTTTGGATTAAGTAAACTTTATGAGGAATCCTATATAATTCACAGAAGTCTTATTCAATGGTGATAGACTTAATCAGAGTATTGTTCAAAATGTGACATGAATTGAAATTTTGGGAGAACAGGGAAAATTGTATCTTGAGCTTCAGATTGGGAAGTTAGTGAGGTTTCTTAGATTTGATAATATCATATCTGATCCTTAAGATGCTGCTTTAAGTTAGTACATTAGTCCTTGACTAGGATGAGTATGTGATATCAAGTACTTGATGCATGATTTAAAATTATGGACTAAAGGGTTTAAATTTGAACTTCTTCAATTTTGAAAAGGAAATTTCAGTCGAGTTTAGAAATGATTACGTTTGTAAATCCTTTCAGAAAGATTCTGCCAAGTTTGGGTTTTGTACTCAATGTTTTGGAATTGATACCGCGTTTCTATATTTTGGATCATAAGATTTTATTCTTCATCAATCTTCTTGACTTTTAGTTTAAGCATTGGAATGATTGATAGTTATATCGTGGATTCGATATCAGTATAGATCCTTGAAAGGTTTGTAATAGAAGGTCAATGAATGAGTTAATAAGTTGAATAATGTCGGATAATCTGATTGAGTTCTACACAATAGCTATCAAGCGTCTTTTCGCATAGCTTCGTATGAGGTACAGATATATGTTAGAGAGGTTGTCCGATTTCGTGGATTGCTAGTGTTCATTTTTCAGATAGAGATCCGAGGACTTTCCCTTGAGATTTTGGAAGAGTTTACATGTGACAATGGGTACTAAATTAAATTTTAGTACTGCCTACCCTCCCGTGACAGACGAGCAGTCTGAATGCACTATTCAGATATTAGAAGATATGCTTAGAGCCTGTGTGTTAGATCTAAGCGGCAGTTGGGAGACTCACTTGCCATTAGTGGAGTTTGCCTACAACAATAGCTTTCAGGCAACCATTGGTATGGCACCATACGAAGCACTGTATGGGAGAATATGTTGATCGCCAGTCTATTGGGATGAAGTTGGAGAGATGAAGTTATTGGGTCCAGAATTGATCGAGAGGACAGTTGAGGCTATCGAGAAGATCAAATTGCAGATTAAAACTGCCCAAGATAAACAGAAAAGCTATGTCGATCAAAGAATAAAAGACTTAATGTTTGAGATTAGAGAGAGTGTTCTTGATAGTAGCTCCTATGAAGGGTACTTTTCGTTTCGACAAGAAAGGAAAATTAAGGTCATGTTTCATCGGACCATTTGAAATACTAGAGAAGTGGATAATGTGGCTTATCGTTTGACTTTGCCACAAAACTTACAACTGTCCACAATGTTTTCATGTTTCCCTATTGAGAAAGTATGTTCATAATCCATATCATGTGGTGAATTATCAGACTCTTGCAGTTCAGAAAGATCGATCTTATAAAGAGGCACCTATGTGCATAGTTGAGAGAAAAGTCCATGTCTTAAGAAATAAAGAGATTCCTTTAGTCAAAGTCCAGTAGGGTAAACACAATAGTGATGAAGCTACTTGGGAAAAAGAAGAGAATGAGATTCTGGCTAAGTATCCAGATATTATAGATCAAGTAAGTTTAAATTTCGAGGACGAAATTATTTTAAGGGGGTAAGGTTGTAGCGATCGAGAATTTTTAAATAAAATAAAATCGTTTTCTTGAAAACGTGTCGCTAAGTTTTGACCCCAATTTTTATTTTATAAAGTGAAAGCGTGTTCGTCTAGCCATTGTAAAATAAATTCAAATATACTCAAATTGGGTTCAATCTCGAATATTTTAAATTATCTAATTCATTATTATTTTAAAATCCAAATATGTAATAATTTTGAGTCCAATTTATTAAGTTCAATATTTGGCTATTTTGGGTTAAAAATTATGTAATCCAATTTTGAATATTTTCAGTCCAATTATAAATTCCTAAGCCCAAGCTGGCCCACTTACCAACCTAAAAAATTTGTGCCCTAACACATTACTTTTCAGAACACTCCATTCTCTCCCTCACAGCTCAGCTCACGCAGCCAAAGAAATTCTGGGGTAAGAACTTCTCCTCTTCCACTATGGTTACTCTTCTGTTGAAACTCCACCTTCATCACCAATCCTTCCACAATCTGCAAGCAAGTTGACGTACTCAGCACCACCCATCCTACATACCAGCCGAACGAGCTACCACATACTGCTCGTTTAAATCTTGAGCAACCATTGGCCAAACAACCCATCTCTCCCTTCACCGAACCACAATCTCACAACGCCCCTTCCACAGTCCAGCCGCCCACCACCACCTCAACTCCAAACCGCCATAACACCGCCACTCCCATAACCCTCCAACACCGTCACTTCCACTGCAGCTGCCACCTGCAACTCACAGCTGGACCAACAGTCACCACCAAACCACCACTGCCAAGTCACCACACCCCCAACCGTCCCTGCTTCACCAACTCCACCATCAACACCACCACAATACCACCACACTGCTCCATCCCAAGTCAGTCTCCAACCAATAAACCAAGAAACCCAAAAGAAGCCCAAAAAATCACCAAGAGAAATCAAGAATCGAACCAAGTAATAAATTACCCAACCACTTACCTTCGACCACCGCCCCTTGTTGCTGGCCTCCGTTGTTGGAATTTAGCTGGATTTCCGCCAGCAAAACTCCAAATCGCGACCATGACCGCCACCCAAAACCGCGACCTCCATGCTCGTTTTTACCTCTGTTTTTCGCACCCTATCTCACACCTAGACCTCACAAATATGAAACCCCCTTTGACCGCCGCTTGCCGCCACTCTACGACGGTGTTTCGCCGGCAAATCGCCGACTGAGGGCCGGTTTCGCAAGAGGACAGTCGGTCGCCCCTTTCTCCCTCTCCCTTCTCTGAAAATGAAATTCAGAGGAGAATAAATTGATTTTATTATGATATTTGAAATTTGCAGCCGAGTCCCCGAAGTTCTAAAGTTATTTAATTCAGCCCTTTTGATTTTAAACCTAATCATTTCAGTCTCTTAAATTTTTAAATAGTTTCAAACAGTCCTTTTATTTTAAAAAAATCACATATCTTAATCTCCACAATTTAACATCCATTTTTAAGTTTCAACCCAAAGTTTTGAAAATTTACATTTTAGTCCCTCAACTTTCAAAGTATTCATTTTAGTCCCTCAACTTTCAAAAATATTCATTTTAATCCCTCAACTTTCAAAAATATTCATTTTGGATCCTCAACTTTCAAATCATCAATTTCAGTCCTCAAATTGTAATTTATCATTTTTAAATTATAAATTTCTAAAGACTAATTTAACTTATTGGCTAGACAAGGCGTACGGAGATTTGAAAGATTGAAGTCATTCCCGCTCAACCACACTCGTTAAGGTAGACTCGCCCCCACTAATTTATTTATATTATAATTGCATGTGTTATGTGGATTTATGTGATTTATATGCTTAATTGCATGAGACAAGAAAAGAGAATCTCTTATGAGATAAGAAGAGAAATTCATGTCATGAATGTCATAACTTATATGCTTTATTTGCATAAGACAAGACAAGAGCGTGTTCATATTGCACTCATTTCATGATGCTTATGACTAAGAAGAGAATGTCACTATAATATTTGCATAATTACTTGTTCAATTATCTTGTAAATTAATTATTGGCGATGAGTCTACTGAGTATTTCTTTTGAAATACTCACTCCGTTTTTAACAACATTTGCATAGTTCGGAGGCGGAGACGAATGATGGGCAATTTGGCAACATTTATTTTAAGTTATTTTGAAAGTCTAGTTTATTGAACTTTGTTAAGTTAAATTTTTGAGATTTGGAATTTTATGGAATGTTTTCAAGTAAATTTATTTAAATGTGAGTTCCGTTGAATTTTTTTTTTTTTTTTTCAAATGAATGTGATGTTTGGATTTTCTTAAAATTCATTTATTTCCGCAATATTTGTTAAATATATATTTTAAAGAGAGACGAAGTAGCGTTCCGAGTTTCACGGAACTCGGGGCGTTACATAAACTATTGTTTTCCACTACATGCCATCCTCAAACGGATGGTCAGACAGAAGTAGTCAATAGGATGTTAACACAACTCTTGCGTGTTGTCATAAATAAAAATTTGAGAAGTTGGGAGGAATGTTTACCATTTGTGAAATTTGCTTATAACAGGGCTATACATTCTACTACTACTTACTCTCCTTTTGAAATTGTGTATGGCTTCAATCCACTAACCCCTATGGACCTAATTCCTTTGCCTGTAGATGACATGAACAGTTTAGATGGCAAGAAGAAAGCCGAGCTTGTGAAGTCACTCCATGAAAGGGTCAAGCTACAAATATAAAGGAAAAATGAGCACTATGCGTCCCAGCGAATAAGGGCAGAAAGCAAGTGATTTTTGAACCATGCGATTGGGTGGGGGTTCACATGCGTAAGGAACGATTTCCAACACAACGGACATCAAAGCTGCAGTCTAGAGGAGATGGGCCGTTTCAAGTCATTGAGAGAATCAATGACAATGCTTATAAGTTGGATCTCCCAGGTGAGTATAATATATCTGCTACTTTCAACGGTTCTGATCTCTCTTTGTTTGATGCAGGTGATGATTCGAGGACGAATCATTTTCAACAGGGAGGGAATGATGAGTACCTGAGTGGCCCAACGAGTAAGGATCCGTTGCATGTACCGGTGGGACCAATAACGAGGCTGAGGGCTAAGAAGATCAAGCAAGCAATGCAGGGGTTTATGCAAGCTTGGGTGGATGAATATTCAAGTGCGAGGTCGAAGACTCCATTTTCAATGCATGACAAGATGGAAGATGAGCCAAAACCGTTAAAATGCATTTGGGTCAAAGAACAAGGAGAAAAGAATGCAGGAGGCCTTTTACGACCGTAAGTTCTGGAGTTACGACCGTAAAATTGATATCGCACAAATTGGGCAGAAAGTGACTTACGGCCGTAAGAACACATGTCAAGGCCGTAAGAGATAAAAACAGTTTTAGACCCGAGGGTCAATTATGGCCATAAGAATGATAGTTACGGCCGTAAAAAGGCGCCGCGTTTTATTTTGTGGATTTTGCGGCTAGGGTTATTTTGGCACGTTTTTGCACTATATTAGTTTTTCTTTGTCATTGTAAAAACATAACTTTTATGATTAATGAGATTGCTTGAATTAGGTGAGTTTATCCCTATTCTTCTTCGTTCTTGATTGAACCCCTTGAACATATCAAAGGATTTGACAACCTTTGTGGCGTTCACCCCTTTATGGTTCTTCATTCCGCATCTTAACGGGTCTTGGATTTGATACATCCTTGGTTCTTGAGTTGTGAGTGTCGGGTCATATTGTTATCGTCATTAATCTGGATTTGGAACTTTCCAAGTATTTATATAATTTCCGCGAGTTCACGTGATTCCCCAACAACAATCACATCACCTAATTAGATGATCAAATCGATGCTTGGGAGAAATAATTTAAGATGATAGCATTAAGCACAACCTCCATTTGCGGAGGTTGGAGATGGCAGTGATGACATCAAGTGATAGGAATGCGGCACTCAACGAATAGTGGTAGTGCGTGTTTTCTGAATTAACGTCATTTCTGTTTCTTTTTTAAAAAATAGTTTTAAATTTTATTATTTGTTAAAATTACAAAGTTACTATTTTGCCCCTATTATATTTGGTCAAAGTTAATCTTTATGGTCAACTAACAGAAATCTAGATGTTTTCCATCCATTTGTCCTTTTGGTACAACTATTTTAAATGTTTGGGATTGAATGTGGACAAATTGAAGTTTTGGGTAAAGTTTGTAAAAAATGAAAAAAAATTGGGATTGACACTGCAATTTTCCCTTATTTTAAACACAAAATGGTCCTCGATTTACTGAATATGTACCTACAAACAATATCAATTTTGATCCTCTGTGCTTGGAGCATAAGGGTATCCTGTGCTCGCCCCACATGAATATGGGGATGTCTGCCCTTTGGCTGATAGTCTCATAGGTTATATATTTTTCCATTTTCTTTTGATTTAAGGGATGTCCTTGACGCCCTTAATGTTAGTTTTTAAATTTTTTTACGTTAGTTTTTTTATTTATTTTAAGCATGTGTTTTGAAGTCCTTTTTTTTTCCTTCTTTCAAAATTTTTTTGATTAATTTATTATCTTTTTCTACATATTAATTGACGATTATTTTCATTTCATACTTTTGAAAATTAATAAGCACTATTTGAACAAAGAAATAAAAAATAAAATAGACTTAACACAAATGATCTTAGTTAGGAAAAATAAAATTGAAATAAATACAAAGAAAATGCCAATTAAATATAGTCATTGTTGTCAAATCCTTGGAACTCCCCATAGTCATTGCTAGCAATGTTGGTGTAATATTATCTTGATTATCATTCCACAAGTACTGTGGTTCATATGGCTCGTCCACTAGTTGCGTCCTGATGACATGGATAGAAAACAAATTAAACATATTGTGGGGAAAAATATTAAAGCTTAAATATGATATTGTCTATCAACTCACCTCGGTTGTAAAGTTGGACAAGTTCTTCTATCATGTCCACTGTGACCACACCCATGACAATTTCTCGGTGATTAGGACATGACTACCTTCTTCGACGAATTCAATCACTTTCCGCACCCTTTCTTCCTAACTAGAGTAGGATCAACCACGTGTTGGATACTTTCTTTACTCTTGTTCTCCATACTACTCATTCGCATATCACTGTCGTCGTCAATGCCCTTAACATGTAATTTCAAGTTTTGAAACTCATCCATTGGAGATGTGGTTCAAGCATCGACCAAGGCTCCCTCATGACCAACTCTGATGCAGTGAGCGATAGCATCCTGTGTCATGAAATTAAAGAATGAATAGTAAATGGATCGATGATTGGTTCAAAAATGGGAATTGCTTTTGCAGTCTGGGTCCATCGACATACAATATAGTGGCCTAGTAACAACATAACCTATTTTTTTTTATCATAAATGAAAGCATGGGATGACACAGATATCTATCTAACTCAAATGTCGGAAAATTGCATATTATAATATCAGTCATCGTGTAGTGGAGAACCTCATGTTGTCGATCATACGTCTTTCCAGTCTAAAATATGCATGTATGTTTTGAGACCCTCGTATGTTGATCTCTTCGAACAAAGATAGTAAGTACTCTATGCAAGTTCTATCTAAAAGTGTACGAAAATTGTCTTTGTATATATGCTGGCCATCTGACTTCCATTACGAATGACATTGTCCTCCGAGTCTGCTCGTTCAGGTCAGTGTGATTTGCAACCAATTCTCCATGTCTTTGGTGAGCCAGGGCATTGGAAAACCTTGTGATGAAATCCATCAACTTATTTTTATTATCCATGTATCTTTTGAAGAATGCGTGGTCGCTTTCTGATCGCTGACTGCTAGACATCCCTGTAGAAAAGATGTGTCTCACATATGCTGGTATTCAACGAGCTCGTATTTCATACATATTGCACAGCCACTCATTATCTCCTAGTGCAGTGGTCTCCATCACTTTAGACCAGCAAAGTTCAAACTCATACGAATTCTCAGACTCCAAAAATGATGTTTACCAAATTTTGGTACATTTCCTTATAAAGTACGAGACCCATCTTCTCAGAAAACTTGTTCAATATGTTCCACAAACAAAATCTATGTAGTGCGTGGGGAATACCTGGCCGACCACTTGCGAAATGGCACCATCTTGGTGAATGATAATCACGCCAGGACATTGTTGTGTTGGCGGCTTTGAAAAACTTAGAGAACAACCAAATGAAAGAATCAATTTTTTATCACTTAGTAGGACGCATCCAAATACAACAATTTGATGATGGTGGTTGACACCAATAATGGTGCGAACACCATTGAGTACTTGTTGGTATTGTAGGTCGTGTCAAACACGACAACATCTCCAAAGTAGACGTATGAGCTCCTAGAATCAGAATCTGCCAAAAAACACCTAGCAAAAACTCCATCCTTGTCAGTCTCGTATGCATAATAGAAGATGGGGTCTTTTATTTTTTCCTACTCGAAGTATTCTATTAGTGTTTCTACATCATGTCCAATGTGTTCCCTTCGCAATTATCTTTGATGGTTCCTCATATCCTCCTCAACGAAAACAATCGAAGATGGACTACCAGCATCTATCTCCATAAGTCTGATTTGTTGGAAAGTAGGAATATTTTCCTATGAAAACTGCTCCAAACGTGCTTTCTTCGTAGCTGAAACTTCGCGATGCGAACATAGTAGGTGAACCTTTCTTGGTGTGTAAAGAGAGTGATTATGCGCCTCGAAGAAATGGCTTACAACCCAAGAATTTTCTGTTTCCTTCTTTGGAATAGCTAACTTGGTGGTGCAACCACAATGGGAGTCTCCGCGCTATCTTTCTCCTTAACGGACAACCAAATTTTTAAATTTCACTTGGTATGTCTCATCTTTCTGGCCTTGTTTGGAACAAACCTATGACTTTCAGACAACTTTATTCGTTTGTGGATTCTTTCGGCTACTACAAATACGTGAACTAAACCCAGCTAATTTTGCATACTCATTATAAAAATTATACACATCGTTTAATGTTTCAAACTCTTGCCCAATTTGAGAAATCGCACCTACATTCACTTGCGGTACAAATACATTATCACTCCCTTCCATTTTAAAAAAGATGTTGCTGAAAGAAAAAGAATTGAAATGATCTTGTAATGAAAGAAAGAAATCTGCTAGAGAAGATGATGTAAGAGAGTGAAATGGTTTGGTTGGTATAATGATTAAGAAGAGGAGAATTTATAGAAAAAATACATAAAAAATGAGAATGAAATGACAAGTCAGGGAAGGAAAAAAGAAAAGATTGACATGAAATTGAAAATAATTTTAAGAAAAAATACATCAAAAGACGAAATTGAAGTGACAAGTTATGTAAAGGAAAAAAGATTGACATGACAATTCAACCGAAAAAAGATTATACAAAAAATTATCGAAAATAATTTAAAGAAAAAATACATCAAAATACGAAATTAAAGTGACAAGTCGTGTAACGAAAAAAAGATTGACATGACAATTCAATTGAAAAAATATTATACAAAAAATTTTGAAAATTATTCAAAGAAAAAATACATCAAATGTATGTGGTTAAAAAGTAATTTGAAAAATTGCATGACTTATAAACATGTTTATAAACCAATTTTTTTATTTTACCAAACATATGCTTAGTAAATAAAAAAAAAAAAAAAGGAAAAAAAAAGTTTAAAAAATTAAATAAATTAAGGTGGATTGTGGCTGATAGTCGCACCCCGCCAATTGAAAAAAAAAATAATAATAAAATATATAATATGGGACCTATGCTTGGAGCGCAGGAGTGCTTATAGCCCTTGTTTGATTCCAATTAAATTTTGAAAAAAAGTTGAGTTTTTGGAAAATGTAGGATGTAGATTGAGTTGAAAAGTCAAAAATTGTAGGTCAAAAGTAAGGTGTGTGACGTATATTGAGTACTGTAGAAAAATAAGATGGAAAAAATGGAAACTAAACAGAGACATAATATATAGAACTTTCAAAATTTCATAAGCCTTTGTCCGGGAGGAAGAATCATTTTTTTCTGCAGCCGAAAAAAAGTCTGCTTTTTTCACATGTAGCATTCATTGTTGACCAAAAAATAAACATTTTAATGTTTTTCCACAGGAAACTACTATAGTTGACCAAAAAGTTAATATTTTTAATTTTAAAACCATCAAAAACTGATTGAAAATAGCCGGAAAAAAAAGCGCTACAAGACCAGACAGTATGAAAACGAGTATATTAACGTGCAACCACCCCATCCCCGGCCATATGTATCTGTATACATACATAGGCTAATGATAATGAAGTGGGAGTTCGTTTTCAGCTCTTAGGCACTTTCCTTCCCTCTAAACTCATTAGTCATACAGAAAGGTAAGCCTTCACCGACTCTGATGAGTACTGGAGTGGCCCAACAAGCAAGGACCCGTTGCATGTGCCGGTGGAACCAATAACAAGGCCGAGGGCTAAGAAGATCAAACAAGCCATGCAAGGATTTATGCAAGCTTGGGTGGATGAGCATTCAAGTCCAAGACCAAAGGCTCAAATTTTGACTCATGACATGGTAGAAGAGGAGCCAAAGATGATACAAGTGATTTAGGCCAAGAATCAAGTTCAAAACCAAGTAGTTGGAGATTTGAACCATGAGACCGCGTGGTATAAAAGGGAGCGCGACCGAGACTTGCACTGAAAAAGAGACCCGAGAGATTTTAACCTCTCCACGCGATCGCGTGGGTATAATAGTTAGGGTTTTCCGTGTTTTTTGATTCTTTTTCCATTTTGGGCCCATATGTTATAGTTTTGGCATATTTTCATGAAAATACTTTTTATTAGTTACCTTTTCATTCATTGTAAACACAACTTTGAGATTATTGATAATTAAAGGTGAGTTATTCCCTTAATCTTCTTCGTTCTTAACAAACAAATCGAACTTATCAAAGGATTAGACAACTTTTGTGGCGTTCACCCCTTTGTGGTTCTTATCCGCATCGTAACGGGCCTGGGGTTTAATATACCCCTGGTTCTTGCGTAGGTCGGGGTTGCATTGTTATCGTCTACTGATTTGGATTTGGAGCTTTCCGGCCTTTCGAGTCTAATTTCCACATGTTCTTTGTGATCCCTATAACGGATCACATCATCTGGTATCATAGCTGGTCTCTAAATCAAATTCTTTTTATATTTCTTGTTTTGATTTTTGTTTGTGTTTCTTTATTGAAATTTCATTCAATTCTTGAATTTCTTGAATCTTTTCACTAATTCAAGATTGGTCACAATTTCAATTCTTGTTCTTGTTGATTGTTCTTGATTACCAAAAAAAAAAAGGGAGAAAAGTGATTATTATTGAAATCAAGATCAAGAACACAATTCCAAATTCAAGAAGACCTTTCTTGATATCTTTTACAATATTTCCTACATTCTTGATAGTTTCTCATTGTCCATTACTATTTTTTTTGGGTTCGTACAATCCAAAATTTCTATTTGAAGAAAATCACCTTCTTGAAAATCTTCAATTCGTTCTTCCATTGTTGTTGTGTTGTCATTCAATTCTTGTCTTTGAGCTTTGGGGTTAATTCCATGGAGATCAAATCCTTAACTAGTTTGGTTTGTTCATTGAGAACTAGAGAAAGGGAAAAGAGAGGTAAAAAGCAAGAGTGGTGAGCATATTAGAGGCAAAAAGCAGAATTGAGTGATATACGAATGACAAACACGTGAGGATCATTACATAAATTTTATTTTCTTTTTCCTTTAATTACTAACCATGTCACAGAAGGATGCATCATCAACAGGAGAGGATAATCAGAAATTTCAGATGCTTGCATTGTTGGAGGAACAGATGGCGAAATTGGAAGCAAAGATAGATGCAAAATTGGATGCAAGGTTGGGTACCCCATCAGACGTGAATTTAGGAAGGACTAATGACTTGGTAGATACATTTCGTGCAGGAACTGTCCAACCGCGTCTGGAACAACCACGTGCATTCCTTAATTTGAGGAGACTGCTAAGGTATGACTTCAACCCTCAATATGGAGTTAGGAATGAAAATGTTGCGAATGTTGATAGTGATAGTGATGGTGATAGTGGAGATTTGTCTATGGCTAGTGTGGGTAGGAGACGGGATCGAGGAGAAAGACGTGAAAGGGGTTATAGGCATGAATGTAGGGATAGAGATGACATATGGGCATATTGGTAACATAAAAATGTCCATCCCTCCTTCTCAAGGTAAAAGCAATCTTGAAGTTTATTTTGAGTGGGAAAAGAGGGTAGAACTAATTTTTGATTTGCATAACTATTCTGAGGCCTAAAAAGTATTAGCGGTCGTAGAATTTACAGATTATGCTATAGTATGGTGCAGTTGGTGACTAGTAAAAGAAGGAATCGAGAGAGACCTATTGAGACTTGGGATTAGTTGAAGGCCCTTATGAGAAAAAGATTTGTGCCTAACCATTACTATAGGGACCTTTACCAAAAATTACAAACCCTTTCTCAAGGTAGTAAGAGTGTGGAGGATTACCATAGGAAAATGGAAATTTCTATGATTAGAGCAAACATTGAGGAGGATCCGGAGGTGACCATGGCTAGATTTTTAAGTGGTTTGAATCGAGAAATTGCTAATGTTATTGAATTGCAGCATTATATTGATTTGGAGGACATGTTGCATATGGCCATGAAAGTGGAGCGGTAGCTAAAAAGGAAGGAGGCCTCGAAATTTTCTATAGGTTATACTCCTTTTGGGAAGTCTACATGGAGTGGGACCCTTAAAAATGAAGGGGTTGTTCAGAAAAAGCAAGTTTGAGACACCGAAGGGAAAGGAAGAGCCACCCAACAAAGGTAAAATTATTTCTGATTCTCAAACTCCTAGAAATAGAGATATTAGATGTTTTAAATGTACGGGTTTAGGACATATCTCTTCACAATGTCCAAATAAGCAGGTGTTGTTTGTGCGTGATGGGTTATTGTGTTCGGAGGATGAGAAGGAAGAAGAGGATGAATATAAGGATATGCCAGCTTTAGAAGAGGCTAGTGATTGTGAGGATGGGGACTACGCTGCAGCTAAATCACTTGTCACTAGGAGGGCCCTTAGTACTCAAGTTAAGGTGGAAGAGTTGGGTGACCAAAGGGAAAATATATTTCATACTAGGTGCTTTGTGAATAACAAGGTGTGTAGTTTGATAATTGATGGGGGTAGTTGTACGAACGTGACCAATACTACCCTAGTGGAAAAATTTTGTCTACCTGTACTAAAACACTCTAGGGCTTATAGATTGCAGTGGTTAAATGAGTCGGGAGAGATTAAGGTGAATGAGCAATTGTTAATTGATCTTCCAATGGGAAAGTATGAAGATAGGGTGGTTTGTGATGTGGTTCCCATGCATGCGGGGCACATCTTGTTGGGTAGGCCATGACAATTTGATAGGAAGATTATTCACGATTGTTATAAAAATAGATACGCCTTCACCAAGGATGGGAAAAATGTCAAACTTATGCCTTTGTCGCCACAACAGATCTATGAGGACCAATTAAAATTAAAAAGTGAGGAAGAAAAAAAGAGAGTTGGGACCACTTTCCCAGAAAAAGGAGAGTTGAGTGAACAAAAGAGAGTTGAGACCACGATCCCAGAAAAAGGAGAGTTGAGTGATCAAAAGAGAGTTGGGACCACGATCCCAGAAAAAGGAGAGGCTGTGAAGAGTGCCAGAAAAGAAAATAGAGAGAAAACAAAAGTGAGCTTCTATGCAAAACAAAGTGAGATTACTAGACCCATATTTGAAAAATAAGCCAATGATTTTGCTAATGTACAAGGAATCCCTCCTTGCACTTGACGAAGCTAACCACACCTCCCAGTTTAGCTTTGTCTCTTTTGCAAGAATTTGTAGATTTATTTCCAGAGGAGATTCCTAGTGGGCTACCACCTATTCACGGGATTGAACACAAAATTAAATTTGTGCCGGGAGCGATCATCCCAAACAAACCAGCCTATAGGAGCAATCCAGAGGAGGCGAAGGAGCTACAAAGGCAAGTTAAGGAGCTGTTAAGCAAGGGCTATGTCAGGGAGAGCATACGCCCATGTGCAGTACCGGTCTTGTTGGTACCCAAGAAGGATGGGACTTCGAGGATGTGCGTGGATTGTAGAGCAGTCAACAATATCACAGTAAAGTACTGCCATCCCATACCTAGGTTAGATGATATGCTTGATGAGTTGCATGGAGCAAGTAATTTTAGTAAAATATATCTCAAAAGTGGCTATCACCAAATTCGCATGAAAGTAAGTTTATATGAATGGATGGTTATGCCATTCGGTCTCTCAAATGACCCAGTACTTTTATGAGACTAATGAACCATGTTTTGCGTGCTTACATTGGTAAATTTGTTGTGGTATACTTTGATGACATTTTGGTGTATAGTAAGGGCTTAGGTGATCATATTGAACATTTAAGATCCGTATTGGAAGTTTTGAAAATTGAGAAACTATATGCTAATTTTAAGAAGTGTACCTTTTGCATGGAAAATATGATTTTTTCTAGGATTTGTTGTTAGTGCAAATGATGCTGAGGTAGATGAGGAGAAAATTCGGGCTATTAAAGAGTGGCCAACTCCAAAAAGTATTACGGAGTTTAGGAGCTTTCACGGGTTGGATGGGTTTTATAGGAGATTTGTTAAAGATTTTAGTACACTTGCAGTACCACTCACAGAAATAATTAAGAAAAGTGTATGATTTCATTGGGGGGTTGCCCAAGAAAATGCTTTTAATTTGCTTAAGGATAGGTTATGTTCTGCATCAATTTTGGCTTTACCTAACTTTAACCAAACCTTTGAGATTGAATGTGATGCATTAGGAATAGGGATTGGAGCTGTTCTTATGCAGGAAAAACTGCCAATTACATTCTTCAGTGAAAAGCTAAGTGGGGCAGCTTTGAATTATCCTACTTATGACAAGGAGCTTTATGCTCTTGTTCTTACTTTGGAGACATGGCAGCATTATCTGTGGCCAATGGAATTTGTCATATACTCTGATCATGAGTCACTAAAGCATCTCAAGGAGCAAGGTAAGCTAAATAAAAGGCATGCTCGATGGATGGAATTCGTAGAGACCTTTCCTTATGTCATCTGCTACAAACAAGGTAAGGAGAATGTGGTAGCAGATGTCCTTTCTCGCAGCTACGTACTTCTAACTTCTTTAAATGCGAGGTTGCTTGGGTTTGAATATATTAGAGGTATGTATGTTGATGACCCTGATTTTTCTACCATTTATGCTTCATGTAAAAAGTGTGCGATTGATAAGTTTTATAGGCATGAAGGATACTTGTTTAGGGAAAATAAACTTTGTGTGCCAAATTGCTCTATGCGTGAATTTTTAGTACGTGAGGCTCATGGTGGGGGGTTAATGGGACATTTTGGTATCTTGGAAACCTTAGAAATATTGCAGGAGCACTTTTATTGGCCTAAAATGAAAAGGGACGTTCACCATATTTGTGACAGGTGCATAACATGTAAACAAACTAAGTCCAAGATCCTACCACAAGGTTTGTATACCCCTTTACCTGTGCCTAATGAGCCTTGGATAGATATATCTATGGATTTTGTTTTAGGTTTGCCTAGGACAAAAAAGGCAGGGACTCTATATTTATGGTAGTGGACAGGTTTAGTAAAATGACACATTTCATCCCTTGTCATAAATTGACGATGCAATAAACATAGCAGACCTTTTTTTAGGGAGGTTGTAAGACTCCATGAGGTACCTCGGAGTATTGTGTCTGATAGGGATGTTAAGCTCCTTAGTTACTTTTGGAAAGTCTTGTGGGGGAAGATGGGTACTAAGTTTTTATTCTCTACTACATGTCACCCTCAAACTGACGGTCAAATAGAGGTAATTAATAGGACATTAATTCAACTTCTACGCACTATCATAAATAAAAACCTGAAAAGTTAGGAAAAATGTTTGTCTTTTGTGGAATTTGCTTATAATAGGGTGTGCATTCTACTACATCATGTTCCCCTTTTGAAGTTGTTTACGGTTTCAACCCACTAACTCCTCTTGATTTAATTCCTTTGCCTGTAGATGAAAGGAGCAGTTTGGACGAGGAGAAAAAGGCTAAGATTGTAAAGTCAATCTATGAGAAGGTGAAGGACCAAATAGAGAAGAAGAACGAGCTTTATGCATCCCAAGCAAACAAAGGTCGGAGGCATGTGACGTTTGAACCGGATGATTGGGTGTGGGTGTACTTGCGAAAGGAGCGGTTCCCAACACAACGGAAATCTAAGTTGCAGCCAAGGGGAGATGGACATTTTCAAGTCATCGAAAAGATAAACGACAATGCATACAAGTTGGATCTCCCAGGTGGGTATAATGTATCTAGATGCTTCTTTTAATGTTGCTGACCTTTCTCTATTTGATGCAAGTGATTATTCGAGGACGAATCATTTTCAACAGGGAGGGGATGATGAGTACCGGAGTGGCCCAACAAGCAAGGACCCGTTGCATGTGCCGGTGGGACCAATAACGAGGCTGAGGGCTAAAAAGATCAAACGAGCCATGCAAAGATTTATGCAAGCTTGGGTGGATGAGCATTCAATTCCAAGACCAAAGGCTCTACTTTTGACTCATGACATGATAGAAGAGGAGCCAAAGGTGATACAAGCAATTTGGGCCGAGAATCAAGTTCAAAACCAAGGAGTTGGAGATTTGAACCACACGACCGCGTGGTATAAAAGGGAGTACGATCGTGACTTGCACTAGAAAAGAGACCCGAGAGATTTTAACCTCTCCATGCGATTGCTACCGAAGTACCTGCGCGATCGAGTGGGTATAATAGTTAGGGTTTTCTGCGTTTTTAATTCTTTTTCCGTTTTGGGCACATATGTTGCGATTTTGGCCTATTTTCATGAAAATACTCTTTATTGGTTACCTTTTCATTGAGAACAGTCTCGATGCAGTCTACTTCGGAATTATATCGCTCGGAGTCGGACTGATGCTTTACCTCCACCAACGGAAGTCTAAATCCACATCCAAAGAGAGTAGTCTTGCTCCGTATTTGGATCAATCCGAGTCCGGTCGTGTCGGTAAAATTGAAACAATCTCGCATTATGCCCCTTTTTTTTTTTGGATGAAAAATCAGAATTGGTTTTTACAAGGAAACATTTTAATATTTATTCAGCAAGGCAGCTGGGATATAACGATGAAAGTGAATGTCCAGAACTGACGAAGTTGGCATATGAATACTTGAGAAGATCCAAAGAATGTGATGACAAAATGTATGAATATTTGGGGAAATTAAGAGGCAAATGCTGAAGAACTTTATGAGAAATTGGTTGACGAATTGGAGAGATGCATCCTTGGATATTTTGCATTTCATTGGAGACAAACTCCTCTCATGATAACTCTGGTACTTGATTTCATCAAATTGTTTTAATTAAATTTGATAAGACTTTTGATTGAAATACATTCAATGGATTATTTGTGGATTATCTACTAAGTAGCACGGAAATGGAAACGGGAAATGAAACGGAAACGAAATGGAAAACGTGATTTTTGAAAAATGTAGGAAACGAAACATTATGGAAATGCTATATTAAAATTAATTAAATATTTATTTCAATGCAATATTTAATTTAAAAAATTATTTAATATAATTTTAATAAAAAAAACACTTCAATGAAATATAATAATAAAAATACCACAATCAAATTTACTCAAATACATCATCACTATCGATATCTATAACATTATCACTGCTAACAATGTCTATAGCACTATCAGCATGCTACATGATCATCGAATAACATGGCTTCTATCTCTAGTTATCTAAAAAAAGATTTGCGATATCAAGTGTTTTAATATCTTCAAAAGAGTCAAACTGATCTCCAGCTATATCCTACATTTTAGTTTTCTTGACATAATATTGTGGGCTTCTTCTTGATAATATCCTACATTTTAGTTTCGGTAAAATGATTTTTTTTTTTTTTTTGTTTATAATTGCTCCTTTCCAATACAACTTTTTAGCCACAAATCTTTTCTCTCTCCAATTTTTAACCTTTGATCTACCTCGAACTCCACAAAAAAATCCAAAATCTGGTTTATAAACTATCCAAACACAAGTGGCTGTGGGTCCCACACCCCCACCTAGATTTCGCCTCCCCCTCCCCGCTCACTCAGGTCCAGGAAAATTGTAAGGCTATCTTTAATAGCCTACATTTGGATGGGAAAATGGAAAATATTTTCTTCATTTCCACAATTTGCTTTGTTTGATTAATTTAATTTGCCAAGAGAATTTTTTCCAACTTTTCCAATCACGTGACCAGTTTTCCTTGAATGCCTAGAAAATGTTTTCTTTGCTTTTGGTTGGTAAAATATTTTCCATGTAACGTCTAAAATGTTTTTTGTCTCATTAGATTATTTTTATTGTTGTTAAATGACTTGTCAATATTTGGTAATTAACAATGTTGGATTTATAAACTGATTTATTTATTATTTTAAGATAAAAAGTTGTGGTTGAAAATTTGAGAGAGAAAATGTGTGATTAAAAAGTGATTTGAAAAATTGTGTAGTTTATAAATTAGTTTATAAAAAAAAAAAATTGCAATTACCAAACGGAGGCAATTTTTCCAGAAATTAATATTATTATTATCAAATACAAATATGTGCAAAAAATTTGAAAAATTGATTAAAATTGTTAAATTTTGCTTTATTTGTCATGAAAAAAATGTTAATAGAGTGTTTGCTAATACTGTAGCAGTTTATAAATCGTTTTTGTTGTTTCCAAGGTAAAATATGTGTTGAAAAATTGAGAGAGAAAATTTGGATGGTTAAAAAGCGGTTTGAAAATTGTGTTGTTTGTAAATTAGTTTATAAATTGCAATGATTGCGTTACAAAACATAACTTGGAGAATTCCTCACTTTTTCCACTTAGAAAAATTAAATCAATCAAACACTTCCAATTGATATTTTCCGCGAAAATAATTTTTAAGCAAATCAATTTCTTAAAAAGTATTTTTCTTCCAACCATTTTTCGCCTTCGCAATCAAACATACCCTAAATGGAAATTAATGATAAATATATGTACGTGTAATGTTTGTTTATAAACAGTCACAGTCAATATCTAATTAAATCATTTATTTCAAAAATCAATAATTTCTACTGATAAAAAATTCTTTTTCTTTTCCATTATTTTTTACTTTTCAAAATAATAAAGTAATGAATTCTTTACCCTGTTTTATCCTCTCTTTTTTAAATATTTTTTTCTCATACTCATTTTTAATTACACATTTATATAATAAAATATTTTATACATAAACAAAAAAAACTTCCTACTTTTCAATTACACATTTTTAAAAAAATCATTATTCAAAAAATGACTCTCTTTATAATGAATATCAAAGGAGGGCTTAATTTATAAAAATAATTTATAGGGATAATTTGAAGGAACCGAAAAATCCCATCGAAAGTTGCACGGAATTAATATAAGTTGTTGATTTCGATTTTGATGTAATGAGTAAAATGATAAATGGCTGCCAAGTGTATAGGTGTGCAACTTTAGGTTAAGTATTATGTTCATGTAGCATGATTCTAATTTATAGTGATACTAGTATCACACCCATGCGTTGCACGGAAGAACAATATGAAATAATTTTACTATAAATATCATTACAAAATAGAAAAAAATGAACACATAATTTGCATTAATTAATGATACAGATTGACAACGAATGCTCAAAATAGAAATAAATTACAATTCTCATCAATTTTGGAAAACCTCGTTAAATAATACGTTATTTGTACAGTTTGTAGTTGATCACACTCCTGTGATACACGAAAGTTGCTATAAACAATACATATTTAAACAATTGCTCAAATTTAAATTAAATAATGTAATTTTTCAAATATTTGCTGTATAGAATAAATAAAAAATTTCGTACAAATATTTTTGACTAACGTGAATAGAAATAATAACCCTCAAAATATTATAATTTACATAAAATAAAGTAATTGTAACAAATTATATATATGTCGTCCTAGATATAAATAAATGTAACAAATTAAGCAATATTGACGATACATGAAAGTGAAAATCAACCTCAAGATTTGTGGTAGCGAACATGGAATTCAACTAAAGAGATCCTTCACGTGATTAATAATTTTTAATTTTTAAATACGATGCATTTAATTGAATATAATTAAATATATATTAAGAATTATTAATGAAAATATAAATAAAATATATATAGTGAGTCTTTTTGTCTATATATGTTAATAAAATTAAAAAATAAAGTTTCACCATTTTTACGACATATAATTATTTTTTTTATATTTTAATAAAATTGAAAGTCATTGAATTGTTTTATCTCTTTACGGGAAAACATGCCATGAATTAAGTGTTTAGAGATTATACCGTGAACATATTAACTCTATTTATGGAATTAACGTTCAATTAATGAAATTTTCTTTTTTAAAAAAATTATTTGAATTACAAAATTAGGCTCATACAATACATGTGCAAAACTCAACATATATATTCTCATTAAGATCGACACTTTTCTTTCATTTATTGTTCATCCCAAAAAGATGTGTATGATAGACTTGTTGGTATAATTTGAATTTTTAAGCATTAATTATTAATTTTAAGTGTTTATCTAAAAAAATAATCATTAATTTTAATAAATATTGTTACATTAATCGGTTTTTCCTTCATACTGACAATTTCTTTATTTATATTGTTATAGTATTATTTTAATAAAAAATGCTAATCGATTAATTGTTTAATAGAAATTATATGAACTAATTGTTAAAATCTGTAATATTTTTGCATATTTTAGTTTTTTAAATTTATAATGAAAAATTGAAAAATGAACAACATCAGTAAATAAATAAAAATAATGTTAAAATGATGAATAAATTGAAGAAATCTTAAGTTTGTAAAATTAATCCTAATTAATTGAATTTGCCTTAAAAATTTGTATAGTTATTTATTTTAATTTAGTGAGAAAAATCAAAACAAAAATTGATCATCAATGACTAAAATTAATTTAGTTAACTAATTATAGATAATATTATAGGACTTAAATAATATAATTTAAAATGAATTATATATTGAGGAAAAATAAAAAATAAAAAATAAAACTTTACCTTTAATTTTTTATATGATTTTACGAACAATATATTTACCATTTGCTCTCACTTGTTAGCTTGCATTAAATTTCTCACTGTGATTTTTAATTTGACACTCATATTACATATTTTTCTATTTCAAAATAATATAATAATTCTTAAAAGAATAATAATAATAAAATAGAAAAAATAATATTTTGATGTCATTAATAGCATAGCATGGATGTCAATGCAATTAATGACACGTGTAAAATAATAATTTCTAAAATATTTAATATATTATTTTTTAGCAAAAAATTTTAAATGTAGAATGTTTTTTTGCGGGAGACTATGTGTGTATTTTGGTGACGGCTATTTTACTTTTTTATATACTAGTATTCGCACCCGTGCATTGCATGGGAAAAAATTATAACAATTAATTAATGAATAAGTAATTAAATATATTTAATAATTAATGAAAATGTGGGAAATATATAACGAAAACAATTAAATTTAAATATTATGAGAAACAATATGAAGAAACAAAAAGGTATTCAACAGCAAAATTTAATGTAAATTACGAAACAATTCTTTAAAAAATATATATGCATTTTTAATAAATTAATTTATTTCTTCTTATTTCACAATGATTTTTATTGATTGTGTTAGTGTTGCTCAACGATACAAATAATCCTTTTTTTAGTAATGTCAAAATATAATAATGATAAGAAGAAATAGAAGTAAGAAACAATTTCTATATATTTTACACACACAAATAGTTTTTTTTTTCCTATTCATGAATGTTACATAATATGTTCTTCAAATCAATAAAAAAAATTTGGTGATCCAACTATATGATGCTTATTTTCATCTTTTCATGGAAAATAATGTCAATCAAACAACAAAAGTTGGAAAATTCCCTACTTTTTCCACCTAGAAAATTAAACCAATCAAACACATTAAACTTCTAATTCCCAATAATTCAATTACCTAGAATTCAATTCCCTGGAATTCATTTTCTTTCCACCCAAATTCCACCCTCGCTATCAAACGGACCCTTATTGTATTTGGACTGAAGACATCGTCTCTTCATTCGATTATTTGTATGGCATTGCATATTTTCGAAATTATGTGGTTGAAAGCATAGTTTAAATAATAAAATTAAACTTATAGAAATAGTTATATGGGTAGGTGGAAAGTCCAATTATTCATCTTATTTGGATGTTAAATGATCCATAATAAATCATACAGTAAATATTAACCTCAAGAAAAAAAATGTATAAATAAATAATAAAAAATAAAAAATGGATATTAAATATTAAATAATACAAAGCTTTAATAGCATAAAGGATGCCCATAGCCCCCCCCCCCCCAAAAAAAAAAAAAGAAAAAAGAAAAAAAAAACCATTTTATTGAAAATAACAATATTTTTTTATTACTTGCATTAGTTTATATAAACGTAATATATATGTTTAATTTTTTAGCCATATAGAAAATTTTAGTTAGAAATATTTTCAACACTCCTTGGACGTTAACTGCTCCATAATATAACATACAGTAAACATTAACGTGCATTGATCATTTGCATTATACAAATGATTAAACATTTTACAATCAAAAAAAATTTTACGGTAAAAAAATATGATTAAACATTTCGTCAGTATCAATGCACTAATTCGCGTGCAATTGGTATTAATGATAGTTTATTAATTAATGATCTTGCACCAGACAACGAAAAGCCATATTTTGACCCTTTTTTTTAAAAAAAAATAAAAAATAAAAAAAATATGACAACAATTTTTGGCGGGAAAACAGGGGCAACTATCCTGTTATTATATATATTAAGATAAGATTAAGATATTAAGATTGTTGGTCAAACACAGTGTAGTAGTGGGTTTGCATGGATTATCCAGATTTGACATAAATTATATCGAATTGATCCTTCCAGCTGGGAGAGAGGTAGATAACATTATCTATTGAAAAATTATTTTTATTAAAAAATGAGAAATATATAGTAATTTATCCATTCACCAGCTAATTTGTGGTCGTCCAGCCATACCATGGTGAAAAGAATTGCGGGAACCTTCTGATGGGCGAATACAGAAAGTCAATTCAGCACGAGCAGATTTCTTCCAATATGAGCGAACACTACAAGATAAGGGAAAAAAGATTTCGACACCAAAATTATAAGGTAAATAAAGATTTTTTTAGCGGATCCAACCCTAGCACCCAAAGCCCTCGCTAAGGGCTAGATCTGCCCATATTATCATATGTTTTTTTTTTTAATTAATTTCTTCAAAATACTTTCAAATCCACCCACCATTTCATCAATTTTTTTGTGAATGAAAATTAAAAGTGCATTATGTTTTCTCATGTAAACGAATCTAATAATTTCCAATGCCTAATTTTACAGTTTATCTGACTTGGCGTAATAATAAATAATAATAAGTTTGGCATGTTGGTACTTAACAAATAACAACGTTAGGTAGGATTTAAAGTTAATACTTTTATTTAATGGCTTTAAAGATGATGTGATGATTAGGTGAGGTTGAAGTGTGGTGATTGTTGATTTATGGATTTAAAGTAAAATCTTTTTAGGGATTTAATTTTACTACTTTTACAAGGAATTTGACGAGGGGTTATGCTACTTATACAACTAGTTTAATAGAAATATTGACAATATGCATGTGTGGCACAATCTCTTTATATCATTGATCATATCAATTTTAAACATCAAGATCCATCGTTTCGCCACCTCATCTTTTTGTCAAATTGCTTGTACAACTAGCATTTTTTGTTTTTGTTTTGTTTTTTTAAATTGTGAAATTGCTTCTAGAGAATTATGAGAGTAAATAACAACAGGTGTCTCCATCTGGTGTCCATATGGGCACCAGATATGACACCTACTTGACAAGTGTGGATTGTAGGAAATGGAGTTTTGAGAAAATAAACTAGGGCCTGAAATTGACAAGGTTCTCTACACTGGTAGAGGAGATCAAAATCATTGGCACCACATCAAATAAAGAATTAAATCAACCGAAAGTGATAGTGCCAGATGCTCTAAGTGAAAGAAGTCCAGTGCTCCTCCTTATGGGTGGTGGAATGGGAGCTGGCAAGAGCATTGACCTCGAAGATATTAAGAAAGAGTAATTATTAACATCCCCTTTTAATACTATCATTATTGACTGTTAGAGAAGTTCTGATCTATACAATAATTATAGTAAAATGGAATAGGTCAAAATGTTTGTTATATTATCCCAGTGAAAAATGTTGTGTTTTTAGTACACTACAAAAAAAGTAATTATTAACAACCCCTTTTGATCTTTTATTGTTACAGAGGTGGGATTTTGGATATTCATCATTTTGTGGGATTAATTTAATTTTATTTAGCCCCCACGCTTGGCTATTGTTTATAAATTATAATTGGTCAAATTACTAGTTATCAACACATTTTGAATTCACATGTATTACCTACTTATCTATTACTTAAAAGTGTTTGTAAACACCTAATTTTATACCTAAACTGTTTGTAAACACTTAATTTTACAGCAAAATGTAATAGTTTAAAGCTGTTTGAAATATTGTCCTAATGAAGACTATTATGTTTATTTAACATATTTTTAATTCTGTTACTGCTAGTGAAGTGAGATTTTGAATATTTGTGCTTTTTCGACAATTGATCTATACATATTTTATCATAAAATGGAATAGTTCATTGTGTTTTTAACGTTGATCAAATGAAGACTACTGTGTTATTAAGACAAAAGCAAAATTGAAGCTATTATTTATAATTGGAAGTGGATGTGCGGTTTGGCATATCATTTTGGTCAAGGGCTATTGCGAATGCAGTTGTAGTGGAGGCAGATGCATTCAAGGAGACGGATGCCATCTATAGAGCTCTTAGTTCCGGGGTCATTACCAAGGCATGCTACAAACGGCTGAATTGGTAATTTTCTCTTGATTGAAAAAAATAATAACCTACGTGATTGATTTGTCAACTTTAAAACTTTACTTTTAACTTTTTATATCAAGATGAATTGAATGTACTCTTGAGCTTTACCAATTTGAATGCATCGTAAGGGGGACCTTCAATTAGGTCGGTTTATAGTTCAATTACCATTTGGTTTAAATTCACAATGATTTTTTGTGTCTTCTCAAGTTAACAAGTTGTTGATTAAAAGACAAGTGAAATAGAAAGTTAAAAATACAACTCAAGGAAATCACTTGACGTGTCACTGCAGAAGCCAAATAGCTTGTGAATTGTGAGTATGTTGCTTATTGGGATGATGGTGTAAACACCTACAACGTTGAAAAATTGCTTTCAACCAATATTGCTTAAAGTTACTTATTTACTTGAAAAAAAATGAATAGTTAGATTTGATTTGATTTGATTTTGTTTGTTTCCTTTCCACGTTATTAGGTTAACCTAGGAAGCTTTGATTGCAATTATTTTTCTTCTTATTGCCATTATTCTACTTCTCTTGTCTATATACCATGTTACGTCATACTCTGATATGTCATGCATTTGATTTCCTCAAACTGGTATTTTTCATTAAATATGTCCAACAATCATCAGTCTTGGTAAATGCATTAATAAATGAAGGGTGTGATGTGATCATGGACGGAACCCTATCATGGATACAATTTGTGGAGCAGACAATTTGCATGACAAGAAATGTACACAAACATTGGTATCGCATGGGAGAGGGTTACCAGGTTTCAGAGGATGGTACTGTTACCGAAAATTACTGGGAGCAGATTGAAGGAGAAGAAGTTAAGATCAAAAAACCATATAGGATTGAATTGGTTGGATTTGTTTGTGATGCCTATTTGGTTGTCGTTAGAGGTATCAAGTATGATCTAAAATTAAAGTAGACATTACTAGTTTTTCACCATTCTACTCTTTGTATGCCAAAAATAATATTATAACGTCAATTGAATGCTCTGGATGTTATCAATATGGTTTAGGTTCTGTGTTGGTAAAAAATGTTTATAAATAAACAACCACATGACAATGTCTCATTGGTTCTCTTTTTTTTTTTTTTAAAAAAAAAAAAAATCAACAATTTCGTCTGATCAAAAATTTTTGCCTACCATTTTTTACGTTAAAAAAAAAGGATCAATGAGATGTTGACATTTCGCTATTTATACACAACTGTTTATAAATGGTTTACCAAGCAGAGGCTAGTCATGCTTTGTTTGTTAAAAGTTTTGTACTTAAAAAATATGTTTTTATATTTTTTCTAGGTAAAATGTGTAGAGAGAGAAAATGATGAGAATCGTAGGAGGCTCGACAAAGCAAATTAATCGTTCGAGCTAAAATAATTTTGAAGCAAATTTTTGTTGAGCTCCGAGGCAATTAAGGGTCATTTTTAAGAAGATTCAAAGCTTAAACAAGAGATCAAGCCAAGAAAAGAAGTCAAAATCAAATTAGGAGTAAAGACATGAAGATTGGATCAAGTTCGAGATTCAATCAAAGTTTTGAATTAGATAAAGTCCGAATTTGAGGTTCGTTATTTGAAATAATTGTAGCTCTTTTCGTCTAGTTTCCAGATCATTTTTGTAGAGATCAAGAATTTTAAATAAAATAAAATCGTTTTTTTAATCGAAAAACGTGTCGCTAAGTTTTAACCCCAATTTTATTTTAAAATAAAAGCGTGTTCATCTAACCATTAGTAAACGAATTTAAATTTATTTCAAATGAAGCCCAAATCTCAAATATTTTAAAGTATCAAATTCCTTATTATTTTTAAAATTCAAATTGTTATAATTTTGAGTCCAATTTAATTAAGTCCAAATTTTATTATTTTAGGTCTAAAAATTTTATTATCCAAACATTGATCATTTTAAGCTCAATTGTCATTTTAATCCCAATTCAATTAAGTCCAACTGGAAATTTTCTTGCAGCCCAAAATTTTTTACTCACTTAAAACCTAGAATTTTGTGCCCTAAAATCACTGTTCATAAATCTCTCTCCCTCATCCCTCACAACTCAACCCGACAGTCACTGCAGAGTACCATCTTCAACGAGATCTCAACCACCGCAAAACGACCACCAAAGCTGCCACCAGCCAACCTCGTAACCAAACCTCAAAACACCACCACACTAACACCACCGCTGCCTTCACTGTTGAAAATGTCATCACCAATCTTTCCACAATCTCCAATTTCATGCTCCACATAGTCTACCTTCTTCACCCATCGCCAACCACACAGCAACCTCCCAACAATCGCAGTTCAATACCTCCACCATCGGACACCACCACTCAAAATCAATCCATTGCCTCACCAAAGCCACAACCTCCATCTTCATCAACTGCAAGGATCATAAGCCTGGTCAGACCACCCTTCACCAAATCAACCCGCCCCTGCACCGCCATGGAAAAAAAAAAAAACCTACCCAACCTTGAGCCACCCCCATTTGTAGACTAAACTGCACCACCACACCACCGTCATCACCAAATGCACACCACCACTGCTCGTTCTCCGCCGACCGCCATTGCCCACTCCAAGAACTGCCACTAACCCTCATTTCTTCCATTAAATCCGCCCCAAAATCAAATCCAAACCCAAGAATAAACCAAGAAAAACCCATACCCATTCACATACCTCGATCGTCGACTGTTTTGACCGGATTTTCCTTCGAGAGCCGCGACCACACAGCCCGTTCACCTTCGTTCTCCACACCCAAAATTTCCTTTCCCACACCTGCACCACACTCACCTCTTCACCGTCGCCACTCAACGGCGGTGACAACGCTGGTTGGGCCGGCGACTTGGATCGGAGGAGAGGGCCCTTTCGTCGTCCTCTCTTTGCCCTCTGCTCTTTCTCAGAGAGAGAGAGAGAAGTGAGATTTTTTTTTTTAATATTTTGTTTAAGTTTTGAAATTTGATTTTTAGTCCCTAGTTATTTTAAATCATTTAATTCAGTCCTAAGTTTTAAAAATTATTCCTTAAGCTCTCGTCCCTTTTGAAAGTTATGTGTATTAGTCCCTAGGTATATAATTTCAGTCCCTCAAGTTTTAAAATTTTTTTAATTCATTCCCTTTAAGTTTTAAAGTCACATATCGCAGCCCCTGGTTTTTTAAATTAAATTGAGTTGAAAAATCACTGGTTTTAAAATATTTTATTCAGCCCCTGCATATTTAAAATATTTCTAATCAGCCCCATTATTTTCAAAAAGCACATTTCAGTCCCTAAACTTTAAATTGCAGTTTTAATAAATTTCCAATTGAGTCCTTAAATTTTACTTTATCATTTTTTTTTAAAAAAAAAACTTTAAAATTTCGAATTACTAATTCAAGGCTTATTTCCTATTTTTGACTAGACGACACGTTCAGACGATTAAGAGATTGAGATTACTTCCTACTCCACTTTTTACGTGACTCAAGATAAATTGAGGTAGACTCGTCCCCACTAATTAGTTTATATTATAATTGCATGTGTTATGTGGACTTACATGATTTATATGCTTAATTGCATGAGACAAGATAAGAGTATCTCTTATGAGATAAGAAGAAAAATTTAAGTCATGCATGTTATAACTTATATGCTTCATTTGCATAAGACAAGAACATGTTCATTTGCATTCACTATGTGATGCCTATGATTAAGAAGAGAATGTCATTGTATTATTTGCATAATTACATGTTCAATTATCTTGTAAATTAATTATTGGCGATGAGTTTACTGAGTATTTCTTTTGAAATACTCACTCCGTTTTTTTAGCAACATTTGCAGAGTTCGGAGACAGTGGCGAATGAGGGGCAATTATGGCAAACATTTATTTTAAGTTATTTTTAAGTCGAGATTTTTGGAACTTGTAAATTCTACTTGTTGAGATTTGAAATTTTATAGAATTTTTATCAAGAGAATTTATTTAAATTTAGGTTCCGTTGCTAATTTTCAAATGAATATGATGTTTTTAAAATTCAGTATATTTCTGAATTTTTTTTAAATAGTAAGTTTTAAAGAGACGACGTGGCGACCCGGGTTTTACGGAACTCGGGGCGTTATAATTTTGAATCATCACAATCGGATATTGGTATCAAAAGTTATGACTGAAACACTGAAGATGGCAGCCTCAGTCAGTTTCGGTCGACCGAAAGTTTTCCGGTTGACCGAAAGTCTAGAAATTTCAACTAAGCCTTAGTTCATTTCGGCTGAGTGATGGTTAACCAAATTGGTTGATCGAAAGTGACTTCGGTCGACCGAAAGTTGCTGAAACTCAAAAAAGGGGATTTTGTGCAATTTCCTTATTTCTTTCTTTACCCATTTCATTTGTAATATAAATACACTCCTCCTTCAAACCCTATGTTAGTTTTTGGATGTATGAATGGTGAAATCTCCATGGGAGCAAACTTGGAGGAAAAATCCTCCTTATCTCTTGTTAACTCTTTAGGAAATTAATCAACTACATTGTGAGTATAATTATTCTTGTGTTTGCTGTTGATTTTCGCCACCTTGAAATTTGTTTAGTTGATACTCATTGGGCTTGGTTCTTTAATCAATGAATTTTGGGTTAGATTTAAACTTGGGTTAAGGTGTTTTATCACTTATTTTACCATTTTAGCTTTCTTAGGAAGATTTCAAATAGTTGTGAGAATTCTTGGTCAATCTACTAAGGGGTCCTCAACAGAAAATGTGTGGGGTTAGAAAGTGATTTGAGAAATTGTGTTGTAGAAAACATGTTTTTACAAACAGAGGCTCATTCATTTAAGTAATATCTCAGTTGGTTTCTATTTCTCCTTTTTAACTTGCTACATAAGAGAAATCCAAATGGGTAGGGCAGTGAAGCTGTGAAGGTAAAGTCACTGTTGAAGTCCCACAAAAGATTTGCAAGTGCATTTCCAAGATACTATCAACTTGTAGATAATGTAAGGCTATATTGTACAAATGCTCCAAGGGTAAACTTCAGTTTCTTGTACATAATTTTCTTTCCTTTCGATGATTTTCACTTACTAACAACATTAATTCAACATCTCATTTTATTGTTGATCATTACAAATGAGCTTTCATTCAAATGTTCACTCAGTAAATTCACACACGGTGATTTATTTTTATGCACACAAGTGAAAAACAGAGATTTTCTTCTTCCATTATTGGTTGCAAGTGCTATATACTATCCTATTCTGGAGATTTTTCCTTCTTTAAAACTCGTAGCAATCTTATGATCATCTTTTTTTGTGTAGACGAAAAGTTCAAACTAAAATGTAATGCATGTTGTTAAACTTTCATCACCGTTGTATTTCAATACACTTTGTATGATAGTTCTAATGAAATTAATTTATGTGTCCAATTGATAGCATGGAAAAATGGAGACAGAAAGCTATTAGTTGATCAGGATGAAATGAAATATTTTGATTCTATTAGGGGTTTGAATGGCGATGCAGAAACCATATATAAACTTTATAAAGAGTCAGATTATATAACTCAGTCGGGTTCTATTTGGAAAGATATAGTTTTGTTACCAGAAAGGGGAAATCTTCAGTTGGAGCTAAAAATCGCCATACAGGGAATCGAAGTTCATAGTTCTTAGATGGGGTTTTGCAATCTTAACAAGCACCGATCATGTTATCAACTATCCTTTTGTTCGGTATTTTTGTCTCATTTTATTTGGTATTTTGTAATGACGTATTTAACAATATTTTGTGTGTTATTTAATTGTAAAAATCTAGAATTATGTTTCTAATATTGATTGTGGTAAACAATTTTTTATTTATTTTTTTATAAGAAAAATGTTGTTATGATGTTCAGAGCCAAAGCTAAATAAGTGACACTTCCAACTTAAGTATGTTATCAATGCTACTACAAATTCAAAGGAAGAATAGAGAGAAGATTAGTAGGGGATGCACGAGCAAAATCAAGAAATGTTTCCATTTTTCAAATAAGATGAAACAGTTTTGATCATAGCTTGTGCATGAATTGCTCGAAGATTAGTCTTGCTAAAGTATTGTGAAGACTAATGCTTATGTTCTTCATTATCTAGAAATGCTTTGTATGAAGACATTATAATAGTTGGATCCACTTCTCTTGCCTTTGGGAGTTTGTCATTAAACAAGTTTGCTTTAATTTGAATAACTGCAGTTAGGCCAATTTTATTATTCATATTTTAATAAATGATATTATAGAAAGCCAAATGAATTGAATAAAAAAGATTCATGCAATCAACCCCAAATTATCTGAAGGCTTAGTCTGTACATATGGAGACAAATCTTTATAGATAGATTATAGTATATTTAGGATAAATGCACACATTGCTAATAATTTACATTATAAATGATATGTTTAACTAATTACAACAAAACTTCAATATATCATTTGACATACTTCTTTGTGCCTAAGTAAGTATTCCAATGTATTTCCAAATTCATCTCCTAACACATAGTTAGATTGGAGAATTAAGTTAATGGACAGTAGAGCCACTACATCAAAAATAGACTTTTGTAACATGCAAAAATGTTGTAAAAGACCCTTTGTAGTGTTCGGGCCCATATTGCAAAGCTCAATGTTACTGTAGAGAGCAGGGGTGCAACAATGTTCATTGTGTGTTGAAAAATTAAAAAGGGCGTTACTGAGTTTTAGCACGTTCGTTGCATGTTCCTGTTGACTTTTAGCAATGATCATTGCATGTTGCAGTTCATAGTTTTAGCAACATTCATTGAGTGTCGCGGTTGAGTTTTAACAATGTTCATTGTGCATTATAGTTGAGTTTTAGCAATTTTTATTGCGTGTTGTGGTTGATATTTTAGCAACGTTCATTTCGTATTGCTGTTGATGTTTTAGCAATGTTCATTGCGCGTTGGGTTTATGTTTTAGCAAATTCATTGCGTGTTGTGATTCTTTTTTTCAATATTCCCAAATCATTCAACCATTCAACCTTCTTTGACTATAATAATTTTTTTAAAAAAATGACAAAATTTCTCTTGTAATATGAATAATTTCACCTGAAAAATCACGAACTTCCTCAAATCATGTACATGATATGTAAAATAGGAAATACGTACTCTATAAATAAATCAACTAATCAAAATAAAGTGCAAGCAAATTTTAAGCAAATTAGATCGAATATATTTTAATACAAAACAAAAACTAATGTACTTTGTTGTCCCAAATTGGTTTACAATTAGGGATGGGCAATTGATCGGGTTGGGTCGGTTTTGGTCCAAACCCGATCCTGTCCGAACTACTTGGTTCCTGGTTGCTTTCGGTTTGGGCATGATCGGGTTACATAAGTCCTACAAAAGAAGTCCTTATCATCCCAAAGCTTTCTCTTTCTACATATAAAATTAATTCAATGAAGAAACCTTACTTCAAAAGGAAACCCAAGATGTTCTCTAACTTGGAATGGACGCAGCTGTATGAAATTAATTCAATGAAGAAACCTTGCTCAGGAAGGAAACCCAAGATGGGTATGTAACTTGGAAATGGATGTGACCTTGCAACTGATTCAACTCAGCGGAGATTCTGATTGTAGCAAAGAAAATCACGGCAACGAAGCCACCAAATCGGTGGAGCAACACCAAGAGGAAAAGCGTGGGGGATTCTATTGAAATTTCCACAATCTTTATCAGAAAATTGTAGATTTTCCCCAAAAGTAAAAAGAGATACAGATCAATTGTTGATCTATATAGTGATACAAAGCCTATTATCATCAAGAAACATGATAAGAAATTCGGGAATTGAAAAATCCTCCCATACGAAGCCTTATCTTCTTGTTCTTCCAAAAACTAGCGCCAAGGGAGAATATTTCTTAGGTTGTGCTATGAATCCAATAACAGAGACTAGAGAATCCTCAATTGATCGGTTTTAAAAGATAAACCACAAACCGACCAGATCCAAATACGTCAAATTATCAGTTGACAAAATACGTCAATTATGATGATTCTGAGATGTTGTTGTCAAAATTTCCAAATAATATAATGTTGGTATTCGACAATAGTAATATCGTTAACTATCAAAAATAAAATTCTTGTCGATGATCACACACAAAAACTAATATATTCGTTGAATTACATTCGCATTTAAAATAATTTTCTAATTTCCATTGATGATTCTTTTTGTCATAGAAATTATTGGAGTAAAAGAAGAATCCCTCTTTTAATGATGTCATTTTACATTATTATTATTATTATTATTATTGTTGTTGTTGTTGTTGTTGTTGTTGTTATTTTAAAACACATATTTTATTAAAATCTCTCAACTTTTCAAGTCCACTATATTTGATTAATAATATTTTAATATTAATATTAGTTATCTTCGAATTCTAATTTATCCATAAAATTCTCTCGATACATTAAGAAACACAAATAAAAATGTTTAATAATAAAGATAAAAAATTATCGATAAAAAATTTACATGAATGGTTTACAAAATTAAAATAAAGAGAATTAAATAAATATTTATTTTTTTAACATTTTAAGAAAATATATATAAATAAGGTAAATATATAATTTGTTTATGAATGCTTGATAATCATCGAAAAATTATCAGTTGACAAAATATGTCAAATTCTGATGATTCTGAGCTGATGTTGTCAAAATCTCGAAAGAATATAATGTCGGTAATCGTCGATAGTAATATCGTTAACTATCAATAACAAAATTCTTGTCGATGATCACGCACAGAAGTTAATACATTCATTGAATTTCTTTCGCATTTAAAATAATTTTCAAATTTTACTTTAGATGCTTTTCATCACAGAAATTATAGGAATAAAAAAAGAATCCCTATTTTATTGATGTCATTTTAGATTATTATTTTTAATATTATTTTTTGTTATTATTATTATTATTATTATTATTATTATTATTATTATTATTATTATTATTATTATTATTATTATTATTATTATTGTTGTTGTTGTTGTTGTTGTTGTTCTTGTAAAACACATATTTTATTAAAACCTCTCAACTTTTCAAGTCCACTATATTTGATTAATAATATTTCAATATTAATATTAATAATCTTCAAATTCTAATTTATCAATAAAATTATCTTGGTACATTAAGAAACATAAATAAAAATGCGTAATAATAAAGATAGTTATTATCGATAAAAAAATAACATGAATTGTTTACAAGATAAAAATATCGAGAATTAAATAAATATTTATTTTTTAACATTTTAAAAAAATATAAATAAATAAGGTAAAATATAATTTGTTTATGGATGGTTGATAATCATCGAAAAAATATCAGTTGACAAAATACGTCAAATTCTGATGATTCTGAGATGATGTTGTCAAAATTTCTAAAGAATATAATGTCAGTGTTCATCGATAGTAATATCGTTAACTATCAATAACAAAATTCTTGTCGATGATCACGCACAAAAATTAATACATTGGTTGAATTTCTTTCGCATTTAAAATTATTTTCTATTTTTACTGAAGATGCTTTTCATCATAGAAATTATAGAAATAAAAAAAAAGAATCCCTATTTTAATGATGTCATTTTAGATTATTATTATTATTGTTGTTGTTGTAGTTGTTGTTGTTGTTGTTGCTGTAAAACACATATTTTATTAAAATCTCTCAACTTTTCAAGTCCACTATATTTGATTAATAATATTTTAATATTAATATTAATAATCTTCGAATTCTAATTTATCGATAAAATTCTCTCGGTACATTAAGAAACATAACTAAAAATGCATAATAATAATGATAGTTATTATCTATAACAAAATAACATGAAAGGTTTACAAGATAAAAATATCGAGAATTAAATAAATATTTTTTTTAACATTTCAGAAAAATATAAATTAATAAGGTAAAAATATAATTTAGTTATGAATGCTTGATAATCATCATAAAAATATCAGTTGACAAAATACGTTAAATTCTAAGATGATGTTGTCAAAATTTCGAAAGAATATAATGTCGGTATTCATCGATAGTAATATCGTTAACTATCAATAACAAAATTCTTGTCCATGATCACGCCCAAAAATTAATGCATTCGTTGAATTTATTTTGCATTTAAAATAATTTTCTATTTTTACTGAAGATGCATTTTATCATAGAAATTATAGAAATAAAAAAAGAATCCATATTTTAATGATGTCATTTTAGATTATTATTATTATTATTATCATCATCATCATCATCATCATCATCATCATCATCATCATCATCCTCGTAAAACACATATTTTATTAAAACCTCTCAACTTTTCAAGTCCACTATATTTGATTAATAATATTTTAATATTACTATTAATAATCTTCTAATTCTAATTTATCTTTAAAATTCCCTCGGTACATTAAGAAACATAAATAAAAATCTTTAATAATAAAGGTAAAAAATTATCGATAACAAAATTACATGAACAGTTTACAAAATTAAAATATGGAGAATTAAATAAATTTTTATATTTATTAACATTTTAAGAAAATATATATAAATAAGGTAAAAATATAATTTGTTTATGAATGCTTGATAATCATAGAAAAATTAACAGTTGACAAAATACGACAAATTCAGATGATTCTGAGATGATGTTGTCAAAATTTAAAAAGAATATAATGTCGGTATTCGTCGATAGTAATATCGTTAATTATCAATAAAAAAATTATTGTCGATGATCACGCACAGAAATGAATACATTCGTTGAATCTCTTTAACATTTAAAATAATTTTCTAATTTTACCAAGATGCTTTTCATCATAGAAAATGTAGGAATATTTTAATGATGTCATTTTAGATTATTATTATTATTATTATTATTATTATTATTATTTGTAAGACCGCTTTTTATTTTTACGTGCAAATTTAAATATCACGTCATATTCATGTGAATGTTATTATAAATTATAAATTTATGATCTTTAATGTCTATAATTTAAATTCTTTGCAGTGGAAGTACTTGGACGCCGCCTCGATCAATGTACCAATTAAAAAGTTTATAAATTGTTTATGAACTCTATGTATAATTAATTATTTTATTTGTTAAGCTTGTTAAATTCTATTTGTCATTGAGTAGTAAGTTGTTTAAATTTCATTAAATTGAGATTGGGAAAAGGTTTAGGGCGAATTGAAATTTTATTGGGAGTTGTGGACTTAAATTTCTAAATTTGAGAGAATTGAGGGGCCAAGTTGCAAATTTCAAAAGATTATATCTATACCTAATCTAACCTAAACCCTCATACACTCGTCTCTCACATCTCCCTCACGCTCGCTCTCTCAGCCCTCACTCGTTCTCTCACTCTCTGTTTCACTCACCCGATCTCTCCTCTCGGCCTCTCAACCCGCTCGCCTCTTCTCTCGGCCTCTCCTCGCGCAGCCGGCCACCCCACCAGCGGTAAGCCTCTTTTTCCCCTTCACTTTCTTCACACACGCACACACACACACGAAACTGGGCACACACACACACGGGTTCACACACTTCCAAGCACACACACATACATATTTCGATATACACATGTATATATATAGATTTCTATGTAAATTGGTGTATGTATATATGGAATTGATGTATATGAATATTTTTGTATGTTTCTGTGTGTATATATATGTATGTAGGTGTGTGTGTGTGTGTGTGTGAAGTTTCAAGTTTCTAAATCCGTAAGTTATGTCTTTTAAATTGTATTGCTAGTTTAATTTGAAGCATCATGGTAATTTTTGAAAATTAAGGGGCTGTATGAATGTTTTTATTAATTTTCACTCAGTTATGATTTCGAATTTTAATTGGTCAATTTCAGTTTTGGGGGTTAATGCTAATAAAAAAGTATATATATGTCAAATTTTAGATTGGATGACTTATGAATTTAAGACTGTTAATATCTAATTATGAGTTGAAATTTGTAACTTTCTGATTTGGGGAAAATTTCATGAATGGTCAGATTTGTTAGTAAAAACTTTGTGAACTTTGGTTTACGTTTGATATATTTATTTTAGTTAGAAATTATAATTTTTCAAATTTGGGGAGAATTATATAAATGGTCATATTAATTTTAAGATTTTATAGTTAATTAGAAGATTATGAAATTATAGATTTAAATTGACTTAGTTGACGACCATTGTGAGAAATTTCAAATTCTTAAATGATGGAAGTTCTTTCATGGATTCTTTGTTGGCTTAATGTTGTTTTAAATAGAAAATTTTCAAAGTTAGGATTTCAAGTAATGAGGTGGTTTTAATTGAATTTTAATGTATATTCTTGACTTATAGTTGCTATTTTCATACTTTTGAAATTTGTAGTTTAGTTAACTGTTCGGGTAAAGTTTGAATAAATGGTGATTTTCAAATTTATGAATAGTAGAATGCTAATTGGAATTGTCCTTGTGAAATTCAAGTTGTGATGAAGATTCCATAGCTTGAACCTTTGTGTAATTTGATTAGTTAGATTTCAATTTTTGGCATCTAAGTTAATCTCTTATTTCGAATGAAGTATGATCTGTGTTTGACGTAGTTTAATATTCCAATTGATTTGAATTATAAGTCACATGAAAGTTTCAACCTCATTTAGGAGTTTTAAATGTGATTTTTGAACTAAAAGATGAGTAAAACTTTTCTATTGTGTATTGAATTGATTGTTCATTTCGAATATAGTGTTAAATGTGCTAGACATGGCTTAAGGTTCCGTTTGGTCTGAATTGTATATTAAATTGAAGTTTTAACCTTGGTTAGGAGTTTAAATTTTGGTTTCGAACTAAAGGTTGTATTGTATGAATGGATGAAAATAATTAGGAGAATTGGTACATTGACGTCAGGGGCATCTGAGACTCTTTCACTTGCAAATTCAGAAACGGTAAATTACTAAGGACTGCAGGTAAGTAAACTTTCCCTATTTTCATGAAAGTAGAAAGTTAATGTGAAATTAATGTGCGTAAGTAAACTTCCCCCTATTTTTATTAAAGTTGAATGCAAATGTGAAATGTGTAAATGACCGTCTTGCAACTTGCTTTGATGAATTTCGTTTACTTGATGAAAGTATATGTTATTAAGAAGAATGTTCGAGCATGCACGTTATCATGCCATTGCATCATCAAGCATGCATTGACATCGAAATTTGGGAAGTCAAATGTTTTTAAATAAAAGAAATGTGTCAAGGTGCAAGTTTGTTCAAAAGTTATTTATCTCAAGACTTTTTAAGGAAGAATGGGTGAATATTAAACCGCTTTGCGGTGACGATTGCTAAACCGCTTGACGGTGGCAAATATTAAACCGCTTTGCGGTGACGATTGCTAAACCGCTTGGCGGTGGCAAATTTTAAACCGCTATGCGGTGGAAAAGTAACCTGGTTCTAAACAAGGAAAATTGCCCACTGCATTGTGATTGGATAGAAGATACACTAAGTGAGATCACGATAGGAATGAAGTTAAAGTTTTGGAAATGTTTAAGTGAAAGTTGGAAAGTATGAATGTCTTGAAAAGTAAAGTAAATGGGGGTAATTACTTTGAATGGTTTAATGAATTTCATGTCATGAGCATGCATCACGTGCATAAGGTTTACTTACTGAGCTTTAGCTCACCCCAATCCCTCCCCAATATTTCAGGTGATGAAAGCTAGATGAGACGAGGAGAGCACTTGGCGACAGACTCAGGTTATACCTACCTTCATTTTTTGAAAATAAAGTTAAATTAGAATTCATTTAAGTGTCTCATTAATTATTCCTTCAATTATTATTGTTAATGGTTTTGATTGCAATTAGCTTTGAATAAGGATTGGTGTAGTATTAGAGGTTAGATGACCTCTTATTTCATTTGTTAAAGTTTATTTACTTGGAAATATATCGTTGAGGAGTTTGGGACTTATTGAATGGTTTTGATGATGTATGGGATTGAATGAGTTGAGATGCATGCTTTAAATTGGTTTTGAAGTCCCTTTACAGGTTGGTTAAGTCCAATTTACAGAGGAGACTCTGCCAAAATTTTTGTAGAATTTTATAATAGAAAAGTAAAAATGTTGAGGTTTGAAATGTTTTATTTCCGCATTTAAAGTGAAAAGAAGTTAACATGCCTAAGTTGAAGATTTTAAACTTGGGGTGTTACATTATTATTATTATTATTATTATTATTATTATTATTATTATTATTATTATTGTAAAACACATATTTTATTAAAACCTCTCAACTTTTCAAGCCCTCAGTATTCGATTAATAACGTTATAAAATTAATATTAATAATCTTCGGATTCTAATTTATCGATAAAATTCTCTCGGTACATTAAGAAACATAAATAAAAATGCTTAATAATAAAGATAAAAATTATCAATAACAAAATTACATGAACGGTTTACACAATAAAAATATAGAGAATTAAATAAATATTTATATTCATAATATTTTAAGAAAATATATATAACTAAGGTAAAAATATAATTTGTTTAAGAATGCTTGATAATCATCGAAAAAATATCTGTTGACAAAATACGTCGAATTCTAATGATTCTGAGATGATGTTGTCAAAATTTCAAAAGAATATAATGTCAGTTTTCGTGATAGTAATATCGTTAACTATCAATAACAGAATTCTTGCCGATGATCATGTACAAAAATTAATACATTCGTTGAATTTATTTCGCATTTAAAATAATTTTCTAATTTTATTGAAGATGCTTTTCATCAAAAAATTATATGAATAAAAAAAGAATCCCTATTTTAAGGATGTCATTTCAGATTTATTATTATTATTATTATTATTATTATTATTATTATTATTATTATTATTATTGTAAAACACATATTTTATTAAAACCTCTCAACTTTTGAAGCCCTCAGTATTCGATTAATAACGTCATAAAATTAATATTAATAATCTTTGAATTCTGATTTATCGATAAAATTCTCTCAGTACATTAAGAAACATAAATAAAAATGCTTAATAATAAAGATAAAAATTATCAATAACAAAATTACATGAACGGTTTACACAATAAAAATATAGAGAATTAAATAAATATTTATATTTTTAATATTTTAAGAAAATATATATAAATAAGGTAAAAATATAATTTGTTTAAGAATGCTTGATAATCATCGAAAAAATATATGTTGACAAAATACGTCGAATTCTAATGATTCTGAGATGATGTTGTCAAAATTTCAAAAGAATATAATGTCGGTTTTCGTGACAGTAATATCGTTAACTATCAATAACAAAATTCTTGTCGATGATCATGCACAAAAATTAATACATTCGTTGAATTTATTTCGCATTTAAAATAATTTTCTAATTTTATTGAAGATGCTTTTCATCAAAGAAATTATAGGAATAAAAAAAGAATCCCTATTTTAAGGATGTCATTTCAGATTTATTATTATTATTATTATTATTATTATTATTATTATTATTATTATTATTATTATTATTGTTGTTGTTGTTGTAAAACACATATTATTAAAACCTCTCAACTTTTCAAGCCCTCAGTATTCGATTAATAACGTTATAAAATTAATATTAATAATCTTTGAATTCTAATTTATCGATAAAATTCTCTTAGTACATTAAGAAACATAAATAAAAATGCTTAATAATAAAGATAAAAATTATCAATAACAAAATTACATGAACGGTTTACACAATAAAAATATAGAGAATTAAATAAATATTTATATTTTTAATATTTTAAGAAAATATATATAAATAAGGTAAAAATATAATTTGTTTAAGAATGCTTGATAATCATCGAAAAAATATATGTTGACAAAATACGTCGAATTCTAATGATTCTAAGATGATGTTGTCAAAATTTCGAAAGAATATAATGTCGGTTTTCGTGATAGTAATATCGTTAACTATCAATAACAAAATTCTTGTCATGATCATGCACAAAAATTAATACATTCGTTGAATTTATTTCGCATTTAAAATAATTTTCTAATTTTATTGAAGATGCTTTTCATCATAGAAAATATAAGAATAAAAATAGAATCCCAATTTTAAGGTTGTCATTTCAGATTTATTATCATTATTATTTGTTATTATTATTAATATTATTATTGTTGTTATTATTATTGTAAAACACATATTTTATTAAAACCTCTCAACTTTTCAAGTCCACTAAATTCGATTAATAATGTTATAATATTAATATTAATAATCTTCGAATTCTAATTTATCTATAAAATTCTCTCAGTACATTAAGAAACATAAACAAAAATGCTTAATAATAAATAAAAAAGTTATCTATAACAAAATTACGTGAACGGTTTACAAAATAAAAATATAGAGAATTTAAATAAATATTTATATTTTTTAACATTTTTAAGAAAATATATATAAAAAAAGTAAAAATATAATTAGTTTATTAATGCTTGATAATCATCGAAAAATTATCAGTTGATAATATACGACAAATTCTGAAGATTCTGAGATGATGTTGTCAAAATTTTCAAAGAACATAATGTCGGTATTCGTCGATAGTTATATCTTTAACTATCAATTACAAAATTCTTGTCGATTATCACGCATACAAATTAATACATTCGTTGAATTTCTTTCGCATTTTAAATAATTTTCTAATTTTATTGAAGATGCTTTTCATCACAGATATTATAGGAATAAAAAAAGAATCCTTATTTTAATGATGTCATTTTAATATTATTATTATTATTATTATTATTATTATTATTATTATTATTATTATTATTATTATTATTATTATTATTATTATCGTAAAACAAATATTTTATTTAAACCTCTCAACATTTCAAGTCCACTTATATTTGATTAATAATATATTAATCTTAATATCTTCGAATTCTAATTTATCGATAAAATTCTCTCGGTACATTAAGAAACATAAATAAAAATGCTTAATAATAAAGATAAAAAATTATCGATAACAAAATTACATGAACAGTTTACAAAATTAAAATATATAGAATTAAATAAATGTTTATATTTTTAACATTTCAAGAAAATATATATAAATAAGGTAAAAATATAATGATGTGTTCCGGACCCTCGATAATCGGAGTCATAGCAGGCTTGACGGAAAAATTCAAGTATTCAAGCCAAAACGGAGTTAATTTCAAATTGGAGCAAAAAAGGACCAGTTTGATCCTTACGGCCGTAACGCTCTGAAGGTCACGACCGTAATCAAGCTACTAGTTAAGATGCGAGATTTCAATTTTACACTTACGGCCGTAAACAAATTGTCACGGCCGTAACATTCACAGGAAGGAAATCCTACGGTCGTAATAATCTCAATCACGGCCGTAACATGCAATATTAATTTTCGGGATTTTCCATATTTTGCAGTTTTTTAATTCCTTTTCTTTTATTTAGTTATTTTAGTATTTTACTTTAATTAGAATTCTATTTTGAGCCAGTTAGGGTTGATAGGTTTTTGTTTGCTTACTTATACGCTTTTTCCATTCATTGTATTGGAGACTTCGATTTTGATATAAATAGTTTTTATTGAGGATTCAATAAAAGTTATAGGTGGATTCCTATGTTTTTCGAACTAATCAAGAATATTTCTTGTGGCGTTCAAATATCGAACTTATCAAATATTTGCTAGAATATTTGTAGCGTTCAAATTAGAGACTTATCAAGGAGATTGGGCAAATCCTTGTGGCATTTCGAAAGTCGTGGTTCTTTATTCCGCATCGTCGAGCCATCGCGTCGTGAATATCGGGTCATGATCCATCTGTCCAACCACAACCTGAGTTCGGAACTTTCCGGAGTTTCTTCCGCGCTTCGAATCTTATCATCTAGTATCAGAGCTTGGATCTAATTCAGATTCTTGCGTTTCTTTTTTTTCTTGATTTTTTTCGTGTTCTTCGCGTTCTTCGTGCCAGTCATAATTTTCTTCAGTTTGATCCATAAGAGTCAGTCCCAAAATTCAAAAGTGTTTTTCTTCTTTGTTTTTCGTCCAAATCCAGTTCCATTTTTCTGCCATACTCGTAGTTCAATTCTCTTGCAGATTAAGAAAAAATTCCGAAAATTCCCAAATATTCTCCAAATATTCCGAATTTTCTCAATTTTCAAATTTTCTTGTCTTGTTCGTGTCTTACCTTTTTCCAATCCTTGATTAGTTCTTGGGTGAATTTGAAGGGATAGAAGAGTGAAACACGAGTGAAAATACACGTGAGGAGAAATTTATTTTTGATATTAAAAATGTCTATTAGAGAGGGTTCCACATCTTCGTCTTCTGTTGGAGACAGAAAACAGCTCAGGGGTGTGAATAGAAAGGATGAACAGGGTAATAATGATATTGCAGCAATGAGGGCACAATTTGAGAGGTTTATGGATCAGATGGAGAATCGAGGTACAGAACGTGAACAAAGACCTCGGGATCAATCTCACGATGGTTCTCGGGTTAGGAGAGGTAATAGGCGTGAGGTTAGTGTGGATGATGAAGACATGGGCAGTGAAAGTGGAAGTATATCTTTGGTGGGAAGTATGCGAAAGAGGGATAGAGGAGATAGGTATGAGAGGAGGCATGATAGGGAGTGTTGTGATGCTAGGGGGCATCGTGGGTGTAGAGATGTTGTTGATGATGACCTTGGGAATATTAAAATGAAGATACCATCGTTCCAAGGTAGGAGTTTATGAAATTAATTGAGAGAGGATTCTCCAAATTTGAAAGGTTGAGTTATTCCCTTTTTCTTGAACTTATCAAAGATCCGATCTTTGTGGCGTTCACCCAACGAACTTATCAAGGAATTGAAAACCCTTGTGGCGTTCACCAATCTTGGTTCTTCAATCCGCATCATCATTAATTGCGTCGTGATTGTCTGGTCAAGGTTTTATCGTCGATCTATCTTTAATTCCGTTGTTTATTTTCTTGTGTTCTTCTTTATTTTCGTGTTTAATCTGTCTTAGATCTTTCCTAGGTTTTAGTTGTGTTATTTCCGCGTGTTTTTCGAGATTCCCCGATTGAGATCTCATCATCTGGTATCATAGCCGGACCAGGCATCGAAGGGCGAAGTCGAGCCATCGACAATATGACAGTGATCTACGTGCAAAACGGAGCAAATTCCATGTTGGGGTTGAACCGGGAAAAGTGACGGATCAAGACGAATCAAGGAATCAGAGTTCAGAGAAAAAAAGGTGCAGAAGTCATCTTACGGTCGTAAGAGTGGAAGTTACGGCCATAACACAGTTACCGCAAATTTGAGCAGAACCTTCATTACGGCCGTAAAGAATAATCCTCACGGCCGTAACTCCGCCTCGGGTTTAAATGAAGAATTGCAGAATTTCATAGTTACGGTCGTAAGAAATATGGTCACGGCAGTAAGTCTTAAGCAGAAAGTCATTTACGGCCGTAAATGACTTCATCACGGCTGTAAATCTGATTTTTCCGGATTTTCGCATTTTTTTTAATTATTTTTCCGTTTTTAAGTTATTTGCCTATTTTAGTATTTTAGTTTAATTAGAATTCTATTTTGAGTCAATTAGCGGCTAGGTTATTTTTCTTATTTATATTCCTTATTTATATTCCTTTTCATGATTGTAAAGAACAGTTTGAGTTTATGAATTAAATTGAGAGAGGATTCTCCAAAATTGAAAGGTTGAGTTATTCCCTTTTTCTTGAACTTATCAAAGATCCGATCTTTGTGGCGTTCACCCAACGAACTTATCAAGGAATTGACAACCCTTGTGGCGTTCACCAATCTTGGTTCTTCAATCCACATCGTCATTAATTGCGTTGTGATATTCAGGTCAAGGTTTTATCGTCAATCTATCTTTAATTCTGTTGGTTATTTCCTCGTGTTCTTGTTTATTTTCACGTTTTATCTGTCTTAGATCTTTCCTAGGTTTTAATTGTGTTGTTTCCGCGTGTTTTGACGAGATTCCCCGATTGGGATCTCATCATCTGGTATTAGAGCTTGGATCTATTTCAGATTCTTGCATTTCTTGTTATTTCTTGATTTTCTTATTCTTCGTGTTCTTCGTGCCCGTTATAAAATTTTTTTTCAGTTTGACCCATAAAAGTCAGTCCCAAAAATTTAAAAGTGTTTTTCTAGTCCGTTTTTCGTCCAAATTCAGTTCCGTTTTTTCTGCCATACTCATAGTCCAATTCTCGGGCAGATTAAAAAAAATTCCGAAAATTCCCCAAATATTCCGGATTTTCTCAATTTCCAAATTTCCTTGTTCTTGTTCGTGTCTTACCCTTTTCCATACCTTGATTGAGTTCTTGAATTAGTTATAGGGAGCGTCGTGATGCTAGGAGGCATCGTGGGGGTAGAGATGTTGTTGATGACGACCTTGGGAATATTAAAGTGAAAATACCGTCGTTCCAGGGTAGGAGTGATCCGGAGGCATACCTGGATTGGGAGACAAAGGTCGAACGAATTTTTTATTATAATAATTATTTGGAAAAGAAGAAGGTGAAATTAGCTGTGATTGAATTCAAAGATTATGCCAATATTTGGTGGGATCAACTAGTGACGGGTAGGAGGAGGAACCTTGAGGAGCCGGTGGAGACTTGGGGTGAATTAAAGACCATAATGAGGAAGCGGTTTGTGCCGACTCATTATTATAGAGATATTTACCAGAGGCTGCAGGGTATGACTCAGGGGTCGAGGAGTGTAGAAGATTATCATAAGGATATGGAGTTGACGATGATTTGGGCTAATGTAGTGGAGGACCGGGAAGCAACGATGGCTAGGTTTATGAGTGGGCTGAATAGAGATATTGCCAATGTCATTGAGCTGCAACATTATGTGGAGCTAGAGGACATGGTGCATATGGCCATGAAGGTGGAAAGGAAACTAAGGCGAAAGGGGGCAGAAAGACACTCACCATCTTATCCTACATCACAGCCGAAGCAGGAACACAATATTGAACATAACCCGAAAGGGACGGAGGAGCCTACAACGAAAGGTAAAAATATTTCTGATTCTCAAACTACTCGGGATAGAAATATTAAGTGGTTGGGTACCGGTCATATAGCATCCCAGCGTCCAAATAGGAGGCTAATGATTTTGCGTTATAATGGCGAAATTAGTTCCGAGGATGGATTTAAGGGAATGCCTAAGTTAGTGGATGTTGGGGCTAGTAGTAGTGATGAGGAAGGGCTGACCTATGCTGTTAAAGATTCACATGTTAATCGGCGTGTCCTTAGTACTAGGGTCTGGATGGATGAAATTAGTGAGCAAAGGGATAATCTCTTCCATACTAGATGCTTAGTGGGTAAAAAGGTTTGTGGTATGGTGATTGACGGGGGAAGTTGTACTAATGTGGTTAGTACAATGTTGGTTGAGAAATTGGGTTTGAGCTTGATAAAACATCCGAACCCTTATAAATTGCAATGGCTGACCGAGTCGGGAGAAATTAAGGTAAATAAGCAGCCTAGGGTCAACTTTGCCATCGGGGGTTATAAGGATGAGGTGGTTTGTAACGTGGTACCAATGCATGTTGGCCATATTTTGTTGGGTAGGCCATGGCAACATGGTAGGAGGGTAGTGCACGATGGGTTTAAGAATCGGTATTCATTTGTGAAGGGTGGGAAGAAAAGTACCCTTGTTCCGTTATCTCTGAAAGAGGCTCAAGGGGATCAGTTAAAAACCAAATGTGAGTTTGAAAAAAGAAATAAGAGTGTTGAGGCCACAACCTCAGAAAAAAGGAGAGGGTGTGAAAGTTGAAAACAAGAGAGTTGAGGCCACGACCTCAGAAAAAGGAGAGAATGAGTGCAAAAAGAAAAGAGAGTCCACCCCAAATTGAGTTTATTTGCACATAGGTTGATGTACAAGGATTCATGCCTTGCACTTGACCAGTCTAACAAATCCCTCCCCGGTTCTATTAAATCTATTTTGCAGGGACATAAATCAAGCCATGAACTTAAGGCGGGATGGAAATTCATTAGCTAAAATGAGCAGCCCAAAAGTCAAAAAGATAGCACGAAGCTTAAAAATGATCATCGAGCCCAGGAAAGCAGGAGAAGTTTGAAAAGCCAACCAAAAATGGATTCGAGGTCGAATCCTTTTCAAGAGAGGGAGTATGATATGATCCTGACCAGGCATCGAAGGGCGAAGTCGAGCCATCGGCAATATGACAGTGATCTACGTGCAAAACAAAGTAAGTTCCATGTTGGGGTCGAGCCAAGAAGAGGGACGGATCAAGCCGAATCAAGGAATCGAAGTTCAGAGAAAAAAAAGGTGCAGAAGTCATCTTACTTCCGTAAGAGTGGAAGTTACGGCCGTAACACAGTTATCGCAAATTTGAGCAGAACCTTCATTACGACCGTAAAGAATAATCCTCACGGCCGTAACTCCGCATCGGGTTTAAATGAAGAATTACAGAATTTCATAGTTACGGCCGTAAGAAATATGGTCACAGCAGTAAGTCTTAAGCAGAAAGTCATTTACGGCCGTAAATGAGTTCATCACGGCCGTAAATATGATTTTTCCGGATTTTCGTGTTTTTTTTTATTATTTTTCCGTTTTTAAGTTATTTTCCTATTTTAGTATTTTAGTTTAATTAGAATTCTATTTTGAGTCAATTAGTGGCTAGGTTATTTTTCTTATTTATATTCTTTTTCATGATTGTAAAGAACGGTTTGAGTTTATGAATTAAATTGAGGATTCTCCAAAATTGAAAGATTGAGTTATTCCCTTTTTCTTGAACTTATCAAAGATCCGATCTTTGTGGCGTTCACCCAACGAACTTATCAAGAAATTGACAACCCTTGTGACGTTCACCAATCTTGGTTCTTCAATCCCATCGTCATTAATTGCGTCGTGATTGTCGTGTCAAGGTTTATCGTCGATCTATCTTTAATTCCTTGTTTATTTCCTCGTGTTCTTGTTTATTTTCACGTTTAATCTGTCTTAAATATTTCCTAGATTTTAATTGTGTTGTTTCCGCGTGTTCGACGAGATTCCCCGATTAGGATCTCATCATCTGGTATCAGAGCTTGACTCTGAAATTTAGGTTTTTCTATCTAGTTTGATTTTTATGTTTATCATCGAGTCCCATAAAAATCATCCATACCTTGTTAAGTGTTTTGTTTTCAGTTTTTTTTTAGTTTTCTTGTTCTTCGTGTCAGTAAAATTTTTCAATTTTTGAGTCATATAAAAATCCAACAAAAATTCAAAAGTGTTTGTCTTATTCGATTCTTATCCAAATCCTGTTCCGTTTGTTTTGTTGCGTTCGTATCGAATTTTCGGATTTATTAAAGAAAAAATTATATTTTTTATTTTTTTATTTAATTCCGAAAATTTATTAAAAAAAAAAAAAAAGAGTTGTTTTAAATTCAAGAACCACTTTCTTGAGTTTCTTTAAAATTCTTGGTATTCATTTCCTTCCAAGTCAATAAAAGTCGTTCTTGCTATTTGATGTCTAAATCCTCTTCATTCTTGAATTTTTTTTAACGCCACATAAGGAATGGATTATGATCCGGGCTTTTTATTCCAAACTAGATATTATGTGGATCATAAGGGATGCAGTTTTTCGATTGATGGAAAGTGATTTACTAATTTCGTTAGTAGCACCGTGGTTGAAAAATTAGGATTGCCCCTAGAACCACACTATAAACCTTATAGGATGACGTGAATGAGGGAGTTTGGGAATTTCAAAGTAACCAAACAAGTTCTAGTGCTTATCACCCAGGGAAGGTATAGTGAGGATGTATGGTGTGATGTAGTGCCATTGAAATCTTATCATATTTTATTGGGAAAACCTTGGAGGCTAAAGAGGGAGGCTGTTTGTGATAAGAGTATGCACATATACAAATTCCTTAAGAAATGGAAAACATACGCTCTATATGGATTGACATTAGAGGAAGCACTAGAAAATTCACGAAGAGTAAGGAAGGAGAGTGAAAAGTGGCGTAATAGGAGGCATCGTGGGGATAAGGATATTGATAAGAAGGAGGGAGAGTTGAGATTAAAAACAAATAAACAAACTCCAAGATTTGATGAGGAGAAGGTGGAGTTGGGTAGCGAGGAAATGATTAAGAATGAAATTGTTGATAATGAGGGGAATGAATTGGGAGTTGAGGTGGAAGTTCAAGATTTGAGCGTTGAATTAGAAGATCCACATTTGATTAGTAATGAGGTAGTGCACGAGCGTGGTGATAAAAATGTGGAGATAGGAGATGTGGTTGAATTTGAAAGTAAAAATATTGAAGAGGTGCTTGAGTGTGTAAAGTTATGAGAGGTGCTTGAGAGAAAAGAAGTAGAGGGGAATAAACAAGAACTTGCAAAGGAAGAACAAGGTGAGGAGAAGGGCCTCGTGGTTCCAAAAGAGGAGTTGGAGATGATGATTTATCATGAATACAAGGATTCGTACCTTGTACCTAATGAAACTAACATTTTCCACCCTATTTTATTTAATTCTTTTTTGCAGGTTAATTGCACTTGGAACGATTGGTCACGCTACTTACACCCAAAGGTGTTTCTACTTCAAGCCATTCATGTGACCCCTGTTGCAGAATATTATTGGTTGATTATATGCAATGGCAGGAGGAGTTTTCCATTTGATCCGGGAGGAGCAACAGTAACTCATGAACAAAGCTATGATTCGGGACGAAACATCCTAAAGAAGGAGGGTATGATGTGATCCAGAACCGTGATAATACGAATCATAGCAGGCTTGACGGGAAAATTTAAATATTCAAGCCAAAACAAGAATTCAGCAGGTTGCTTTGAAGATAAACCGTGTCAAAAAGAACCAGAAAATTAGGCAGAAGGCCTTTTACGGCCGTAAGCATTAGAATTACGTCCGTAACGCAGCTATCGCAATTTTTGGACAGAACATGACTTACGGCCGTAATCAATTTCGTCACGGCCGTAACTTCGGTATCAACTTTGGACCCGATATTTACGGCCGTAACTGAGGATCGGATCAAATTTCACAGAATCTTGATTATTTTATTTCCTTTTTCTAATTTTAGTTATTTTAGTATTTTAGGTTATTTTTCTTATTTATATTCCTTTTCATGATTGTAAAAGACAGTTTAGTTTCGAGATTAATTTAAGTTGAGAGAGTTTTCTCCAATTGAAAGGTTGAGGAGTCCCTTTTGTGTTCTTCGAGAACAAATCCAACTTATCAAATATTTCGAAATATTTGTGGAGTTGAACTTATCGAATATTCGTGAGAATATTTCTGGCGTTTTCAATTAGAATCTTATCAAGGAAATTGACAAGTCCTTGTGGTGTTTCGGAAACATTGGATCTCGATTTCTCATCGTCAATTTCTTGCATCGTGAATCTTGGGTCAAGGTCCTATCGTCAATTTTATGTTTTCAGTATTTTAATTCTTGTGTTCTTGTGTTTGTTCGGCTGAATCTGAATCTTTCCTACGTTTTCAATTCATTATTCCGCGTTTTTGTCATGTTCCGTTATCGGAATCGCATCATCTGGTATCAGAGCTTGGATCTATTTCAGATTCTTGCGTTTCTTATTAATTCTTGATTTTATTGATTTTTTCGTGTTCTTCGCGTTCTTCGTGTCAGTCATAATTTTCTTCAGTTTGATCCATAAGAGTCTGTCCCAAAAATTCAAAAGTATTTTTCTTGTTCATTTTTTGTCCAAATCCAGTTCCATTTTTTCTACCATACTCGTAGTCCAATTCTCTGACAGATTAAAAAAAATTCCAAAAATTCCAAATATTCCCAAATATTCTGAATTTTCTCAATTTCCAAATTTCCTTGTTCTTGTTCGTGTCTTGTCCTTTTCCAAACCTTGATTGAGTTCTTGAATTAGTTATTGGGTGAAATTTGAAGGGATAGAAGAGTGAAACACGAGTGAAAATACACGTGAGGAGAAATTTATTTTTTGAAAATTAAAAATCTCTGATAGAGAGGGTTCCACATCTTCATCTTCTGTTGGAGACAGAAAACAACTCAGGGGTGTGAGTAAAAAGGATGAACAGGGTACTGATGATATTGCAGTATTAAGGGTACAATTTGAGAGGCTTATGGCTCAAATGGAGAATCGAGGTGCAGAACGTGAACAAAGACATCGGGATCAATCTCATGATGGTTCTCGGGTTAGGAGAGGTAATAGGCGTGAGGTTGGTGTGGATGATGAAGACATGGTTAGTGAAAGTGGAAGTACATCTTTGGTGGGAAGTATGCGAAGGAGGGATAGAGGAGATAGGTATGAGAGGAGGCATGATAGGAAGCGTCGTGATGCTAGGAGGCATCGTGTGGGTAGAGATGTTGTTGATGACGACCTTGGGAAAATTAAAGTGAAAATACCATCGTTCCAAGGTAGGAGTGATCCGGAGGCGTACCTGCATTGGGAGACAAAGGTCGAACAGCTTTTTGATTGTAATAATTATTCGGAAAAGAAGAAGGTGAAATTAATCATGATTGAATTCACAGATTATGCCAATATTTGGTGGGATCAACTAGTGACGGGTAGGAGGGGGAACCTTGAGGAGCCGGTGGAGACTTGGGGTGAATTAAAGACCATAATTAGGAAGCGGTTTGTGTCGACTCATTATTATAGAGATATTTACCAAAGGCTGCAGGGTATGACTCAGGGGTCAAGGAGTGTAGAAGATTATCATAAGGATATGGAGGTGGCGATGATTTGGGCTAATGTGGTGGAGGACCGGGAAGCAACGATGGCTAGGTTTCTGAGTGGACTGAATAGAGATATTGCCAATGTCATTGAGATGCAACATTATATGGGGCTAGAGGACATGGTGCATATGACCATGAAGGTGGAAAGGCAACTAAGGCGAAAGGGGGCAGCTAGACACTCACCATCTTATCCTACATCACAGCCGAAGCAGGAACACAATGTTGAACATAACCCGAAAGGGAAGGAGGAGCCTACAACGAAAGGTAAAAATATTTCTGATTCTCAAACTACTTGGGATAGAAATATTAAGTGTTTTAAGTTGTTGGGTACGGGTCATATAGCATCCCAGTGTCCAAATAGGAGGCTAATGATTTTGCGTGATAATGGCGAAATTATTTTCGAGGATGAATTTAAGGGAATGCCTAAGTTAGTGGATGTTGGGGCTAGTAGTAGTGATGAGGATGGGCTGACCTATGTTGTTAAAGATTCACTTGTTGATCGGCGTGTCCTTAGTACTAGGGTCATGGTGGATGAAATTGGTGAGCAAAGGGATAATCTCTTCCATACTAGATGCTTAGTGGGTAAAAAGGTTTGTGGTATGGTGATTGACGGGGGAAGTTGTACTAATGTGGTTAGTACAATGTTGGTTGAGACTTTGAATTTGAATAAAAGAGATTGAATGTTTTTCAATTGTTTAATGTGTGGATTCACATTACAAACCCGAACTTATCAAGATTGATTATCTTGTGGCGTTCATCCAGAACTTATCAAATATTCGCGAGAGTACTTGTGGCGTTCAAAACCAGAAACTTATCAAGGAGATTGGGCAATTCCTTGTGGCGTTTCGAAAGTCTTGGTTCTTTATTCTGCATCATCGAGCCATCACATCGTGAATATCGGGTCAAGATTCCACCGTCCATCCACAACCTGGGTTCGAAACTTTCCGGCGTTTCTTTCGCGCTTCGAATCGTATCATTTGGTATCAGAGCTGGACTCTGAATTCAGGTTTTTCTATCCAGTTTGATTTTTATATTTATCATCGAGTCCCATAAAATCATCCATATCTTGTTGAGTGTTTTGTTTTCAGTTTTTTTTTTTTTTTTTTTTTTGAGTTTTCTTGTTCTTCGTGTCAGTAAAATTTTTCAGTTTTTGATCCATATAAAAAACCAACAAAAACTCAAAAGTATTTGTTTTATTCGATTCTTATCCAAATCCTGTTCCATTTGTTTTGTTGCGTTTGTGTCGAATTTTCGGATTTATTAAAAAAAATTATATTTTTTATTTTTTTATTTAAATCCGAAAATTCATTATTCAAAAAAAAAAAAAAAAAAAAAAAGTTGTTCCAAATTCAAGAACCACTTTCTTGAGTTTCTTTAAATTTCTTGGTATTCATTTCCTTCCAAGTCAATAAAAGTCGTTCTTGCTATTTGATGTCTAAATTCTCTTCATTCTTTAAATTTTTTTAACGCCACATAAGGAATGAATTTTGATCCGGGATTTTTATTCCAAACTAGATGTTATGTGGATCATAAGGGGTGCAGTTTGGCGATTGATGGAAAGTGCTTTACTAATTTCATTAGCAGCAACGTGGTTGAAAAATTAGGATTGCCCCTAGAACCGCACTATAAACCTTATAGGATGACGTGGATGAGGGAGTTTGGGAATTTCAAAGTAACCAAACAAGTTCTAGTGCCTATCACCCAGGGAAGGTATAGTGAGGATGTATGGTGTGATGTAGTGCTATTGAAATCTTATCATAATTTATTGGGAAAACCTTGGAGACATAGGAGGGAGGCTGTTTACGATAAGAGTATCCACATATACAAATTCCTTAAGAAAGGGAAAACATGCGTACTATATGGGTTGATATTAGAGAAAGCACTAGAAGATTCACGGAGGGTAAGGAAGGAGAGTGAAAAGTGGTGTAATAGGAGACATCGTACGGATAAGGATATTGATAAGAAGGAGGGAGAGTTGAAATTAAAATCAAATAAACAAACTCCAAAATTTGATGAGGAGAAGGTGGAGTTGGGTAGCAAGAAAATGATTACGAATGAAATTGTTGATAATGAGGGGAACGAATTGGCAGTTGAGGTGGAAGTTCAAGATTTGAGCGTTGAATTGGAAGATCCACATTTGGGTAGTGATGAGGTAGTGCACGAGCATGGTGATAAAAGTGTGGAGTTAGGAGATGTGGTTGAGTTTGAAGATGAAAAATTTGAACAAGAAGTTGCAAAAGAGAAAAGAGGCGAAGAGAAGAGCCTCGTGGTTCAAGAAGTGGAGTTGGTGGTGGTTTATCATGAATACAAGGATCCATACCTTGTACCTCATGAAGCTAACATGTCCCTCCCCATTTTGTTTAAATCTCTTTTGCAGGTTAATTATGATTGGAAGCTTCAACCACACTACGTATGGCAAAGGGAGTTCAAGCTCCATCTCTTCCATGTTTTCCAATCAAAGGAGCATAATTTATTAAACTCGTGGTATGGAAGCCTAAATTTTCCGTTTGATCCAGGGGGAGCAGTTGCATTCATGAACAAAGCTATGATTCGGGACGAATCATCCTAAAGAAGGAGGGTATGATGTGATCCATAACCCCGATAATACGAATCATAGCAGGCTTGATGGAAAAATTTAAATATTCAAGTCAAAACAAGAATTCAGCAGGTTCGACGAGCTTTGAAGATCAAACCGTGTCGAAAAGAACCAAAAATTATGTAGAAGCAAAGTTACGGCCGTAACCAAATATTCTCACGGCCGTAAGTCACTCTCGGATCAAAATGAAGAATTCCAGGTTTTCAAAGTTACGGCTGTAAGTATTATGGTCACGGCCGTAATCCTTAAGCAGAAGAATAGTTACGGCCGTAAGTGATGCTGTCACGGCCGTAAGTTAGGATTTTTGCAAATAAGGTGGATTTTTAATTCCTTTTTCGTATTTTTATTCATTTTCTAGTTTTAGCTATTTTAGGTTAGTTAGAACTCTATTTTGAGTCCATTAGCGACTAGGATTTTATTTTTCTTATTTATACGCTTTTTCCATTCATTGTAATGCAGACTTTGAATTTGAATAAAAAAGATTGAATGTTTTTCAATTGTTTAATGTGTGGATTCACATTACAAACCCGAACTTATCAAGATTGATTATCTTGTGGCGTTCATCCAGAACTTATCAAATATTAGTGAGAGTATTTGTGGCGTTCAAAACCAGAAACTTATCAGGGAGATTGGACAAATTCTTGTGGCGTTTCGCAAATCTTGGTTCTTTATTCCGCGTTGTCGATGCTCGCGTTGTGAATATCGGGTCAAGATTCCACCGTCCGTAACAACCTGGGTTCGAAACATTCCGGCGTTTAATTCTGTGCCAAACTCAGGTTGTGATTGGACGGATGAATCATGACCCGATATTCACGACATAATGGCTTGACGATGTGGAATAAAGAACCAAGACTTTCGAAACGCCACAAGGAATTGCCCAATCTCCTTGATAAGTTTCTGGTTTTGAACACCACAAATACTCTCGCGAATATTTGATAAGTTCCGGATGAACGCCACAAGATAATCAATCTTGATAAGTTCGGGTTTGTAATGTGAGTCCACACATTAAACAATTGAAAAACATTCAATCTCTTTTATTCAAATTCAAAATTTGTGTAGTGTTGAGGAGGTGCCTAATCATGTCGATAAAATTATTTATGAGGAGGTGCATGAGCAAAAGCATGATTTGGAAGTAGTTGAGCTAAATCCAAAATTGGATGAGGAGAAGTATTTGGGTAGTGATGATGGAATGCATGAAAAATTAGGAGAGGTGGTTGAGCGTGAGAGTGTGGAGTTAGAAGAAGTGGTTGAGCTTAAGAGGAAAAAAGTCGAAGAGGTTGAGCAAGAAGTTGAAAAAAAAGGAAGGAGGTGAAGAGAAGAGCCTCGTGCTTCGAAAATAAGAGTTGGAGGTGATACACCATGAGTACGAGGATCCATAGCTTGTATCTCATGAAACTAACATTTCCCTCCCCATTATATTTCAATCTTTCTTACAAGTTTCTTACACTTGGGAGCTTGAATTACACCAATCATGGCAATTCAAGCTCGTGCTTCAATACCTTCATGTTTACCCATTGAAGGAGTACTATTGGTTGATCATAAGGCATGGAGGAGATTTTTTTCCATTTGATCCAGGTGGAGCAGTTGCGCAACATGAACAACACTATGATTCGGGACGAATCATCCTAAAGAAGGAGGGAATGATACGAATCGTAGTGGGCTTGAAGGAAAGAACTAAAAATCAAGCCAAACAAAGCTTCCAGCATGTTCGAAGAGCTTCACAGATCAAGCATTGCGAGAGTGAACAAGGTTCAAGGCTAAACCAAGTGAGCAAGCCAAGAGACAAGTCGAGAATCGAGTTGGAAACCAAGAAAATAAAAAATTATGCAGAAGCAAAGTTACGGCCGTAACCAAATATTCTCACGGCCGTAAGTCACTCTTGGATCAAAATGAAGAATTTCAGGTATTCAAAGTTATGGCCGTAAGTATTTTGGTCACGGTCGTAATCCTTAAGCAGAAGTACAGTTACGGCCGTAAGTGATGCTGTCACGGCCGTAAATCCAGTTTAACGCAAATAATGCAGGTTTTTAATTCCATTTTCGTATATTTTATTTCATTTTCCTATTTTAGTATTTTAGGTCAATTAGGAGTCTATTTTGAGCCCAATTAGCGGCTAGGTTTATTTCACTTCTCATTCTCTTTCATTGTAACAAATATTGACTTTGATGAATAAAAATTGTGTTGAGTTATTTCTCTCCCAAATATTGTTCTTGAATGAACTTTCGAACTTATCAATGATTATCATATATTTGTGGCGTTCACCAATTGAACTTATCAAGGATCTAGACATTCCTTGTGGCGTTCACCCCTTTGTGGTTCTTATCTCCGCATCGTAATGGGTCTCGGGTTTAATATATCCCTGGTTCTTGCGTCGTGGGGTTGGGCTTATTTTGCTCCTTTGGTTCGGACCCGATTGGAATATTAAACCCGATTAATATTTTTTTTATATTAATATTATCATAAAGGATGTTTGGTCTCGGAATATTAAACCCGAGACCCGTTACGATGCGGAAACAAGAACCATAATGGGGGAACGCCACAAAGATATGATAATCTTTGATAAGTTCGAAAGTTCATTCAAGAACAATATTTGGGAGATAAATAACTCAACACAATTTTTATTCATCAAAGTCTGAAATACAATGAATGGAAAAAGCGTATAAATAAACAAACAAAAACCCTAGACGCGAATGGGCTCAAAATAGACTCCTAATTGACCTAAAATACTAAAATAACTAAAATTGGAAAAAGGAAATAAAATAATCAAGATTCTGCGAAATTTGATCCGCTCCTCAGTTACGGCCGTAAATACCGAGCTTAAAGTTGATACCGAAGTTACGGCCGTGACGAAATTGATTACGGCATCATGAATGATAAAGTGTGTAGGATGATGATTGACGGGGGAAGTTGTACTAATGTAGTTAGAACAATGTTGGTGGAAAAATTAGGCATACCTTTAATGAAACATCCAACACCTTATAAATTACAATGGTTGACTGAGTCTGGGGAAGTTAAGGTGAAGAGACAGGCCTTGGTGACTTTTTCTTTTGGTGGATATACTGATGAGGTAATTTGTGACGTGGTGCCTATGCAAATTAGTCACATATTGTTGGGTAGGCCTTGGAAATATGAAAGGGCTGTGCTACGTGATGGGTATACAAATAGATACAGCTTGGTAAAAGGGGGGAAAAGTTTACTCTAATGCCACTATCTCCAACTGAATCCCTGAAAGATCAATTGAAGGTGAAAAGTGAGTTTGAGGGCAAAAATAAGAGAGTTGAGGCCATGACCTCAGATAAAGGAGAGGGAGTGGAAATTAAAGAGAAGAGAGTTGAGGTCACGACCTCAGAAAAAGGAGAGGGAGTGAAAAATAAAGAAAAGAGGGTTGAGGTTCAAACCTCAGAAAAAGGAGAGACTGAGTGCAAAAAGCAAAAGAAAGGAGAGTCTACCACAAAAATGAGTCTATTTGCACTTACTCATCCTAACAAAACCCTCCCCAATTCTTTAAAATCTGTTTTACAGGTACTGAAGTCAAACCATGAGCTTAAAACAGGAAAGAAACTTGTTGGCTCAAATGAGCAGCCCAAAAGGCCGAGAAAGTTGAAGGAGAAAAATGGGCATCCGAAAAGGTTGAAAGCAAGCACGAGGCATAAACATGATCATCGAGCCCAGAAAAGCAGGAGGAGTTTGAAAAGTCGACCAAAATTGGATTCGAGGTCAAATCCTTTTCAAGAGAGGGAGTATGATATGATCCGGACCAAGCATCGAAGGGTGAAGTCGAGCCATCGGAAATATGACATTGATCTACGTACAAAACGGAGCAAGTTTCATGTTAGAGTTGAGCCGAGAGGGCGAATGGATCGAGCCGAGCCAAAGGAGCAAAGTTTGATGACCAGAAGCTTTATTACAGCCGTAGAGAATAATCCTCACGGCCGTAACTCCGCCTCGGGTTTAAATGAAGATTACAAAATTTCATAGTTACGGCTGTAAGAAATATGGCCACGACCGTAAGTCTTAAGCAGAAAGTCATTTACGGCCGTAAATCAGTTCTTCACGACCGTAAATCTAATTTTCCGTATTTTCTCGATTTTTTATTTAATTTCCGTTTTTAATTAATTATTTTCCTATTTTAGTATTTTAGTCTAATTAGGATTCTGTTTTGAGCCCAATTAGCGGCTAGGTTATTTTTCTTATTTATATTCCTTTTCATGATTGTAAAAGACAGTTTAGTTTCGAGATTATTGAATTTAAGTTGAGAGAGTTTTCTCCAATTGAAAGGTTGAGGAGTCCCTTTTGTGTTCTTTCGAGAACAAATCTAACTTATCAAATATTGCGAAATATTTGTGGCGTTGAACTTATCGAATACTCGTGAGAATATTTGTGGCGTTTCCAATTAGAATCTTATCAAGGAAATTGACAAGTCCTTGTGGTGTTTCGGAAACCTTGGATCTCGATTTCGCATCGTCAATTTCTTGCGTCGTGAATCTTGGGTCAAGGTCCTATCGTCAATTTTATCTTTCCAGTATTTTAATTCTTGTGTTCTTGTGTTTGTTCGGCTGAATCTGGATCTTTCCTACGTTTTCAATTCATTATTCCGCGTTTTTGTCGTGTTCCGTTATCGGAATCGCGTCATCTGGTATCAGAGCCAACCAAAATTGGATTCGAGGTCGAATCCTTTTCAAGAGAGGGAGTATGATATGATCCGGACCAGGCATCGTAACGGGTCTCGGGTTTGATATACCCCTGGTTCTTGCGTCGTGAGGTCGGGGTTGCATTGTTACCGTCCGCGCCAGCCTGAATTCGGAACTTTCCGGAGTTTCTTCCGCACTCGGGATCATATCATCTGGTATCAAAGCTTGGATCTAGATTTAGTTCTTGGTATTCTTGATATTTTCTTGTTTTTCTTGATTTTCTTCTTCTTCGTGTTCTTCGTGCCAGTTATAAATTTTTTTTCAATTTGATCCATAAGAGTCAGTCCCAAAAATTCAAAAGTGTTTTTCTTGTTCGTTTTTAGTCCAAATCTAGTTCCATTTTTTCTGCCATACTCATAGTCCAATCTCTGGCAGATTAAAAAAAATTGAAAATTTCATTTTTTTTCCATATTCCAACTTTCCTCAATTCTTCAATTTGTTCTTATTCGTGTGTTGTTTATCTACCCTTGATAAAGAGTTCTTGGATTGATTCACGGAGTTCTTAAGAAGGAAAAGAGTGATACACGAGTGATAAAGATTTGTGAGGAATTTTATTTCTTCTTCTTGTTATAAACCATGTCTCGCAGGGAGAGATCTTCATCAATGGGTAACAACAAACGGCCCGAGGGATAGGATATTGGAGTAGGGTGTTGAATTATTGGCAGAGATGCAGGAAAATTTTAAGAAGGTAATGGCTAGGATGGATAAAAGAGATGCGATGATTGCCCAATTGAAAAAGGAGCAATATCAGGCGGATTCTAGAGCTAGGAGGCATAAGGGGCGTGAAGCCAATTCGAGAGGTGGAAATGGGGTTGATTAAAGGCCATTGAAGCGAAAAGAGGCATCAAAATGGGAGAGTAGTGATCATGTTCACAAAAGGAGGGAGGAACCGACAACCAAAGGTAAAAATAATTTTGATTCCAAGCCTCTTAAGGATAAAAATGTTAAGTGCTTTAAATGTTTGGAACGGGGTCACATTGCACTTGATTGTCCACGTAAGAAGGTTAGGTGTGATAGTGAAGGGGAGAAAAGTGTTGTGGTGGATGAGTCAATTATTGATAGGCATGCTCTTAGCGTTAGGCATAAGGTGAATGTTTTGGATAATGTGGAAGGGCAGAAGGATAATATTTTTCGCACTAGATGCATCGTGAATGATAAAGTGTGTAGCATGGTGATTAAAGGGGGAAGTTTTACTAGTGTAGTTAGTACAATGTTGGTGAAAAACTTAAGCATACCTTTAATGAAACATCCAACACCTTATAAATTACAATGGTTGACTGAGTCGGGGGAAGTTAAGGTGAAGAGACAGGCCTTGGTGACTTTTTCTTTTGGTGGATATACTGATGAGGTAATTTGTGACGTGGTGCCTATGCAAACTAGTCACATATTGTTGGGTAGGCCTTGGAAACATGAAAGGGTTGTGCTACATGATGAGTATACGAATAGATACAGCTTGGAAAAAGGGGGGGAAAAGTTTACTCTAATGCCACTGTCTCCAACTGAAACCCTAAAAGATCAATTGAAGGTGAAAAGTGAGTTTAAGGGGAAAAATAAGAGAGTTGAGGCCACGACCTCAGAAAAAGGAGAGGGAGTGGAAATTAAAGAGAAGAGAGTTGAGGCCACGACCTCAGTAAAAGGAGAGGGAGTGAAAAATAAAGAAAAGAGGGTTGAGGTTCAAACCTCAGAAAAAGGAGAGATTGAGTGCAAAAAGCAAAAGAAATGAGAGTCTACCACAAAAAATGAGTCTATTTGCACTTACTCACACTAACAAACCCCTCCTCAGTTCTTTAAAATCTGTTTTACAGGTACCGAAGTCAAACCATGAGCTTAAAACAGGAAAGAAACTGTTGGAAAAAATGAGCAGCCAAAAGTCTAAAAGATCACACGAAGCTTAAAAATGATCATCGAGCCCAGGAAAGCAGGAAGAGTTTGAAAAGTCGACCAAAAATGGATTCGGGGTCGAATCCTTTTCAAGAGAGGGAGTATGATATGATCCGGACCAGGCATCGAAGGTCGAAGTCGAGCCATCGGAAATATGACAGTGATCTACGTGCAAAACGGAACAAGTTCCATGTTGGGGTCGAGCCGAGAAGAGGGACGGATCAAGCCGAATCAAGGAATCGAAGTTCAGAGAAAAAAAAGGTGCAAAAGTCATCTTACGGCCTTAAGAGTGGAAGTTACGGCCGTAACACAGTTATCGCAAATTTGAGCAGAACCTTCATTAAGGCCGTAAAGAATAATCCTTACGGTCGTAACTCCGCCTGGGGTTTAAATGAAGAATTACAGAATTTCATAGTTACGGCCGTAAGTCTTAAGCAGAAAGTGCCGTAAATGAGTTCATCACGGCCGTAAATCTAATTTTTTGGATTTTCGCGATTTTTGATTTAATTTCAATTTTTAATTATTTATTTCCTATTTTAGTATTTTAGTCTAATTAGGATTCTGTTTTAAGCCCAATTAGCGGCTAGGTTATTTTTCTTATTTATATTCCTTTTCATCATTGTAAAAGATAGTTTAGTTTTGAGATTATTGAATTTAAGTTGAGAGAGTTTTCTCCAATTGAAAGGTTGAAGAGTCCCTTTTGTATTTTTCGAGAACAAATCCAACTTATCAAATATTGCGAAATATTTGTGGCGTTGAACTTATCGAATATTCATGAGAATATTTGTGGCGTTTCCAATTAGAATCTTATCAAGGAAATTGGCAAGTCCTTGTGGTGTTTCAGAAACCTTGGATCTCGATTTCGCATCATCAATTTCTTGCGTCGTGAATCTTGGGTCAAGGTCCTATCATCAATTTTATATTTCCAGTATTTTAATTCTTGTGTTCTTGTGTTTGTTCGGCTGAATCTGGATCTTTCCTACGTTTTCAATTCATTATTCCGCGTTTTTGTCGTGTTCCGCCATCGGAATCGTGTCATCTGGTATCAGAACTTGGATCTATTTCAGATTCTTACGTTTCTTGTTATTTCTTGATTTTCTTGTTCTTCGTGTTCTTCGTGCCCGTTATAAATAATTTTATTTATTTAAAAAAAATCTGAAAATTCCAAATATTCTGAATTTTCTCAATTTCAAGATTTCCTTGTTCTTGTTCTTGTTCGTGTCTTGCCCTTTTCCAAACCTTGATTGAGTTCTTGAATTAGTTATTGGGTGAAATCTGAAGGGATAGAAGAGTGAAACACGAGTGAAAATACACGTGAGGAGAAATTTATTTTTTGGAAATTAAAAATGTCTGATAGAGAGGGTTCCACATCTTCATCTTCTGTTGGAGACAGAAAACAGTTCAGGGGTGTGAATAGAAAGGATGAACATGGTAACAATGATATTGCAGCAATGAGGTCACAATTTGAGAGGTTTATGGCTCAGATGGAGAATCGAGGTGCAGAACGTGAACAAAGACCTCGGGATCAATCTCATGATGGTTCTCGGGTTAGGAGAGGTAATAGGCGTGAGGTTGGTGTGGATGATGAAGACATGGGCAATGAAAGTGGAAGTGTATCTTTGGTGGGAAGTATGGGACGGAGGGATAGAGGAGATGGGTATGAGAGGAGGCATGATAGGGAGTGTCGTGATGCTAGGAGGCATCGTGGGGGTAGAGATGTTGTTGATGACGACCTTGGGAAAATTAAAGTAAAAATACCATCGTTCCAGGGTAAGAGTGATCCGGAGGCGTACCTGGATTGGGAGAGAAAGGTCGAACGGCTTTTTGATTGTAATAATTATTCGGAAAAGAAGAAGGTGAAATTAGCTGTGATTGAATTCATAGATTATGCCAATATTTGGTGGGATCAACTAGTGACGGGTAGGAGGAGGAACCTTGAGGAGCCGGTGGAGACTTGGGGTGAATTAAAAACCATAATGAGGAAGCGGTTTGTGCCGACTCATTATTATAGGGATATTTACTAGAGGCTGTAGGGTATGACTCAGGGGTCGAGGAGTATAGAAGATTATCATAAGGATATGGAGGTGACGATGATTCGGGCTAACATGGTGGAGGATCGGGAAGCTACGTTGGCTAGGTTTCTGAGTGGGCTGAATAGAGATATTTCCAATGTCATTGAGCTGCAACATTATGTGGATCTAGAGGATAAGGTGCATATGGCCATGAAGGTGGAAAGACAGCTAAGGCGAAAGGGGGCAGCAAGACATTCACCATCTTATCCTACATCACAACCGAAGCAGGAACACAATGATGAACATAAACCGAAAGGGAAGGAGGAGCCTACAACAAAAGGTAAAAATATTTCTGATTCTCAAACTACTATGGATAGAAATATTAAGTGTTTTAAATGCTTGGGTACGGGTGATATAGCATCCCAGTGTCCGAATAGGAGGCTAATGATCTTGCGTGATAATGGTGAAATTAGTTCCGAGGATGAATTTAAGGGAATGTCTAAGTTAGTGGATGTTGGGGCTAGTAGTAGTGATGAGGAAGGGATGACCTATGCTGTTAAAGATTCACTTGTTAATCGGCGTGTCCTTAGTACTAGGGTCAGGGTAGATGAAATTGGTGAGCAAAGGGATAATCTCTTTCATACTAGGTGCTTAGTGGGTAAAAAGGTTTGTGGTATGGTGATTGACAAGGGAAGTAATACTAATGTGGTTAGTACAATGTTGTTTGAGAAATTGGGTTTGAGCTTGATAAAATATCCGAGTTGGGAGAAATTGCAAGGGCTGACCGAGTTGGGAGAAATTAAGGTAAATAAGCAGGCTATGGTCAATTTTGCCATCGGGGGTTATAAGGATGAGGTGGTTTGTGACGTGGTACCTATGCATGTTGGCCATATTTTGTTGGGGAGACCATGGCAACATTATAGGAGGGTAGTGCACGATGGGTTTAAGAATCAGTGCTCATTTGTGAAGGGTGGGAAGAAAATTACCCTTGTTCCGTTATCTCCGAAAAAGGTTCAAGAAGTTCATTGGCAAAAATGAGCAGCCCAAATGTCTAAAAGATCGCACGAAGCTTAAAAATGATCATCGAGCCCAGGAAAGCAGGAGGAGTTTGAAAAGCCGACCAAAAATGGATTCGAGGTCGAATCCTTTTCAAGACAGGGAGTATGATATGATCCGGACCAGGTATCGAAGGGCGAAGTCGAGCCATCGGCAATATGACAGTGATCTACGTGCAAAATAGAGCAAGTTCCATGTTGGGGTCGAGCCGAGAAGAGGGACAGATCAAGCCAAATCAAGGGATCGAAGTTATTTGTGCAGAAAAGTCTTTACGGCCATAATGAAGGACCTTCAAGGCCATAACTCTTATAATCACGGCCGTAAAATCTACTATCACGGCCGTCACCAAGTCTTGGGGAAAAAGGAAGAATTTCAGCAGAACAAGGCTTACGGCCGTAAGTCTGGAAGTTACGGCCGTAACATCCAAGCCGGGGGCATTTCATGACCGAAATCAAATTCGTCACGGCCATAACTACTAAAGCAGTTTTGGACCAGAGAAGGGCTTACGGCCGTAAGCCCGGTATTTACGGTGGTAACTGAGTAGCGGCCAGATTTTACAAGGACTTTTAATTATTTTGTTTACTTTTTTGTTTTTAAGTTATTTGCCTATTTTAGTATTTTAATTTAATTAGAATTCTATTTTGAGTCAATTAGCGGCTAGGTTATTTTTCTTATTTATATTCCTTTTCATGATTGTAAAGAACAGTTTGAGTTTATGAATTAAATTGAGAGAGGATTCTCCAAAATTGAAAGGTTGAGTTATTCCCTTTTTCTTGAACTTATCAAAGATCCGATCTTTGTGGCGTTCACCCAACGAACTTATCAAGGAATTGACAACCCTTGTGGCGTCACCAATCTTGGTTCTTCAATCCGAATCGTCATTAATTGAGTCGTGATTGTCGGGTCAATGTTTTATCGTCGATCTATCTTTAATTCCGTTGTTTATTTCCTCGTGTTCTTCTTTATTTTCACGTTTAATCTGTCTTATATCTTTCCTAGGTTTTAATTGTGTTGTTTTCGTGAAAATTGAAATCTCATACATCAGTTGGATTATATGATACGATCCAGACCAGGCATCGAAGGGCGAAGTCGAGCCATCGACAATATGTCAGTGATCTACGTGCAAAACGGAGCAAGTTCCATGTTGGGGTCGAGCCGAGAAGAGGGACGGATCAAGCCGAATCAAGGAATCGAAGTTCAGAGAAAAAAAAAGGTGCAGAAGTCATCTTACGGTCTTAAGAGTGGAAGTTACGGCCGTAACACAGTTATCGCAAATTTGAGCAGAACCTTCATTAAGGCCGTAAAGAATAATCCTTACGGTCGTAACTCGGCCTCGGGTTTAAATGAAAAATTACAGAATTTCATAGTTACGGTCGTAAGAAATATGGTCACGGCCGTTGTAACGCCCCGGATTCCGTGCGGAGCCCGGGACGCCACTTCGTCCTTTCAAATCTATTTTAATGCGGAAAATAAATTTAATTCAAAGCATCACTTTCATCCTTTGAAAAATTTTAGCGGAAACTTAATAAATTTAAATATAGAACTTATGTCGTTCATCATTTGAAAACTTTAGCGGAAACTTAAAAAAAATAGAATATAGAACAATGCATAAAAATTTAATCTCAATCAGTAATATTCATAAAATTGTCTAAAAAAAATTATCATCCTTTATTTAATTTGCCACCGCTGTCATTTCATTCGCCGCCTTCTCCGAGATCTGCAAAAGCTGTTAAAATTGGATTGAACACGTAATTATGCAATCATACAGTGACATCATCATCATATTTTTGGGCTATTTTATTTTCAAAATCAAGGCTCGTAAAATCATAGGGTGTGGGTAGTCTCGTCTTGTGCACTTAAGGCACATAAGTTATGCATAACATCATCATTTCTCATCTTATCTCATAAGAGATATTCTTTCTCGTCTCATGCATCAAAGCACGTAAATCACGTAATTTCACATAAGACATGCAATTATAATTTAAACTAATTAGTGGGGGCGAGTCTACCTTAAATCGCGAGTCTGAAAGTTGAGCAAGAAAATTCACGTTGTTCTTCTAAATGTCCAAGCGCCTCGTCTAGCCCATAAGTTACATTAGCCTTTAGAAATTTATAGTTTATTAAAATTTTAGGATTGAAATGATTATTTTAAAACTTGGGATTTATAATTTAAATCAATATGAACAAAATTAAAAGACTTTAAAATTTGTGGCTTAAATGATAACTTTTGAAATTTAGCGGACTAAAATGAATACTTTGAAACTTGGGATTTATAATTAAATGAATTAAATCCGCAGAGATTGAAATAAACGGTTCATAAATCTTGTGGCATAAAATAATAACTTTTGAAACATAAGATTTAAAATATTTAAACTGCAGGGACTGTTTTAGATTATTTTAAAACTTGGAGGACTAAAATGAATACTTTGAAAGTTTAGGTTTTAAATTGAAAATCAAACATTGTTGGAATTTAAAATTAGTTGGGACTAAAATAAATTATTTTGAAAGTTATTGGGCTGAATCATGATTTTAAATATCTTGGGGACTAACTAATAACTTTTGAAACTTAAAGTAAGATTTAAAATATTTAAAACTACAGGGACTGATCTTTAAAACATAATAAGACTAGGGACTGAATTAAAGAGTTTAAAGTTAAAAGGGCTGAAATAAATTATTTTGAAACTTGGGGGACTAATAGGAAAATTTTCGAAAATAAAAATATAAACAATATTTCATCTTTCTTACCCCATTTTCAGATCAGAGAGTACGAGAGAGAGAGACGGTGCAGGTCGCACTCGCGGACCCGTCCTTCAACGGCGATTTGCCGGCAAAACACCAGCTCAAGGTGGCGGCGAGCGGCGGAGCGAGTATATGATAAGGATTCTTGGGTTTTTGGGCAGAAAATCAAGGCTCGGTTGGGCGATTTTGGAGCGATTTGGGGCTGGAACCGAGGCTTGGAGATTGGGCTCTTGGTGTCGAGATTCCGGCAATAGCTCCGGCGAAGTGGTGGTCGAAGGTTAGTAGGTATTTGTTGAGTTTATTCTTGGGTTTTTCTTGGTTTGGAGTTTGATGATTCGATTGGTTGGAGGTGAAATGGGCAGGGGGCGATTTTGGTGATGAGGGAGGTTTGGGTGCAGGCTGTGAAAATTGGGTTTGACTCATGGTGTTGTGGGTTGAAGGCAGAGACTGTGAGTGGTGTAATGGGATTTGGCGTTGAAGGTGGAAGCTTGGCAGTGGACTGGTGGTGTCCGGTTTGGTGGTGGTCTGTGATGATGATGATATTGGTGGGGTTGCAGACGATGGTTGGGGTGGTTTCGAATATTGGCAGTGGTGATTCGTGTTGATTCGATTGTGGGTGGTTGGGCTATGGGTTGCAGGCGGCTGAGGATGCATTGCAGGTTCAGATGATGGTTCAATTGGTGAGGTTGGGGCTCGAGGTTATGGTTGATGGAGATGGCGTCTGTGGTGTGGGTCGTCTATGGAGCTGGTGGTGGTTTGAACGATGAAGTGGAGATGGAAAGATATGCATAGAGTTGGATTCCAAAATTGGCAATTGCTTGATTTGTGATTGAGGGGGCTGAAGGAGAGGTTAATTTGGTGCAGGTGGCGTATGAGGGGGGAGGAGTTTGGCTGATTGATGACTGAAATTTTGGGATTGAGGTTTGGTTGCTTGTTGTTGAATTGGCATTGAGTCGATTGACTGTGGTTTAAAAAACTGGAAAGCAAAGATGGGCCCTTTGATTGAGGGGAAGATGATGCTGTCCGTGGAAGTGAGAATTGATTGAAAGAAAACGTGGGGAAAATGATTTTACCAATTGAAGTTGTTCTAAATTTGGATTTAGGAGGGATTTGGGATTAATTCAAAGTGGAAGGCTATTTGAGTGGGATTAAGGAGTGATGATGGGGGAAGGGAAAATGTGCTTTATGTGTAAAATTGGAAGTTGGGGAGGAAATTTAGGGTTTAAATTTGAATGAACGTGAATTGGGGATTATAATAATAATAATAGATTGAATCCACATAGATTAAAAATTGGACTTTAAAAATATAAAATAGACTTGGCATATTATTTAATAAAAATTGTAATTTGACTAATATTTATTTCAAACTAATTTAATTTCACTTAAAATAGCTAGACGAAAATGTGTTTAAAAATAAATGGGTAAAGTCGTAGCGACACATTTTAAATAATATTTAAATAAGCCACGAAAAATTCTCGGTCACTACAACCCTATCACCTTAAAATAATTTCGTCCTCGAAATTTAAAATTTTCTTGATCTAAAATACTTGGGTACTTCAAAATTTCTTCTTTCTTAAAATCTTAAAAAAAATTAATATGACTAGACAAGAGCGCTGGTTTTTGAATAATATTTGGAGATTCGTAGCGACAAGTTCGGTAAAACAAGTCTTTTAAGTTTGAAAATTTCTCGATCGCTACAACTTTCTCCACTTAAAATAATTTCGTCCTCGAAATTTTAAACTTTCTTGATCTAAATATATCTGGGTATTAAGCCAGACTTCTTTCTTCTTTCTCAAGTAGTTTCAGCACTACCTTGTCTACCCCATTGAACTTTGACTAGAGAAACCTCTTTATTAATCTCTACTATTTTTTTAAGAAATCGTATCACACCATAATAATTAATCGTGAAGTCTATCATCATTCTTCTCAAACTTCTTATAACGAATAACCAAAGATCAATTGTAACATTTCAACTCACATGAATATTTTTTCCGTGTAATATGCCTAATAGCATGTTATCCACAAATCAGCATAATATCATCAGCTTATCGTATACGAGAATCTATTGGTATTTCCTATGTATGCCTGAAATGATCATATAACTCCACATTTACATTGATACTTAATCGATTGCACACTTCACCAATCAGGATGTTTATAAATAACAATCTCCAAAATTATCAAAACTTTAACTCCAAATTGATACTCCTTTCAAGACTTCACTCATGCTAACCTAAGCCGCAACGTAAATAAACAACCAATAACTCTCAACCATCCTATACTTGAAAAATAATATTTCCTCATTGTTCAAAGGTCAACCAAAATTTCCCTTTCATAATCTCGAAGTGTCTCCAACAAAATCCTCAAATGTTCCTCATATTGTTTACTATCTCTAGGATAAACCAAAATACCGTCCATGAATACAATGAAAAACATATCCAATTAATGTTGGAAAATTCAGTTCATCAATTCCATAAATATTGTCAGTGGTTATTTATTCAAAACTTTAAATCCTTTCATCCAAATCTCAATCAAATACTTAAGCAAGAAGACAAAACTTAACCCAATAATAAGTCTAAGCATCACTATATTATCAAAAACCCAAAATTCAATTCTTTCTTCTTGCTATTATAAGCTTCAACTTCATATCAAATTTCAAAATTAAATCTCTGACGTATGTGTACCATAACCTAATTAAATCATGAAATAGAACATGATCTAGTCTCCAAATTCCAATTAAATCACTATTTTCCCAAAAAAAAAAAAATCAGAGTTATAATCATCAATCATGACAAATATAAAGTAACCATTTTCATCTGATGCAATATCTACGTACATAGTCTGATATCCTTTTGATAAGAGCCTCCTATACAATAATTATATAGCATATCCCAGATTTAAATTCCTCCGTTGACTTCTTGTGAAAGGTGCCATGTCCTAAACCAATTATGCAAAGTCCAATTAGGCGGGGTTTATCCATTTCTTAGTTAAAATTATGAGGACGTAAAAATATTTAAAAAATTATTCAAATTATGCTCAAAACTCGTTTTCTTTCTTTCTTTCTTATTTCTTATTTCGGATACAAAAATATTTCTCATTCTTTCTCATCAAATTCTCAAAATACTTCATTTCTCATGTATCCGAAATCATCCTCACATAAACTTCATGATAAAATCATTTACCTTCGGAGTTGGCGGAGCGAACGATGGCAGTGGCAAAAGTCGTCAAAACATTGTCGTCAAAATATTATTTATTATTATTTTTCTTAAAAAAAAAAAAAAAAAATTCTCTTTTCAAAATTTGCAAGTCTACAGAAACGTAGACCCGCTCTGATACCACGCTGTAACGCCCCGGATTCCGTGCGGAGCCCGGGACGCCACTTCGTCCTTTCAAATCTATTTTAATGCGAAAAATAAATTTAATTCAAAGCATCACTTTCATCCTTTGAAAAATTTTAGCGGAAACTTAATAAATTTAAATATAGAACTTATGTCGTTCATCATTTGAAAACTTTAGCGGAAACTTAAAAAAAATAGAATATAGAACAATGCATAAAAATTTAATCTCAATCAGTAATATTCATAAAATTGTCTAAAAAAAATTATCATCCTTTATTTAATTTGCCACCGCTGTCATTTCATTCGCCGCCTTCTCCGAGATCTGCAAAAGCTGTTAAAATTGGATTGAACACGTAATTATGCAATCATACAGTGACATCATCATCATATTCTTGGGCTATTTTATTTTCAAAATCAAGGCTCGTAAAATCATAGGGTGTGGGTAGTCTCGTCTTGTGTACTTAAGGCACATAAGTTATGCATAACATCATCATTTCTCATCTTATCTCATAAGAGATATTCTTTCTCGTCTCATGCATCAAAGCACGTAAATCACGTAATTTCACATAAGACATGCAATTATAATTTAAACTAATTAGTGGGGGCGAGTCTACCTTAAATCGCGAGTCTGAAAGTTGAGCAAGAAAATTCACGTTGTTCTTCTAAATGTCCAAGCGCCTCGTCTAGCCCATAAGTTACATTAGCCTTTAGAAATTTATAGTTTATTAAAATTTTAGGATTGAAATGATTATTTTAAAACTTGGGATTTATAATTTAAATCAATATGAACAAAATTAAAAGACTTTAAAATTTGTGGCTTAAATGATAACTTTTGAAATTTAGCGGACTAAAATGAATACTTTGAAACTTGGGATTTATAATTAAATGAATTAAATTCGCAGAGATTGAAATAAACGGTTCATAAATCTTGTGGCATAAAATAATAACTTTTGAAACTTAAGATTTAAAATATTTAAACTGCAGGGACTGTTTTAGATTATTTTAAACCTTGGAGGACTAAAATGAATACTTTGAAAGTTTAGGTTTTAAATTGAAAATCAAATATTGTTGGAATTTAAAATTAGTTGGGACTAAAATAAATTATTTTGAAAGTTATTGGGCTGAATCATGATTTTAAATATCTTGGGGACTAACTAATAACTTTTGAAACTTAAAGTAAGATTTAAAATATTTAAAACTACAGGGACTGATCTTTAAAACATAATAAGACTAGGGACTGAATTAAAGAGTTTAAAGTTAAAAGGGCTGAAATAAATTATTTTGAAACTTGGGGGACTAATAGGAAAATTTTCGAAAATAAAAATATAAACAATATTTCATCTTTCTTACCCCATTTTCAGATCAGAGAGTACGAGAGAGAGAGACGGTGCAGGTCGCACTCGCGGACCCGTCCTTCAACGGCGATTTGCCGGCAAAACACCAGCTCAAGGTGGCGGCGAGCGGCGGAGCGAGTATATGATAAGGATTCTTGGGTTTTTGGGCAGAAAATCAAGGCTCGGTTGGGCGATTTTGGAGCGATTTGGGGCTGGAACCGAGGCTTGGAGATTGGGCTGTTGGTGTCGAGATTCCGGCAATAGCTCCGGCGAAGTGGTGGTCGAAGGTTAGTAGGTATTTATTGAGTTTATTCTTGGGTTTTTCTTGGTTTGGAGTTTGATGATTTGATTGGTTGGAGGTGAAATGGGCAGGGGCGATTTTGGTGATGAGGGAGGTTTGGGTGCAGGCTGTGAAAATTGGGTTTGACTCATGGTGTTGTGGGTTGAAGGCAGAGACTGTGAGTGGTGTAATGGGATTTGGCGTTGAAGGTGGAAGCTTGGCAGTGGACTGGTGGTGTCCGGTTTGGTGGTGGTCTGTGATGATGATGATATTGGTGGGGTTGCAGACGATGGTTGGGGTGGTTTCAAATATTGGCAGTGGTGATTCGTGTTGATTCGATTGTGGGTGGTTGGGCTATGGGTTGCAGGCGGCTGAGGATGCATTGCAGGTTCAGATGATGGTTCAATTGGTGAGGTTGGGGCTCGAGGTTATGGTTGATGGAGATGGCGTCTGTGGTGTGGGTCGGCTATGGAGCTGGTGGTGGTTTGAACGATGAAGTGGAGATGGATTCCAAAATTGGCAATTGCTTGATTTGTGATTGAGGGGGCTGAAGGAGTTTGGCTGATTGATGACTGAAATTTTGGGATTGAGGTTTGGTTGCTTGTTGTTGAATTGGCATTGAGTCGATTGACTGTGGTTTAAAAAACTGGAAAGCAAAGATGGGCCCTTTGATTGAGGGGAAGATGATGCTGTCCGTGGAAGTGAGAATTGATTGAAAGAAAACGTTGGGAAAATGATTTTACCAATTGAAGTTGTTCTAAATTTGGATTTAGGAGGGATTTGGGATTAATTCAAAGTGGAAGGCTATTTGAGTGGGATTAAGGAGTGATGATGGGGGAAGGGAAAATGTGCTGTATGTGTAAAATTGGAAGTTGGGGAGGAAATTTAGGGTTTAAATTTGAATGAACGTGAATTGGGGATTATAATAATAATAATAGATTGAATCCACATAGATTAAAAATTGGACTTTAAAAATATAAAATAGACTTGGGATATTATTTAATAAAAATTGTAATTTGACTAATATTTATTTCAAACTAATTTAATTTCACTTAAAATAGCTAAACGAAAATGTGTTTAAAAATAAATGGGTAAAGTCGTAGCGACACATTTTAAATAATATTTAAATAAGCCACGAAAAATTCTCGGTCACTACAGCCGTAAGTCTTAAGCAGAAAGTAATTTACGGCCGTAAATGAGTTCATCACAGCCGTAAATCTAATTTTTTGGATTTTCGCATTTTTTTTTTAGGTTTTTAAGTTATTTGCCTATTTTAGTATTTTAGTTTAATTAGAATTCTATTTTGAGTCAATTAGCGGCTAGGTTATTTTTCTTATTTATATTCCTTTTCATGTTTGTAAAGAACAGTTTGAGTTTATGAATTAAATTGAGAAATGATTCTCCAAAATTGAAAGGTTGAGTTATTTCCTTTTTCTTGAACTTATCAAAGATCCGATCTTTGTGGCGTTCACCCAACGAACTTGTCAAGGAATTGACAACCCTTATGGCGTTCACCAATCTTGGTTCTTCAATCCGAATCGTCATTAATTGCGTCGTGATTGTCGGGTCAAGGTTTTATCGTCGATCTATCTTTAATTCTGTTGTTTATTTCCTCGTGTTCTTGTTTATTTTCACGTTTAATCTGTCTTAGATCTTTCCTAGGTTTTAATTGTGTTGTTTCCGCGTGTTTGACGAGATTCCCCAATTGGGATCTCATCATCTGGTATCAGAGCTTGGATCTATTTCAGATTCTTGCATTTCTTGTTAATTCTTGATTTTCTTGACTTTTTTTTCGTGTTCTTCGCGTTCTTCGTGTCAGTCCAAATCTTCTTCAGTTTGATCCATAAGAGTCAGTCCCAAAAATTCAAAAGTGTATTTCTTGTTCTTTTTTCGTCCAAATCCAGTTCCATTTTTTCTGTCATACTCGTAGTCCAATTCTCTGGCAGATTAAAAAAAAATTCCGAAAATTCCCAAATATTCCGAATTTTCTCAATTTTCAAATTTCCTTGTTCTTGATCGTGTCTTAAAAATGTCTGATAGAGAGGGTTCCACATCTTCATCTTCTGTTGGAGACAGAAAACAACTTAGGGTTGTGAATAGCAAGGATGAACAGGGTACCAATAATATTGCAGCAATGAGGGCACAATTTGAGAGGTATATGGCTCGGATGGAGAATCGAGGTGCAGAACATGAAAAAAGACCTCAAGATCAATCTCATGATGGTTCTCAGGTTAGAACAGGTAATAGGCGTGAGGTTGGTGTGGATGATGAAGACATGGGCAGTGAAAGTGGAAGTATATCTTTGGTGGGAAGTATGCGAAGGAGGGATAGTGGAGATAGGTGTGAGAGGAGGCATGATAGGGAGCGTCGTGATGCTAGGAGGCATCGTGTGGGTAGAGAAGTTGTTGATGACGGCCTTGGGAAAATTAAAGTGAAAATACCATTGTTCCAAGGTAGGAGTGATCCGGAGGCGTACCTGGATTGGGAGACCAAGGTTGAACGGCTATTTGATTGTCACAATTATTTAGAAAAAAAAGAAGGTGAAATTAGCTGTAACTGAATTCACAGATTATGTCAATATTTGGTGGGATCAACTAGTGACGGGTAGGAGGAGGAACTTTGAGGAGATGGTGGAGACTTGGGGTGAATTAAAAACCATAATAAGGAAGAGTTTGTGCCGACTCATTATTATAGTGATATTTACCAGAGACTGCAGGGTATGACTCAGGGGTCGAGGAGTGTAGAAGATTATCATAAGGATATGGAGGTGGCGATGATTTGGGCTAATGTGGTGGAGAACTGGGAAGCAACAATGACGCGATCCCAATCGGGGAATCTCGTCGAAAACGCGGAATAACGAAATCTAAAAACCCTAGGAAAGATCTAAATCAGATCTGACTCGAAAATAACAAGAACACGAATAAATGAACAGAAATTAAAAGATAGATTGACGATAGGACCTTGACCCAAGATTCACGACGCAAGAAATTGACGATGCGGAATCGAGATCCAAGGTTTTCGAAACACCACAAGGACTTGTCAATTTCCTTGATAAGATTCTAATCGGACACGCCACAAATATTCTCGCGAATATTTGATAGGTACAACGCCACAAATATTTCCACAATATTTGATAGGTCGGATTTGTTCTTGAAGAACACAAAAGGGACTCCTCAACCTTTCAATTGGGGAAAACTCTCTCAACTATATTAATCTCAAAATCAATCTTAACTGTTTTTACAATGAATTGAAAAAGCGTATAAATAAGCAAAATAACCTAGCATCTAATTTACTCAAAATAGAATTCTAATTATACTAAAATTCTAAACTAGGAAAATAACCAAAAAATAATAAAGGAAATAAAATATTTGAATATTCCCGAAAATCTGGCCGAGCTCGTTTACGGCCGTGACAAAATATCTTACGACCGTAATCACCTTTCTGATCAAAACTGTACCATCAGTTACGGCCGTGATGAATTTATTACGACCGTGAAAATGTCCCTGTTTGAATGTTACGGCCGTAACTTCAAAGCTTACGGCCGTAAGCCTCTTTCTGCAGCAAATCTTCATTTTTCCTCGTCAATTGATTACGGCCGTGATTGTTGGTTTTACGGCCGTGAATACATGGGTTACGGCCGTGAAGGTCATCCATTACGGCCGTAATGGAATTTCTGCATAAATAATTTCTTTTACTCGATTCGGCTCGATCCGTCCCTCTTCTCGGCTCGACCCCAACACGGAACTTGCTCCGTTTTGCACGTAGATCACTGTCATATTGTCGATGGCTCAACTTTACCCTTCGATGCCTGGTCCGGATCACATCAAACAATGGCTAGGTTTCTGAGTGGGCTGAATAGAGATATTGCCAATGTCATTGAGCTGCAACATTATGTGGAGGTAGAGGACATGGTGCATATGGCCATGAAGGTGGAAAGGCAACTAAGGCGAAAGGGGGCAGCAAGACACTCACCATCTTATCCTACATCACAACCGAAGCAGGAACACAATGTTGAACATAACCCGAAAGGGAAGGAGGATCCTACAACGAAAGGTAAAGATATTTCTGATTCTCAAACTACTCGGGATAGAAATATTAAGTGTTTTAAGTGGTTGGGTACGGGTCATATAGCATCCCAGTGTCCAAATAAGAGGCTAATGATTTTGCGTGATAATGGGGAAATTAGTTCCAAGGATGAATTTAAGGAAATGCCTAAGTTAGTGGATGTTGGGGCTAGTAGTAGTGATGAGGAAGGGCTGACCTATGTTATTAAAGATTCACTTGTTAATTGGCGTGTCCTTAGTACTAGGGTCAGGGTGGATGAAATTAGTGAGCAAAGGGATAGTCTCTTCCATACTAGATGCTTAGTTGGTAAAAAAATTTTGGTATGGTGATTGACGGGGGCAGTTGTACTAATGTGGTTAGTACCATGTTAGTTGAGAAATTGGGTTTGAGCTTGATAAAACACATGAACCCTTATAAATTGCAATGGCTGACCGAGTCGGGAGAAATTAAGGTAAATAAGGATGAGGTGGTTTGTGACGTGGTACCTATGCATGTTGGCCATATTTTGTTGGGGAGGCCATGGCAACATGATAGGAGGATAGTGTACGATGGGTTTAAGAATCAATATTCATTTGTGATGGGTGGGAAGGAAATTACCCTTGTTCCGTTATCTCCAAAAGAGGCTCAAGAGGATCAGTTGAAAACCAAATGTGAGTTTGAAAAAAGAAATAAGAGTGTTGAGGCCACGACCTCAGAAAAAGGAGAGGGTGTGAAAGTTGAAAACAAGAGAGTTGAGGCCACGACCTCAGAAAAAGGAGAGAATGCGTGCAAAAAAGAAAAGAGAGTTCACCCCCAAATTGAGTTTATTTGTACATAGGTTGATGTACAAGGATCCATGCCTTGCACTTAACCAATCTAACAAATCCCTCCCCAGTTCTATTAAATCTGTTTTGCAGGGACATATATAAAACCATGAACTTAAGGCGGGAAAAGAACTCATTGGCAAAAATGAGCAGCCCAAAAGTCTAAAGGATCGCACGAAGCTTAAACATGATCATCGGGCCCAGAAGAGCAGGAGTAGTTTGAAAAGCCGACCAAAATTGGATTAGAGGTCGAATCCTTTTCAAGAGAGGGAGTATGATACAAGATTCCCCGACCCGATAAAAAAACCGATATTAATCGGGTTAAATTATTTTTAACAACCTTTCTAAGATTCCCCGATTGGGATGTTTGGTCAAGCTTCATTACGACCTAGTCGCTAAAGAACACATAGTCTTATCATACTTCTTTAGGAATGGATGACGCGATTCCCATAACGGAACACAACAAAAACGGGGAATAATGAATTGAAAACGTAGGAAAGATCCAGATTCAGCCGAACAAACACAAGAACACAAGAATTAAAATACTGGAAAGATAAAATTGACGATAGGACCTTGACCCAAGATTTACGACGCAAGAAATTGACGATATGAAATCGAGATCCAAGGTTTTCGAAACACCACAAGGATTTGTCAATTTCCTTGATAAGATTCTAATTGGAAACGCCACAAATATTCTCACGAATATTCGATAAGTTCAACGCCACAAATATTTCGCAATATTTGATAAGTTGGATTTGTTCTCGAAGAACACAAAAGGGACTCCTCAACCTTTCAATTGGAGAAAACTCTCTCAACTTAAATTCAATAATCTCAAAACTAAACTTTCTTTTACAATCATGAAAAAGAATATAAATAAGAAAAATAACCTAGCCGCTAATTGGGCTCAAAACAGAATCCTAATTAGACTAAAATACTAAAATAGGAAAATAAATAATTAAAAACGAAAATTAAATCAAAAATTGCGAAAATCCGAAAAATTAGATTTACGGCCGTGATGAACTCATTTACGGCCGTAAATGACTTTCTGCTTAAGACTTACGGTCGTGACCATATTTCTTACGGCCGTAACTATGAAATTCTATAATTCTTCATTTAAACCCGAGGCGAAGTTACAGCGGTGAGGATTATTCTTTACGGCCATAATGAAGGTTCTTCTCAAATTTGCGATAGCTGTGTTACGGCCGTAACTTCCACTCTTACGGCCATAAGATGACTTTTGCACCTTTTTTTTCTCTAAACTTCGATTCCTTGATTCGGCTTGATCCGTCCCTCTTCTCAGCTCGACCCCTACATGGAACTTGCTCCGTTTTGCACGTAGATCACTGACATATTACCGATGGCTCGACTTCGCCCTTCGATGCCTGGTCTGGATTGTATCATAGATGATGCGATCCCAATCGGGGAATCTTGTCGAACAACGCGGAATAACAAAATTAAAACCTGGGAAAGATCTAGATCAGATCTAAACACAAAAATAAACAGAACACAGGAAATAAATAACGAAATTGACGATAGATCGACGATAAAACCTTGACCCGATAATCACGACGCAATGAATGACGATGCGAATTGAAGAACAAAGATTGGTGAACGCCACAAGGACTCGTCAATTTCCTTGATAAGATTCTAATTGGAAACGCCACAAATATTCTCGCGAATATTTGATAAGTTCAACGCCACAAATATTTCACAATATTTGATAAGTTGAATTTTTCTCGAAGAACACAAAAGGGACTCCTCAACCTCTCAATTGGAGAAAACTATCTCAACTTAAATTCAATAATCACAAAACTAAACTTACAATCATGGAAAGGAATATAAATAAGAAAATAACATAGCCACTAATTGGGCTCAAAACAGAATCCTAATTAAACTAAAATAGGAAAATAGGAAAATAAATAAATAAAAACGGAAAAATAATCAAAATACGCGAAAATCCGGAATATTAGATTTACGGCCTTGATGAATTCATTTACGGCTGTAAATGACTTTCTGCTTGAGACTTACGACCATGACCATATTTCTTACGGCCGTAACTATGAAATTCTGTAATTCGTCATTTAAACCCGAGGCGGAGTTACGGCTGTGAGGATTATTCTTTACGGCCGTAATGAAGGTTCTGCTCAAATTTTCGATAGCTGTGTTACGGCCGTAACTTCCACTCTTACGGCCGTAAGATGACTTCTACACCTTTTTTCCCTCTAAACTTCGATTCCTTGCTTCGGCTTGATCCTTTCTTCCTCCCGGCTCGACCCCAACACGGAACTTGCTCCGTTTTCCACATAGATCACCGTTATACTGCCGATGGCTTGACTTCGCCCTTCGATGCCTGGTCCGAAACGTATCATACTCCCTCTCTTGAAAAGGATTCGACCTCGAATCCAATTTTGGTCGGATTTTCAAACTCCTCCTACTTTTCTGGGCTCGATGATTATGTTTATGCCTCATGCTTGCTTTCAACCTTTTGGGCTGCCCATTTTTCTCCTTCAACTTTCTCGGCTTTTTGGGCTACTCATTTGTGCCAACAAGTTTTTTTCCTGTTTTAAGCTCATGGTTTGACTTTGGTACCTGTAAAACATATTTTAAAGAACTGGGGAGGGGTATGTTAGCATGAGTAAGTGCAAATAGACTCATTTTTGTGGTAGACTCTCTTTTCTTTTGCTTTTTGCACTCAGTCTCTCCTTTTTCTGAGGCCGTGGCCTCAACTCTCTTTTCTTTAATTTCCACTCCCTCTCCTTTTTCTGAGGTCGTGGCCTCAACTCTCTTATTTTTCCCCTCAAACTCAATTTTCACTTTCAATTGATCTTTCAGGGCTTCAGTTGGAGATAGTGGCATTAGAGTAAACTTTTTCCCCCTTTTACCAGGCTGTATCTATTCGTATACCCATCGTGTAGCACAGCTCTTTCATGTTGCCAAGGCCTCCCCAACAATATGTGACTAATTTTCATAGGCACCATGTCACAAACTACCTCATTAGCATATCCACCAAAAGAAAAAGTCACCAAGGCCTGTCTCTTCACCTTAACTTCCCCCGACTCAGTCAACCATTGTAATTTATAAGGTGTTGGATGTTTCATTAAAGGTAAGCCTAATTTTTTCACCAACGTTGTACTAACTACATTTGTCACGACCCGTCCAAGATCACCCTATTGGACCTGAAACGTGACGTGCGCCGATGGCAGGTGCCAACTAGATGTTGGGCCCACCACCAAGGCAATCTTGACTTTTCTTAGACTGTAAAGAATTTTCTGAAAATCTGACATGATCTTCCCTATAAATATAAATAAGTCTAAAATCACCTGAATAGCATCAAGATTTTCCAAACGTACATATATCTCATAAATAGTGGGAACCACCTGTTCCTCTAACACATTCTAATCAACTAAGTATAACCAACTCGATCATTTTAACATCACTTACAGTACATCCCAGATGAATATAAAATCATGAAATCGTAGTGTACCCATAAGCTTAGATACTTAAATCAATAAAATCATACAATCTTATTATATATGTGGCTTGACTTGGCAGATCAACAGGCTTCAAATGCTTCTTAACTCACATTCACCTGCATTCTATAAAAATATATGGAAAAATATATGAGTTTGAAACTCAGTGAGTGGACATTTCATAATTAAGTATGCTCTCATTTATAAATATTTACTGAAAAAGATTTTACTACGTTAACTTTAAGAAATTCAAAGATATGATAATTTTTTCTAAAACTGTAATAGCTGAGATAGTAAAATTCTTTATTCTTTATTCTAAATAATCAACTGTAAAGCATATGAGTATAAGAAATATTATATAATGAAATTCCGAATAAAAATATCATTTTGCAATACTATAAGTTGGATCCTTTATTCTGTAAACTGAAAACTAAATTCGGAAATCTTAAATTCTGATGAACTATATAAATACTGAAAAATCACACCAAAGGTACCTATAATCTGATAATTCTGAAATTCTGAGATACTATAATTCTGTGATTCTGAAATTCTGTAATTCTGGTCATACACGTGCAGAGCTGCCCGAAGGCTATAAACTGGTCATACACTATGGAAACGCATCCACAATAGTACAGAGCGGGTAAAATAACATATCTGGTCATACACTGTGGAAACGGATTCACGACAGTGCAGAGCGGGTAAAATCACCATATCTGGTCATACATTGTGGAAACAAATTCACATCAATGCAGAGCGGGTTAAATCACTGTATCTGGTCATACACCGTGGAAACGAATTCACATCAGTGCAGAGCGGGTAAAATCACTTGGGTACTTTTTGGTGATTTTTAAAATAATTTAAATATACTGAAATATCTAATGCTGATAGAATGTCAATGAAATCCTTTAACTGGACTAATTCTAACTTTAAAAAGAGCTGCTTATAATAAACCTCACTTTATTCTTAAAATTTTACTGTAAACTGAATAGTTAAAAATAACCAATTTCTGCAATTTATATGATTCAATATAAGCACTATAATAAATAAACATTCCATAAATGTTTTAAAATTAAGATAAATTAAACAAGTGCTTATTTTCAAAAGCATAAAGTTATCCACTCACAAAATAATTGACCGTCCACTAGCTTGGTCAATATATAGCGCCAACTTCCTCGTCACCTCCTGAGATAAAATAAAATCTTCACATCAGCATTTAAAATCAATTTAAAAGATAATATAGGAAAAAGAGCCTCATTTTTGAATTAACTCATTCAACTTGTTTTCTCATATTACACCATACTTACCCTTTTTACTTAGGAACACAAAATCACCTCTAAAGACTAATTAAGTTCTAATATCACTTAAAATTCAAAATTAGAGCCACATTTATCTAAATCTCAATTTTCCATTTTTACAAACTTACTAGTTTATTTACCCCTCTTCATAACTAAACCAACCTTCATTACCAACACCAACAAATCCATTTCTAGCACAAAACAAACCAAAATACAAGTTTATCTCAACTTAATCACTAGTTTAACCCAATACATAAAACCCTGATCTTCAATATCAAGCATTTATTTCAATACTTAAATATACAACTAAAATCACCAAAATCATCGTTCCCACATTCATATATAACTCACATTTAAACTATAAATCAAAAGCCCTAATTTTACACATTATTGAACAATAAATATATTACTACTTACCTCTTAATGATAGGAAAATATGGTAGAATAACACCCACACACACTTTGAGTTGGATGGGCTCCTCCTCCTTCTTCCTTTCCTTTCTTTCTTTCTTTTTTTTTTCTTTCTCTTTCCTTTCTCCCGATTTTTACTGCCTCTCGAAGCCTCTGTTTGTCCAGCCTCTTTTTGGTCCCTTTGTTTTGCAATTGGTTTATTATATAGGTATTATAATAGGTAAGTATTTAGTTATTGCCAAGAAGGTCCCCACTCTTATTTCTTGATTTAATTAAATCCTCAAATTATATAAGTTTTAGAAAAATAACCTCAACAAATAAAATAATATAATTTGGTCCTAATTTAACTTGACCATTTGACTATTCCATATATGACTTTGACTAGTAGAAGTTTGACTAATAAAAATAATAATTGGGTTGTTACAACAATAGTACAACTTCCCCCGTCAATCACCATGCTACACACTTTATCATTCACGATGCATCTAGTGTGAAAAATATTATCCTTCTGCCCTTCCACATTATCCAAAACATTCACCTTACGCCTAACGCTAAGATCATGCCTATCAATAATTGATTCATCCACCACAACACTTTTTGCCCCTTCACTATCACACCTAACCTTTTTATGTGGACAATCAAGTGCAATGTGACCCCGTTCCAAACATTTAAAGCACTTAACATTTTTATCCTTAAGAGGCTTGGAATCAGAATTATTTTTACCTTTGGTTGTCGGTTCCTCCCTCCTTTTGTGAACATGATCACTACCCTCCCGTTTTGATGTCTCTTTTCGCTTCAATGGCCTTTCATCCATCCCATCTCCGTACCTAGCATGACATTCACGCTTACCTCCTAGCCATAGAGTCCGCCTGCGATTGCTCCTTTTTCAATTGGGCAATCATCGCATCTCTTTTATCCATCCTAGACATTACCTTCTTAAATTTTTCCTGCATCTCTGCCAATAATTCAACACCCTGCTCCAATATCCTATTCCCTCTTTCGGGGCGTTTGTTGTCACCCATTGATAAAGATCTCTCCCCGCGAGACATGGTTTATAACAAGAAGAAGAAATAAAATTCCTGACAAATCTTTATCACTTGTGTATCACTCTTTTTCCTTCTCAAGAACTCCGATAATCAATCCAAGAACACTTTATCAAGGGTAGATAAACAAGACACGAATAAGAACAAATTGAAGAATTGAGGAAATTTGGAATATGGAAAAAAATGAAATTTTCGATTTTTTTTTTTTTTAATCTTCTGTCAGAGAATTAGACTACGAGTATGGCAGAAAAAAGGGAACTGGATTTGGAAGAAAAACGAACAAGAAAAACACTTTTGAATTTTTTGGACTACTCTTATGGATCAAATTGAAAAAATTTATAACTGGCACGAAGAACGCGAATAACAAGAAAAACAAGAAAATATCAAGAATACCAAGAACTGAATCTAGATCCAAGCTCTGATACCAGATGATAAGATTCAAAGCGCGGAAGAAACGCTGAAAAGTTCCGAACTCAGGTAGTGATTGGACGGATGAATCATGACTCGATATTCACGATGCGATGGCTCGACTATGCGGAATAAAGAACCACGACTTTCAAAACGCCACAAGGATTTGCCTAATCTCCTTGATGAGTTTCTGGTTTTGAACCCCACAAATACTTTCACGAATATTTGATAAGTTCGATTGTCGAACGCCACAAGAATCACTCTTGATAAGTTCTAAACATATAGGAAATCCACCTATAAAATTATTGAATCACTCAATAAACTGTTTATTCAAATTCAAAGTCTGCATTACAATGAATGGAAAAAGCGTATAAATAAGCAAAATAAAACCCTAGTCGCTAATGGACTCAAAATAGAGTTCTAACTAACCTAAAATAGCTAAAAATGGAAAAGGAATAAAAATACGAAAAAGGAATTAAAAATTCGCCTTATTTGTGAAAATCCTAACTTACGCCCGTGACAGCATCACTTACGGCTGTAACTATTCTTCTGCTTAAGGATTACGACCGTGACCATAATACTTATGGCCGTAACTTTGAAAACCTGGAATTCTTCATTTTGATCCGAGAGTGACTTACGGCCGTGAGAATATTTGGTTACGGCCGTAACTTTGCTTCTGCATAATTTTTCGTTCTTGTTGACACGGTTTGATCTTCAAAGCTCGTCGAACCTGCTGAATTCTTGTTTTGGCTTGAATATTTAAATTTTCCCGTCAAGCCTGCTATGATTCGTATTATCGGGGTTCTGGATCACATCATACCCTCCTTCTTTAGGATGATTCGTCCCGAATCATAGCTTTGTTCATGAATGCAACTGCTCCCCTGGATCAAACGGAAAATTTCAGCCTCCATACCATGAGTTCAATAAATTATGCTCCTTTGATTGGAAAACATGGAAGAGATGGAGCTTGAACTCCCTTTGCCATACGTAGTGTGGTTGAAGCTTCCAATCATAATTAACCTGCAAAGAAGATTTAAACAAAATGGGGAGGGACATGTTAGCTTCATGAGGTACAAGGTATGGATCCTTGTATTCATGATAAACCACCACCAACTCCACTTCTTGAACCACGAGGCTCTTCTCTTCGCCTCTTTTCTCTTTTGCAACTTCTTGTTCAAATTTTTCATCTTCAAACTCAACCACATCTCCTAACTCCACACTTTTATCACCATGCTCGTGCACTACCTCATCACTACCCAAATGTGGATCTTCCAATTCAACGCTCAAATCTTGAACTTCCACCTCAACTCCCAATTCGTTCCCCTCATTATCAACAATTTCATTCTTAATCATTTCCTCGCTACCAAACTCCACCTTCTCCTCATCAAATTTTGGAGTTTGTTTATTTGTTTTTAATTTCAACCCTCCCTCCTTCTTATCAATATCCTTATCCCCACGATGCCTCCTATTACACAACTTTTCACTCTCCTTCCTTACCCTCCGTGAATCTTCTAGTGCTTACTCTAATGTCAACCCATATAATACGCATGTTTTCCCTTTCTTAAGGAATTGGTATGTGTGCATGCTCTTATCATAAACAACCTCCCTCCTATGTCTCCAAGGTTTTCCCAATAAAATATGATAAGATTTCAATGGCACTACATCACACCATACATCCTCACTATACCTTCCTTGGGTGATAGGCACTAGAACTTGTTTGGTTACTTTGAAATTCCCAAACTCCCTCATCCACGTCATCCTATAAGGTTTATAATGCGGTTCTAGGGGCAATCCTAATTTTTCAACCATGGTGCTACTAACGAAATTAGTAAAGCACTTTCCATCAATCGCCAAATTGCACCCCTTATGATCCACATAACATCTAGTTTGGAATAAAAAGCCCGGATCATAATCCATTCCTTATGTGGCGTTAAAAAAATTTCAAGAATGAAGAGAATTTAGACATCAAATAGCAAGAATGACTTTTATTGACTTGGAAGGAAATGAGTACCAAGAAATTTAAAGAAACTCAAGAAAGTGGTTCTTGAATTTGGAACAACTCTTTTTTTTTTTTTTTTTTTTGAATAATGAATTTTCGAAATTAAATAAAAAAATAAAAAATATAATTTTTTTTTTAATAAATCCGAAAATTTGACACGAACGCAACAAAACAAACAGAACAGGATTTGGATAAGAATCGAATAAAACAAACACTTTTGAATTTTTGTTTGATTTTTATATGGATCAAAAACTGAAAAATTTTACTAACACGAAGAACAAGAAAACTCAAAAAAAAACTGAAAACAAAACACTCAACAAGATATGGATGATTTTTATGGGACTCGATGATAAACATAAAAATCAAACTGGATAGAAAAACCTGAATTCAGAGTCCAGCTCTGATACCAGATGATACGATTCGAGATGCGCAGAATTAAACGCCGAAAAGTTCCGAACCCAGGTTGTTACGAACGGTGGAATCTTGATCCGATATTCACGACGCGAGGATTGACGATGCGGAATAAAGAACCAAGATTTGCGAAACGCCACAAGGATTTGTCCAATTTCCCTGATAAGTTTCTGGTTTTGAACGCCACAAATACTCTCGCAAATATTTGATAAGTTCTGGATGAACGCCCCAAGATAATCAATCTTGATAAGTTCGGGTTTGTAATGTGAATCCACACATTAAACAATTGAAAACATTCAATCTTTTTTTATTCATCTTAGTCATTACCTTCTTAAATTTTGCCTTCATCTCTGCCAATAATTCAACACCCTGCTCCAATATCCTATTCCCTCTTTCGGGGCGTTTGTTGTCACCCATTGATGAAGATCTCTCCCCGCGAGACATGGTTTATAACAAGAATAAGAAATAAAATTCCTCACAAATCTTTAACACTTGTGTATCACTCTTTTTCCTTCTCAAGAACTCAGATAATCAATCCAAGAACTCTTTATCAAGGGTAGATAAACAAGACACGAATAAGAACAAATTGAAGAATTGAGGAAATTTGGAATATGGAAAAAAATGAAATTTTAGAATTTTTTTTTTTTAATCTTCTGCCAGAGAATCGAACTAGGAGTATGGCAGAAAAAACGAAACTGGATTTGGACGAAAAACGAACAAGAAAAACACTTTTGAATTTTTAAAGAATTAAATGAATTTGTATATTTTTAACATTTCAAAAAATATATATAAATAAGGTAAAAATATAATTTATTTATGAGTGCTTGATAATCATAAAAAATTTATCAGTTGACAAAATACGTCAAATTATTATGATTCTGAGATGATGTTGTCAAAATCTCAAAAGAATATAATATTGGTATTCGTCGATAGTAATATCGTTAATTATCAATAACAAAATTCTTGCCTATGATCACGCACAAGAATTAATACATTCGTTGAATTTCTTTCACATTTAAAATAATTTTCTAATTTTATTGAAGATGCTTTTCATCGAAAAAAATATAAGAATAAAAAAGAATTCCTATTTTAAGGTTGTCATTTCAGATTTATTATTATTATTATTATTATTATTATTATTATTATTATTATTATTATTATTATTATTATTATTATTATTATTGTTGTTGTTGTTGTTGTTGTTGTTGTTGTTGTTGTAAAACACATATTTTATTAAAACCTCTCAACTTTTCTAGTCCACTACATTCGATTAATAATGTTATAATATTAATATTAATAATCTTTGAATTCTAATTTATCTATAAAATTCTCTCGATACATTAAGAAACATAAATAAAAATGTTTAATAATAAAGAAAAAAATTATCTATAACAAAATTACATGAACGGTTTACAAAATAAAAAATATAGAGAATTGAAATAAATATTTATATTTTTTAACATTTTTTAGAAAATATATATAAAAAAATAAAAAATATAATTTTTTTATTAATGCTTGATAATCATCGAAAAATTATCAGTTGACAAAATACGACAAATTCTGATGATTCTGAGATGATGTTGTCAAAATTTTCGAAGAATATAATGTCGGTATTCGTCGATAGTAATATCGTTAACTATCAATAACAAAATTCTTTTCGATTATCACGCATAAAAATTAATACATTCGTTGAATTTCTTTCGCATTTAAAATAATTTTCTAATTTTATTGAAGATGCTTTTCATCATAGAAATTATAGGAATAAAAAAAAGAATCCTTATTTTAATGATGCCATTTTAGATTATTATTATTATTATTATTATTATTATTATTATTATTATTATTATTATTATTATTATTATTGTTGTTGTTGTTGTTGTTGTTGTTGTTGTTGTTGTTGTTGTTGTAAAAGACATATTTAATTAAAACCTCTCAACTTTTCAAATCCACTATATTTGATTAATAATATTTTAATATTAATATTAATAATCTACAAATTTTAATTTATTGATAAAATTCTCTCAGCACATTAAGAAACATAAATAAAAATGCTTAATAATAAAGATAACAAATTACATGAACAGTTTACAAAATTAAAATATATAGAATTAAATAAATATTTATACTTTTAACATTTCAAGAAAATATATATAAATAAGGTAAAAAAATAATTTATTTATGAATGCTTGATAATCATCGAAAATTTATCAGTTTACAAAATACGTCAAATTCTTATGATTCTGAGATGATATTGTCAAAATTTCCAAAGAATATAATATTGGTATTCGTCGATAGTAATATCGTTAATTATCAATAACAAAAATCTTGCCTATGATCACGCACAAAAATTAATACATTTGTTGAATTTCTTTCACATTTAAAATAATTTTCTAATTTTATTAAAGATACTTTTCATCAAAGAAATTATAAGAATAAAAAATAGAATCCATATTTTAAGGATGTCATTTCTGTTTTATTATCATTATTATTATTTTTTGTTGTTGTTATTATTATTATTATTATTGTAAAACACAAATTTTATTAAAAACTCTCAACTTTTCAAACCCACAGTATTCAATTACTAATGTTATAATATTAATATTAATAATCTTCAAATTCTAATTTATTGATAAAATTCTCTCGGTACATTAAGAAATATAAATAAAAATGCTTAATAATAAAGATAAAAATTATCGATAACAAAATTACATGAACGGTTTACAAAATAAAAATATAGAGAATTAAATAAATATTTATATTTTTAATATTTTAAGAAAATATATATAAATGAGGTAAAAATATATTTTGTTTAAGAAATGCATGATAATCATCGAAAAAATATATGTTGACAAAATACGTCGAATTCTAATAATTCTGAGATGGTGTTGTCAAAATTTCAAAAACACATATTATTGTTGTTGTCGTAAAACACATATTTTATTAAAACCTCTCAACTTTTCAAGTCCACTGTATTTGGTTAATAATATTTTAATATTAACATTAATAATCTTCGAATTCTAATTTATCTATAAAATTCTCTCAGTACATTAAGAAACATAAATAAAAAGGCTTAATAATAACGATAAAAAATTATCGATAACAAAATTACATAAATGGTTTACAAAATTAAAATATAGAGAATTAAATAAATATTTATATTTTTAACATTTTAAGAAAATATATATAAATAAGGTAAAATTATAATTTATTTATGAATGCTTGATAATCATCAAAAAATTATAAGTTGACAAAATACGTCCAATTCTGATGATTATGAGATGAGGTTGTCAAATATCAATAGAATGTAATGTCGGTTTTCGTCGATAGTAATATCGGTAACTATCGATGATCACGTACAAAAATTAATACATTCGTTGAATTTCATTCGCGTTTAAAATAATTTTCTAATTTTCATTGAAGATGCTTTTCTTCATAGATATTATAGGAATAAAAATAGAATCCCTCTTTTAATGATGTCATTTTACATCATCATCATTGTTCTTGTTGTTTTTGTTGTTGTTCTTATTGTTGTTATCATTATTATTGTAAAACACATATTTTAATAAAACCTCTCAACTTTTCAAGTCCACAATATTTGATTAATAATATTTTAATATTAATTTTAATGATCTTTGAATTCTAATTTATCGATAAAATTCTCTTCGGTACATTAGGAAACACAAACAAAAATCCTTAATAATAAAGGTAAAAAATTATGGATAATAAAATTACGTACGGTTTAGAAAATTAAAATATAGAGAATTAAATAAATATTAATACTTTTTAACATTTTAAGAAAATATATATAAATATGGTAAAAATATAATTTGTTTATGAACGCTTGATAATCATCGAGAAATTATCAGTTGACAAAATACGACAAATTCTGATGATTCTGAGATGATGTTGTCAAAATTTCCAAAGAATATAATGTTGATATTCATCGATAGTAATATCGCTAACTATAAATAACAAAATTCTTGTCGATGATCACGCACAGAAATAAATACATTCATTGAATTTCTTTCCCATTTAAAATAATTTTCTAATTTTACTGAACATGATTTTCATCATAGAAAATATAGGAATAAAAAAAGAATCCCTATTTTAATGATGTCATTTCGGATTATTATTATTATTACTATTACTACTACTACTATTATTGTTGTTGTTGTTATTGTTGTAAAACACATATTTTATTAAAACCTCTCAACTTTTCAAGTCCACTGTATTTGGTTATTAATATTTTAATATTAATATTAATAATCTTCGAATTCTAATTTATCTATAAAATTCTCTCGGTACATTAAGAAACATAAATAAAAATGATTAATAATAACGATAAAAAATTATTGATAATAGAATTACATAAATGGTTTGCAAAATTAAAATATAGAGAATTAAATAAATATTTATATTTTTAACATTTTAAGAAAATATATATAAATAAGGTAAAATTATAATTTATTTATGAATGCTTGATAATCATCGAATAATTATAAGTTGACAAAATACGTCCAATTCTGATGATTATGAGATGAGGTTGTCAAATATCAAAAGAATGTAATGTCGGTTTTCGTCGATAGTAATATCGTTAACTATCGATGATCATGTACAAAAATTAATACATTCGTTGAATTTCATTCGCGTTTAAAATAATTTTCTAATTTTCATTGAAGATGCTTTTCATCATAGAAATTATAGGAATAAAAATAGAATCCCTCTTTTAATGATGTCATTTTACATCATCATCATCATCATTGTTCTTGTTGTTTTGGTTGTTGTTCTTATTGTTGTTATCATTATTATTGTAAAACACATATTTTAATAAAACCTCTCAACTTTTCAAGTCCACAATATTTGATTAATAATATTTTAATATTAATTTTAATGATCTTTGAATTCTAATTTATCGATAAAATTCTCTTCGGTACATTAAGAAACACAAACAAAAATCCTTAATAATAAAGGTAAAAAATTATGGATAGTAAAATTACGTAAGGTTTAGAAAATTAAAATATAGAGAATTAAATAAATATTAATACTTTTAACATTTTAAGAAAAAATATATAAATATGGTAAAAATATAAATTGTTTATGAACGCTTGATAATCATCGAAAAATTATCAGTTGACAAAATACGACAAATTCTGATGATTCTGGGATGATGTTGTCAAAATTCCCAAAGAATATAATGTTGATATTCATCGATAGTAATATCGCTAACTATAAATAACAGAATTCCCAAAGAAATTATTATTATTATTATTATTATTATTATTATTATTATTATTATTATTAGTTGTTGTTGTTGTTATTATTAAAACCTCTCAACTTTTAAAGTCCACTATATTTGTTTAATAATATTTTAATAATAATATTAATAATCTTAGAATTCTAATTTATCGACAAAATTCTCCAGGTACATTAAGAAACATAAATAAAATTGCGGAATAATGAAGATAAAAAATTATTGATAACAAAATTACATGAACGGTTTAGAAAATAAAAATATCGAGAATTAAATAAATATTTTTTTCTTTAACATTTTTAGAAAATATATACAAGTAAGGGAAAAAATAATTTATATATGAATGCTTGATAATCATCGAAAAATTATTAGTTGACAAAATACGTCAAATTCTATTGATTCAGAGATGATGTTGTCAAAATTTCGAAAGAATATAAAGTCGGTATTCATCGATCGTAATATCGTTAACTATCAATAACAAATTTCTTGTTGATGATCACGCACAAAAATTAATATATTCTTCGAATTTATTTCACATTTAAAATATTTTCTAATTTTATTGAAGATGCTTTTCATCATAGAAATTGTAAGAATAAAAAAAGAATCCCTATTTAATGATGTCATTTTAGATTATTATTATTATTATTATTATTATTATTATTATTATTATTATTATTATTATTATTATTATTATTATTATTATTATGTTGTTTTTGTTGTTGTTGTTGTTATAAAACACATATTTTATTAAAACCTCTCAACTTTTAAAGTCCACTATATTTGATTAATAATATTTTAATAATAATATTAATAATCTTAGAATTCTAATTTATCGAAAAAATTCTCCCGGTACATTAAGAAACATAAATAAATTTTCGGAATAATGAAGATAAAAAATTATTGACAACAAAATTACATGAACGGTTTATAAAATAAAAATATCGAGAATTAAATAAATATTTATTTTATTAACATTTTTAGATAATATATACAAGTAAGGAAAAAAATAATTTTTTTATGAATGCTTGATAATTATCGAAAAATTATTAGTTGACAAAATATGTCAAATTCTGTTGATTTTGAGATGATGTTGTCAAAATTTCGAAAGAATATAAAGTCGGTATTCGTCGATCGTAATATCGTTAACTATCAATAAAAAATTTCTTGTCGATGATCACGCTCAAAAATTAATATATTCGTAGAATTTCTTTCGCATTTAAAATAATTTTCTAATTTTATTGAAGATGCTTTTCATCATAGAAATTATTAGAATAAAAAAATAATCCCTATTTAATGATGTTATTTTAGATTATTATTATTATTATTATTATTATTATTATTATTATTATTATTATTATTATTATTATTATTATTATTATTATTGTTGTTGTTGTTGTTTTTATTGTTATAAAACACATATTTTATTAAAACCTCTCAACTTTTAAAGTCCACTATATTTGATTAATAATATTTTAATAATAATATTAATAATCTTAGAATTCTAATTTATCGAAAAAAATCTCCCGGTACATTAGGAAACATAAATAAATTTGCGGAATAATGAAGATAAAAAATTATTGATAACAAAATTACATGAACTGTTTATTAAATAAAAATATCGAGAATTAAATAAATATTTATTTTATTAACATTTTTAGAAAATATATACAAGCAAGGAAAAAAATAATTTTTTTATGAATGCTTGATAATTATCGAAAAATTATTAGTTGACAAAATATGTCAAATTCTGTTAATTCTGAGATGATGTTTGTCAAAATTTCGAAAGAATATAAAGTGGATATTCGTCGATTTTAATATCCTTAACTATTAATAAAAAAATTCTTGCCGATTATCACGCACAAAAATTAATATATTCGTTGAATTTCTTTCGCGTTTAAAATAATCTTCTAATTTTATTGTAGATGCTTTTCATTATAGAAATTGTAAGAATAAAAAAAGAATCTCTATTTAATGATGTCATTTTAGATTTTTAATACAATACTACTACTACTACTACTACTACTACTACTACTACTACTACTACTACTACTATTATTGTTGTTGTTGTTATTATTATAAAACACATATTTTATTAAAACCTCTCAAATTTTAAAGTTCACTATGTTTGATTAATAATATTTTTGATAATAATATTAATAGTCTTCCAATTCTAATTTATCAACAAAATTCTCCCGGTACATTAAGCAACATAAATAACACTGGGGAATAATAAAGATAAAAAATTATTGATAACAAAATTACTTGAGCTTTTTACAAAATAAAAATACCGCGAATGAAATAAATATTTTTTTTAACATTTTAAGAAAAAATATACAAGGAAAAAAATAATTTGTTTAAGAATGTTTGATAATGATCGAAAAATTATCAGTTGACAAAATACATCAAATTCTGTTGATTTTGAGATGATGTTGTCAAAATTTTGAAAGAATATAAAGTCGGTATTCTTTAATCGCAATATCGTTAACTATCAATAATAAATTTCTTGTCGATGATCACGCACAAATATTAATGTATTCGTCGAATTTCTTTCGCATTTCAAATAATTTTCTAATTTTATTGTAGATGCTTTTCGTCATAGAAATTATAAGAATAAAAAAAGAATCCCTATTTAATTATGTCATTTTAGATCATTATTATTATTATTATTATTATTATTATTATTATTATTATTATTATTATTATTATTATTATTATTATTGTTGTTGTTGTTGTTGTTATTACAAAACACATATTTTATTAAAACCTCTCAACTTTTAAAGTCCACTATATTTGATTAATAATATTTTAATAATAATATTAATAATCTTAGAATTCTAATTTATCGACAAAATTCTCCGGGTACATTAAGAAACATAAATAAAATTGCGGAATAATGAAGATAAAAAATTATTGATAACAAAATTACATGAACGGTTTATAAAATAAAATATAGAGAATTAAATAAATATTTATTTTTTTAACATTTTTAGAAATATATACAAGTAAGGAAAAAAATAATTTATTTATGAATGCTTGATAATCATCGAAAAATTATTAGTTGACAAAATACGTCAAATTCTATTGATTCTGAGATGATGTTGTCAAAATTTCGAAAGAATATAAAGTCGTTATTCATCGATCGTAATATCGTTAACTATCAATAAAAAATTTCTTTTTGATGATCACGCACAAAAATTAATATATTGGTCGAATTTCTTTCACATTTAAAATATTTTCTAATTTTATTGAAGATGCTTTTCATCATAGAAATTGTAAGAATAAAAAAAGAATCCCTATTTAATGATGTCATTTTAGATTATTATTATTACTATGACTATTATTTTATTATTATTATTATTATTATTATTATTATTATTATTATTATTTTTATTATTATTATTATTATTGTTATTATTATTATTATTGTTGTTGTTGTTGTTGTTGTTGTTGTTGTTATAAAACACATATTTTATTAAAACCTCTAAACTTTTAAAGTCCACTATATTTGATTAATAATTATTAAAATTAATATTAATAATCTTGGGATTCTAATTTATCTACAAAATTCTCTAGGTACATTAAGAAACATAAATGAAATTGCTTAATAACAAAGATAAAAAATTATTGATAACAAAATTACCTGAACGGTTTACAAATAAAAATATCGAGAATTAAATAAATATTTTTTCTAACATTTTAAAAAAGATATAGGTAAGGAAAAAAAATTATTTATTTATGAATACTTGATAATAATCGAAAAATTATTAGTTGACAAAATACGTCAAATTCTATTGATTCTGAGATGATATTGTCAAAATTTCGAAAGAATATAAAGTCGTTATTTGTCGATTGGAATATCGTTAACTATCAATAACAAATTTCTTGTCGATGATCACGCACAAAAATTAATATATTCGTCGAATTTCTTTCGCATTTAAAATAATTTTCTTAATTTATTGAAGATGCTTTTCATCATAGAAATTATAAGAATAAAAAAAGAATCCCTATTTAATGATGTCATTTTGGATTATTATTATTATTACTATGACTATTATTATTATTATTATTATTATTATTATTATTATTATTATTATTATTATTATTATTATTGTTGTTGTTGTTGTTGTTGTTGTTGTTGTTTTTGTTGTTGTTGTTGTTGTTGTTTTTATTGTTATAAAACACATATTTTATTAAAATCTCTAAACTTTTAAAGTCCTCTATATTTGATTAATAATATTTTAATAATAATATTAATAATCTTAGAATTCTAATTTATCGGAAAAATTCTCCCGGTACATTAGGAAACATAAATAAATTTGCGGAATAATGAAGATAAAAAATTATTGATAACAAAATTACTTGAACGGTTTATTAAATAAAAATATCGAGAATTAAATAAATATTTATTTTATTAACATTTTTAGAAAATATATACAAGTAAGGAAAAAAATAATTTTTTTATGAATGCTTGATAATTATCAAAAAATTATTAGTTCACAAAATATGTCAAATTCTGTTGATTTTGAGATGATGTTGTCAAAATTTCGAAAGAATATAAAGTCGGTATTCGTCGATCGGAATATCGTTAACTATCAATAACAAAATTCTTGTCAATGATCACGCCCAAAATTAATGTATTCGTTGAATTTCTTTCGCGTTTAAAATAATTTTCCAATTTTATTGAAGATGCTTTTCATCACAGAACTTATAAGAATAAAAAAAGAATCCATATTTAATGATGTCATTTTAGATTATTATTATTATTATTATTATTATTATTATTATTATTTTTATTATTATTATTATTATTGTTATTATTATTATTGTTGTTGTTGTTGTTGTTGTTGTTGTTGTTATAAAACACATATTTTATTAAAACCTCTAAACTTTTAAAGTCCACTATATTTGATTAATAATATTTTAATAATAATATTAATAATCTTAGAATTCTAATTTATCGAAAAAAATCTCCCGGTACATTAGGAAACATAAATAAATTTGCGGAATAATGAAGATAAAAAATTATTGATAACAAAATTACATGAACTGTTTATTAAATAAAAATATCGAGAATTAAATAAATATTTATTTAATTAACATTTTTAGAAAATATATACAAGCAAGGAAAAAAATAATTTTTTTATGAATGCTTGATAATTATCGAAAAATTATTAGTTGACAAAATATGTCAAATTCTGTTAATTCTGAGATGATGTTTGTCAAAATTTCGAAAGAATATAAAGTGGATATTCGTCGATTTTAATATCCTTAACTATTAATAAAAAAATTCTTGCCGATTATCACGCACAAAAATTAATATATTCGTTGAATTTCTTTCGCGTTTAAAATAATCTTCTAATTTTATTGTAGATGCTTTTCATTATAGAAATTGTAAGAATAAAAAAAGAATCTCTATTTAATGATGTCATTTTAGATTTTTAATACAATACTACTACTACTACTACTACTACTACTACTACTACTACTACTACTACTACTATTATTGTTGTTGTTGTTATTATTATAAAACACATATTTTATTAAAACCTCTCAAATTTTAAAGTTCACTATGTTTGATTAATAATATTTTTGATAATAATATTAATAGTCTTCCAATTCTAATTTATCAACAAAATTCTCCCGGTACATTAAGCAACATAAATAACACTGGGGAATAATAAAGATAAAAAATTATTGATAACAAAATTACTTGAGCTTTTTACAAAATAAAAATACCGCGAATGAAATAAATATTTTTTTTAACATTTTAAGAAAAAATATACAAGGAAAAAAATAATTTGTTTAAGAATGTTTGATAATGATCGAAAAATTATCAGTTGACAAAATACATCAAATTCTGTTGATTTTGAGATGATGTTGTCAAAATTTTGAAAGAATATAAAGTCGGTATTCTTTAATCGCAATATCGTTAACTATCAATAATAAATTTCTTGTCGATGATCACGCACAAATATTAATGTATTCGTCGAATTTCTTTCGCATTTCAAATAATTTTCTAATTTTATTGTAGATGCTTTTCGTCATAGAAATTATAAGAATAAAAAAAGAATCCCTATTTAATTATGTCATTTTAGATCATTATTATTATTATTATTATTATTATTATTATTATTATTATTATTATTATTATTATTATTATTATTATTGTTGTTGTTGTTGTTGTTATTACAAAACACATATTTTATTAAAACCTCTCAACTTTTAAAGTCCACTATATTTGATTAATAATATTTTAATAATAATATTAATAATCTTAGAATTCTAATTTATCGACAAAATTCTCCGGGTACATTAAGAAACATAAATAAAATTGCGGAATAATGAAGATAAAAAATTATTGATAACAAAATTACATGAACGGTTTATAAAATAAAATATAGAGAATTAAATAAATATTTATTTTTTTAACATTTTTAGAAATATATACAAGTAAGGAAAAAAATAATTTATTTATGAATGCTTGATAATCATCGAAAAATTATTAGTTGACAAAATACGTCAAATTCTATTGATTCTGAGATGATGTTGTCAAAATTTCGAAAGAATATAAAGTCGTTATTCATCGATCGTAATATCGTTAACTATCAATAAAAAATTTCTTTTTGATGATCACGCACAAAAATTAATATATTGGTCGAATTTCTTTCACATTTAAAATATTTTCTAATTTTATTGAAGATGCTTTTCATCATAGAAATTGTAAGAATAAAAAAAGAATCCCTATTTAATGATGTCATTTTAGATTATTATTATTACTATGACTATTATTTTATTATTATTATTATTATTATTATTATTATTATTATTATTATTATTTTTATTATTATTATTATTATTGTTATTATTATTATTATTGTTGTTGTTGTTGTTGTTGTTGTTGTTGTTATAAAACACATATTTTATTAAAACCTCTAAACTTTTAAAGTCCACTATATTTGATTAACAATTATTAAAATTAACATTAATAATCTTGGGATTCTAATTTATCTACAAAATTCTCTCGGTACATTAAGAAACATAAATGAAAATGCTTAATAACAAAGATAACAAATTATTGATAACAAAATTACATGAACGGTTTACAAATAAAAATATCGAGAATTAAATAAATATTTTTTCTAACATTTTTAAAAAATACAGGTAAGGAAAAAAAATTATTTATTTATGAATGCTTGATAATCATCGAAAAATTATTAGTTGACAAAATACGTCAAATTCTATTGATTCTGAGATGATGTTGTCAAAATGTCGAAAGAATATAAAGTCGGTATTCGTCGATAGTAATTTCGTTAACTATCAATAACAAAATTCTTGTCAATGATCACGCCCAAAATTAATGTATTCGTTGAATTTCTTTCGCGTTTAAAATAATTTTCCAATTTTATTGAAGATGCTTTTCATCATAGAACTTATAAGAATAAAAAAAGAATCCATATTTAATGATGTCATTTTAGATTATTATTATTATTATTATTATTATTATTATTATTATTGTTGTTGTTATTGTTATTATTATTATTATTATTAATATTACTATTGTTATTATTATTATTGTTGTTGTTGTTGTTGTTGTTGTTGTTGTTGTTGTTATAAAACACATATTTTATTAAAACCTCTAAACTTTTAAAGTCCACTATATTTGATTAATAATTATTAAAATTAATATTAATAATCTTGGGATTCTAATTTATCTACAAAATTCTCTAGGTACATTAAGAAACATAAATGAAATTGCTTAATAACAAAGATAAAAAATTATTGATAACAAAATTACCTGAACGGTTTACAAATAAAAATATCGAGAATTAAATAAATATTTTTTCTAACATTTTAAAAAAGATATAGGTAAGGAAAAAAAATTATTTATTTATGAATACTTGATAATAATCGAAAAATTATTAGTTGACAAAATACGTCAAATTCTATTGATTCTGAGATGATATTGTCAAAATTTCGAAAGAATATAAAGTCGTTATTTGTCGATTGGAATATCGTTAACTATCAATAACAAATTTCTTGTCGATGATCACGCACAAAAATTAATATATTCGTCGAATTTCTTTCGCATTTAAAATAATTTTCTTAATTTATTGAAGATGCTTTTCATCATAGAAATTATAAGAATAAAAAAAGAATCCCTATTTAATGATGTCATTTTGGATTATTATTATTATTACTATGACTATTATTATTATTATTATTATTATTATTATTATTATTATTATTATTGTTGTTGTTGTTGTTGTTGTTGTTGTTGTTTTTGTTGTTGTTGTTGTTGTTGTTTTTATTGTTATAAAACACATATTTTATTAAAATCTCTAAACTTTTAAAGTCCTCTATATTTGATTAATAATATTTTAATAATAATATTAATAATCTTAGAATTCTAATTTATCGGAAAAATTCTCCCGGTACATTAGGAAACATAAATAAATTTGCGGAATAATGAAGATAAAAAATTATTGATAACAAAATTACTTGAACGGTTTATTAAATAAAAATATCGAGAATTAAATAAATATTTATTTTATTAACATTTTTAGAAAATATATACAAGTAAGGAAAAAAATAATTTTTTTATGAATGCTTGATAATTATCAAAAAATTATTAGTTCACAAAATATGTCAAATTCTGTTGATTTTGAGATGATGTTGTCAAAATTTCGAAAGAATATAAAGTCGGTATTCGTCGATCGGAATATCGTTAACTATCAATAACAAAATTCTTG